>CAMTDV010000027.1:6065869-6548144 GCA_947069175.1 Scalesia atractyloides
TCTAGAGATGGCTGAAAAAGCTTAAAGCCGCTACATGCATTTTTTACACGTGTCGCATATTCGTTGGTGATCGCTAAATGTATGTATTTGTTATAACTAAGATTTGTAACTAAGTACTCTGTTAAGAAATTTTCACAAATTTTTAAAATATAACAATTTTCACTAATTTCAAGATAGCAATCTCAAAAGTTAAAATTACTCATTGTGACCCTCTAAAGAGTAAACTACCATTTTGGTCCCTCAGGTTTGGTCACTTTTGCCACTTTAGTCCAAAACTCAAACCTTTTGAATTTGGATCCCTGTGATTTTAATTTTGTTGACATTTTGATCCAAAAGTAAAATTAACTCATATTTTTCTAATAAAATCCTGATATTTGGTCCTTTTTCCTTAAGGGCAAAATGATCATTATGATTAAAAACATTTTGTAATTAAAAACTAACAAAATAAAATATATATAAACCCAAAACAAACAAACACACACTCTCTTTCTCTAAAGTCTCTCTCTCCCCCTCCCCCTCTCTCCCCAAATTCTGTAACATAATTCTGAAGAACAAGAAGATCATGTAGGGCGGTGGTTATGGCTGGATGGTGATGTAAGGACGGTTGTGGGTGGCCGGTGGTGCAGGGTTGGTTGTGGGTGGTCGATGGTGTTGGGGTGGTTGTGGGTGGTGTTGGGATGGTTGTGGGCGGTCGGTGGTGTTGGGGTGGTTGTGGGTGGCCGGTGGTGCAGGTGGTTGGTGCAACTGCATTCCAACAATTCTTATGTCTGCAACTTCTGTTTAATTATACTTTTTTTTAACAAAAGTGAGTTTTGTTCAACTTAAAACAAAAAAAATTGTAAATTTTTATATTATTTTTAAGCATCCACGATGTTGTGTTAGTGGCATCAATCTGTATAGGGGGTGTTAAAGTGTGGTGTTTGTGATGATGATTTGATTTATCTTTATGAATTAGAGGTTGGAAAAAAAGGAGAGGTTGGATGGAAATGAAGGTATTTTTGTCTCCCTTAACTGGGTTTCTTCAGATTTGACACTAATTCTTCATATATGAAGACGATTATTCTTCAAATCTATTTTCGACGACTGTATAGCTCCGTCACCAATCGCTATTGATGAAGACTGTTCAGATCCAATGTGTGGGTTGGTGGATGATGGTAGATGGGGCGGTGATGATGGGGGTTAGCAGATATCGTGATGGTGGTTGAAGGAGGGTTGGTAGTGGTGGTGTTTTTGATGATGGTGGTGGTAGTGGTAGTAGCAGGTGGTTGATGGTAATGGTGGGAGAAGAGAGAAGGTAGATATTTTTTTAATTTATTTTTATAATCTATAACTTTTTAGTGGCCATTTTGCCTTTGAGGAAAAGGACAATATCATGATTTTATTAGACACATATAAGCTGATTTCACTTTTGGATCAAAATGGCAACAAAATTGAAACCACAGAGACTTAGATTCAAACGGTTAAAGTTATGAACTAAAGCGCAAAAGTGACCAAACATCAGAGACCGAAATGACTGTTTACTCCACTCCAAATGAAATGAAATGTTTTGGTTGCGTCACCATTGACCTAATTTAACCAGACAATAAACTAGTAAAATAAATATTTTAACTAAACGACTCTTTAACTTTTGAAATCTCCTCCTTCCACCCATAGAGATTAAACTGTACCACCCTTTGAGATTGTTCACATATAATACACCCAGCTTTCTTCATATTCACAAAAATCCCAGGAGTTTCACATTTGGTAAACTTTTAGTAAATGTATCAGCTACTTGTAAAGCAATTATCTAGTCGAAATTATCGGTGGTTTGGAGGTCTCTTAGTGTTTTTATGGGAGATTTTCATGATGTTGGGGCTCGGTTAGATCAGGTAAATTCAGAATTTGTTGCCTCTAATGTTGCTAATTTTAATGATTTTATTAGTCAAGCAAGTTTGGTGGAATATATCATGGGGGGGTTTCTATATACATACGTGTCAGATAATGGTGATAAGCTTAGTAAACTTGGCCAATTTTTTTATGTGTCTGGAGTTTATGGGTCAATGGCCAATGATGACTTGACAGTTCTTGCTAAAAATCATTTGGATCATTGTCCCCTTATGCTCCTTTTAAAGCGGGCTATTTAGGGTTGCAATGCTTGCTAAATGTGTTAAAAAATAAAAGGATATCAAAGGGAATAAGTTTGGAAGAAATTTGCGGGATCAGTCAAGCATCATTTCCCATTTTAGAGGGTCAGAGACAGCTATTAACAGCCGTAAATCCAGTCCATAAATAGCTCGTCTTCTATGTTTAGATTGTTCATCTTAGCTATAAATTGTATGTTTTTTCCCTGTAAAAGATATACAGAAAATATACAACCATTCGATTTTTCTCAATTATCCTTTTCTAACATGGTATCAGAGCAGGATTTTTAGTCTGCTCATCATCTACCCAAAGAAAAACCGAGCCACAACCGAGTCACCATGTCCGGAGACGACAACTCGAGTAGTGATCTCACTTTACAACTAGCCAACCTTCTCAAAAATTCCCAGTCAAAAAGCCCAAAAATGTCCGATAGTTTACAGATAAATCTGAAACTAAACGGCCAGAATTATCCTCTATGGACCCGGATGATTCGAGTCGCCATAGGCGGAAAATCAAAAACCTTGCTGAAACATTTAACCACAAATCCCCCAGACCAAAATCATGAAACCTACGAACAGGGGGAGCAAGATGACCTAATCGTTTTTTCATGGTTAATTCAGAATATCGAACCTGTCCTTGCGGGTAACCTCACCGAGTTTCCCACAACGAAATCGTTGTGGGATGCCTTGGTAGTCACATATAGCAGTGGACGGGACAAGCTCCAAACCTTTAATCTCCATGTCAAAGCGAATGATATCAAACAGAACAATACTTCTCTCGAAGAATTGTGGATCACCCTCCAAGGCGTATGGGGAGAAATCGACCGAATTGATCCGAATCCGATGACTTGTTCAACGGATATTCAAGCATACTCCAAAATTCGAACTGAGCAAAAACTCTTCCAGTTCTTAAATGCCCTTGACCGGAAGTATAACCCTATAAAGAGGGAGATACTCCGGTCGGAACCACTTCCGACTGCAGAAGCCGCATATGCCACTGTTCGCAAGGAGGCCCGCTCACCAAAACATTCTCGGAACACCTCTCAATGACGCACAGGGCATCGCAGCAGGTCTAATAGCCACAGAAATAGAAGGGGCAGGACTTGCGTCGAAAGGGCTCTGACGGTTCGCCGGGAGAAGAACTGGATCTGTAAGCAAAGATGACAAAACTCATCTCAATGTGACCATTGTGGCATGACAAAGCATACCAAGGAACAATGTTTCAGACTCGTCAGATATCCCGAATGGTGGTCTGATGGTCATAAGAAGGGCTCAAAGGCTACAGTTCAAGAAAAAGGAAAAACATCCAGCACCGGCAACCGAGAGGTCACCGGAGATGGAAGCCGGAGTAAAACTGGTTTCGGCGGAATGGCAGACGCAAAAGGAGAAGAAGATGCAGTGACAGGTAACGGGTTTGGGGCGGATCCCTCAAACCCTTTGCTTTATAACCCTAACTCAAAAATAAATATGTCATATTTAGTCCCTGGAAATAGTGGAAATGCTAATATGGCCCAAGTACACCATAAAAAACAAAAACTATGGATCTTCGATTGTGGCGCGACCGACACAATGACTTATGAGTTATTGGATATTATTTCAACAACCAAACCAGGAAAAACACATATTCAAACGGCGAACGGAGGGATAATGGATGTAAAATCGGGAGGGACTATTGAGATTTCATCCACAATAAAAATCTCTAATTGTCTTTATGTTCCCTCGTTGTCACATAAGTTGCTTTCCATTAGCCACGTCACAAAAGAACTCAACTGTATCGTCCTAATGTACCCTACGTTTTGTATTTTACAGGATATCAGGACGGGAGTGATCATTGGGCGTGGCACTGAAAATCAAGGGTTGTATTATGTGGACGAGGTGACTCAAAGTGGTACTGTGATGTTGACTCATGGGACATCGGAACGAGAAGCTTGGCTATGGCACCGAAGATTAGGTCATCCTTCTACAAGTTATTTGCATATTTTATTTCCAAAACTATTTCCAGTTAATTCTATGTCACATTGTGAAACATGCGTTTTAGCAAAGAGCCACAGGAAAACTTTTAAACCCAATAATACTAAGGTTGCTTTGCCATTTTCATTAATCCATTCTGACGTATGGGGTCCTGCCCCAGTTCTTGGGGGGCAAAACCTTCGTTACTTTGTGATGTTCGTTGATGATTGTACCCGAATGACCTGGGTTTATTTTTTGAAGAACAAATCCGAAGTCTTTGAAAAATTCACTATGTTTTACGCCATGATACAAACCCAATTTCAAACAAACATCCAAATTTTCCGATCCGATAATGGCGGTGAGTTTGTTAATACCTCTTTAAAAAAAATTTCGAAACAAGGGAATAATTCACCAAACTACATGCCCAAACACCCCAGAACAAAACGGTGTCGCCGAAAGAAAAAATCGCATTTTGCTGGAAATGACACGAGCCCTCCTAATTAAATCCCAAGTCCCGAAATATTTTTGGCCTGAAGCCCTTGCTACCGCTACCTATCTTCTCAACCGACTTTCAACAAATACCCTCAAACTTAACACTCCATTACACACCCTTTCAAAATTCTTCAAACTACCCTCAGTCCTTACTCTTCAACCACGAATCTTTGGATGTACCGCCTTTGTTCACATACCTAAATCAGATCGAACCAAACTTGACCCTTGTGCTGAAAAATGTGTCTTTGTTGGGTATGGAATGAATAAAAAAGGATACAGATGTTATAACCCAAAGACACGTCATATGTTCACCACAATAAACTGTGACTTTCTTGAAACCGAGTATTACTACAATTCCCAACTCAGTGGTCAGGGGGAGAAGGAATGTTTAGACACACTAAGTTGGTTGAAATATGTTCCCTATGTACCAACTACAGAGTCACCAGAGTCCAATTTCAGTGCCACTGAAGGCCCTAATGTTCCTCCTAACCTGGTGTCTAAGGTAAGTAATACTCACCCTATTCAGTCTGGTGATACTTTTGAAGTTTCTAATGACTCCGAAGATACCAATACTTCTAACCATGAAACTGCCACAGAACAAGCTGAAACTTTGCAGGCAGATGAATCCATACAAGAAGAACCACCATCAAGATATGTGTTACCCCCTAGAACAAACAGAGGGGTTCCTCCGAAACGGTATTCTCCTGGAAAAGAGCCAAGAAGATCTAGTTATCCTATAGCTAATGTGGCTAATGGAAATTTCACTAAGGAAGCCAAAGCATTTATCTCATCTGTTTATTCTGAAGAAACTCCTACAAACGTGGATCAAGCCTTAAAGTCTAAACATTGGAAGGAAGCAATGAAAACAGAAATGGAAGCCCTAATCAAGAACAATACTTGGGAAAAGTGTACTCTCCCGTTGGGAAAGAAATCCGTGGGGTGTCGTTGGGTCTATACGGTTAAGTATAAACCAGATGGTACAATTGAAAGATATAAAGCCCGACTGGTAGCAAAAGGATATACCCAGACACATGGGATTAATTATGCTGAAACATTCTCCCCGGTTGCCAAAATGAACACAATTAGGGTCCTTTTTTCGATAGCTGCAAATGAAGGGTGGCCACTTCAACAGTTTGATGTAAAAAATGCCTTTCTACACGGGGACCTAGATGAAGAGGTATTTATGGATGCTCCTCCAGGATTCACAAAAGATTTCAAAACTGGAGAAGTTTGCCATCTGAAGAAGTCTCTTTATGGTTTGAAGCAATCTCCCCGGGCTTGGTTTGGCAGATTTACCATAGCTATGAAAAAGTTTGGATATAAACAAAGTAATGCTGATCATACTTTGTTTCTCAAAAAAAGAGGCAAATTCGTAACCTGCCTAATTATCTATGTAGATGATATGATCATTACAGGGAACGATAAAGAAGAAATGGTAAAACTAAAAGAAAACTTGTTTGCTGAATTTGAAATGAAAGATTTGGGCAGGCTTAAGTATTTCCTCGGAATTGAAGTACTAAGGTCAAAACAAGGAATTTTCATTAGTCAGAAGAAGTATGTCTTAGACTTGTTGGCAGAAATTGGAATGATCGATTGCAAACCAGCAGACACTCCTATGAGTGTAAACCAAAAGCTCTATATGGAGGAAGGAGCAAAGTTAGCAAATAAAGAAAGATACCAACGGCTGGTGGGAAAACTAATATTTCTCTCACATACTCGTCCAGACATTGCCTATGCTGTAGGGATGGTAAGTCAGTTCATGCACCAACCTCAAGAGTCCCATATGAAGCAGTTTGGAGAATTATTAGATATCTCAAAGGAACAGTGGGTCATGGAGTCCTGTTTCAATCACATGGACACCTAAATGTTCAAATCTATACTGATGCAGACTGGGCAAGAGATAAGGGAAGTCGGAGGTCAACAACAGGCTACTTCACTTTAGTTGGTGGGAATCTTGTCACTTGGAGAAGTAAAAAATAAAAGGTGGTTGCTCTTTCAAGTGCAGAGGCTGAATTTAGAGGTATAGCTCGAGGTTTAACAGAAGCCATATGGATGCGAAGACTCTTAGCTGAGATTGGCTTTCCTTAAAAAGAAACAAGTAAGATTATGTGTGATAATAAAGCTGCAATTCAGATTTCAGAAAACCCAGTACAACATGATCGAACTAAACACGTAGAAGTTGATAGGAACTTCATTAAAGAAAAATTGGAAGATGGTACGATTGAACTACCGTTTGTTCGATCAAAGGATCAGCTCGCTGACATTCTAACAAAGGCGGTTAACGGGAAAATTTTCAGCGATTGTTTAGGCAAGTTGAATTTTGGAAATCCGACTATTCAACTTGAGGGGGAGTGTTAAAAAATAAAAGGATATCAAAGGGAATAAGTTTGGAAGAAATTTGCGGGATCAGTCAAGCATCATTTCCCATTTTAGAGGGTCAAAGACAGTTATTAACAGCCGTAAATCCAGTCCATAAATAGCTCGTCTTCTATGTTTAGATTGTTCATCTTAGCTATAAATTGTATGCTTTTTCCCTGTAAAAGATATACAGAAAATATACAACCATTCGATTTTTCTCAATTATCCTTTTTAACAAAATGTTGGTGGAAGTTCAAAGAGGAAAACGTGAGTTGTGGAGAAATGTTAATTAGGCAATTCATCATTCTTATAGATCTTGGAAGTCATTCCTGCCAAGATTTCGTATCTTGGCATGTGGAAACAAATTTATATGGTCTCTGGTGATTTGATGGCCAGGAGTATTGACATTATTGGTATCATTGGGTGTGGTTCGTCTATTCATTTTGTTGGTTTGCTACTGTGTCCTTTGGCCTTGTTTCCATTGAAAGTTGTAAGTCATGCTTTGTTGCAGACTGATTCAAATGGAGCCCTCTGGGGGAACAAAATACTAGAATCAGAGTCCGAGGTTTGAGCTGAGTAATTTCTTTTAGTCATGAGAAGGACCGGTGGTTGTGGGCTTTAGATGTTTCAGATTGATTATCGGTTAAGATCTTAAAATACCGGCTACAAGATCTCAGTTGTGATGTTCCATGTTATTTGTCTCTTTGGAATAATTGGGTGCCAAAAAAGTTGTTATTCTTGGTTGGAGGGCCGATCTAGACAAACTGCCTATGTTGGTGTCTTTAACTTAATTAGTTTCGTAAATGATAAATGTGGTGAGATGTTGAGGTTTTCTATTTTTCTTTTTCTCTTCCTGGACCTTAAACATAGTTAAAGGTTTCCTTCGTTCTTAATAGCTATTACTTAATTAGTGAATAGAACTCAACATCTTAGGAAGCCCCTAATTCTTTTTATACACAGAGAAATACACTTATACAACGAATTCTTTGTGTACTTTAGTGTACCTAGTTATTCATTTGTTTTTATCAATCTATTTTCAGGTAATACATATGTTAAAAGATAGGAAAACTTCATAAGTTCATTTTTGTAAACCCGTTTCAAGTCATGATGATTAATCAAGAAAAAAAATTAATTTGGAAAAAAAAATTATAAAAATGTTTTTTGGAAAAATTAAAAGTTACCCATAACAACTATTATTAGGTGTATAAAAAAAACAAACTTGCCATTTAAATTTTCACATGAATATCCCGCGCCTCTGATTTCAAATTCAGACAGTCCGCCCCCAATCCACTCAAACAAAACCCTCAACACAAATTCAAACACAAGTACCCAACAACACAACAGATGTCTTCTTCTAGATCATCCTCTCGTTACAGCAACCGATCTTCTACCCAATCCGATCCATCCTCATCTGCCGAGCTAACCCAAACCAAAACCCGCAGCGATGTGTCGTCCTACGCGCTTGCTAGATCCAAATCAACCAAGAACAACGACCAGAACTTTAGTGCAATGATCAAGAAGTTCATGGAGAAGAGGTCCACAAAGCCCAAGACACGAGACTTTGTGGTGGCAGCTGATGTTATTGCTGATGATTTCCGGAAGAAGGCGGGTATTCGAGGCGGGACACCGGGTTTCGGGGGGTTGCATAAGAAGCTGTTTGGGAGTAAGGGGAAAAGCGATGAAAAAAAGGCGTTGGCATTGTCGGATGTGAAGCCGAATGCTAGGACTTTGGCTATGGTGTTGAGGAGTGAGAGGGAGCTTTTGAGTCAGAATAAGGATAAGGAGACGGAGATTATCGAGCTTAAGTTGTTGCTCGAGGAGAAAAACCGAGAGGTAGTTAAACGTTTCGCTATGTCGTATTTATTTAAAGTTACATTAAGGTCTGGACTATATGTGTTTTGTTTAAATGAAGATCTGAATTGTTTGAAAATTGTTATAGGAAATGTAAGATGGTATAAAAGATGATACATTATGTTAGATTTAATCAGGTTTGTTCATATATGGGTCGATTAACATTGGGGCCGGGTTATGTTTAGTTTTTTTGGTATGATGTTTAAATATTTGGTAAGGATTGATTTAGTTTCGAAGATGGGATTAGGTGTCACAGTGATTAAGTTTCGGGTTCGTTATAAATAGGAGTATTAGGATTTATTGTAATCGACATGTTTTTGAATAATAAAAGAGTCGATCGATTGTTGGTGTGTGTTCTTGCTGTCTTTTGGGTCTGATTTTCGATAGTTAAACTTAAAAGAAAATGGCTAGTGATCTTATAGCATACTTTGTTATCGAAACCGTTTTGTTTTAATCCTTACCAAGACCCATTTATTTGCATAAGAGATCTGTTATTATTCAATCGGCCTTGGGTATGCATCATATCGAACATATCATTTTCCATTTGTCTTGCTCCTTGCTTTGCAAAACACATAAACCTGCATGATGTTTTTACAAGTAAACTAACACATCCCATCAAAATAGGCTTTTTGATCTTTTTACAAGTAAACTAAAACATCCCATCTCATCAACAGATGTCTTAAATCTTGATGCATACAGTTCATATAGAATATTCCTACAAAAGCACACTTTAGTCCTTGAACAGGCTAAACACTTTTTATTTGAAGTTAATGAAAAGATGTTGTAGCTGAGTTAATTCTACCTTATTATTTCTTTTATTTCTTTGAGATTAAAGAAGATAGCTCCCAACCAGCCCGGCTCTTTCAGAAATCACTAGGTCATATTTATGGTTTCCGCTCATTTAAATTTAACACTAGCTTCAAATTTGTACCTGCAACATCCATATATACAAATGTAGATATGACTTTAATATGCTGCTTACTTTTGTATTGAAAACTATGTTGTCGGAAACCTCATTTTTGTGTGACGGTATATGGGTTCCCGAAAAACATTTCTTTTTGTGAAGGTTTTTAGTCCTTATCAACACCCCTTTATTTTCATAGTAGATCTGTTATTGTTCAAATACCCTCAAGGTTTGCTTCTTCATCTTCTAAGTCTCCATTATTCCTTCATCTTGGCTAAATTAGAGACCTTTTGCAACTAATATATATTCCTAAATTCCCCCTTCTACTCTTTTCTATTACTTTATGGGGGGTTTTGGTTGAACCTGTACATATTTGAGTAACGGAAAAAAAAGTTATACAGTGATATGTTAATGATAAAGCTACAGTGTTATTAAAATTACATGATGTGCAGGTTGATAAACTGAAGGATCTGTGTTTGAAACAAAGGGACGAAATAAAGGCGTTGAAGAATGCAATTCTGTTCCAGATGTTATGCTGCAAGCGAAGCAGGAGGTTGACTCTCAAGTAACACTAAAACAGGCAAAACAAATCATCCCATCTCTACAAAGGCAAGTCACTTCTCTCACCGGACAACTTCACAGCCTTGCTCAGGATCTAGCAGAGGTCAGTCAGTCAGTCAGTCACATTCACAGTCATTTCATGTTCATATATAATACTCGTATTCGGTTGCTGATGGTACACAACTTTTCTACTTCAAATCTTTTTATACATGTGCTTATCGTTCTCTCTGTCGAAAGATAATGTCTATTTGTTGGCACATCAATTACAAATAGCATATGCAATAACCTGTTTTTCATGAATGTGTTGGTGATAGGTGAAAGCCGACAAATATTCGGTAATGGGATGCTATGATAATGATAGTCTTGTGAGTTCTCCAAGAACACCAACACATGAGCAAGAAGAAGCAACCAATTCTCTGGTAAGCATTTCGAAATGTTGTATAACATGTTCCCACCCTTGTCAATAGCGGTAATAGTGACTGCTAAAGTGCAGGTTGTAGCGGTGTGACATTATGACACTATTATGATGGTTAGCGACTAAATAGCGGATTTTTAGTTTTTTTTTTGTTTTAATATAAATGGTAACATTTTTAGGTTTTTTTATTTCACGTAAACACCCGACAGTTCACATACTCACGTCATCCTTTGCTTCTCTAAAGTCTAAACTCACAACGAATGTTTATTTATTGATTATAATTGCTACTATAGTTGAATACTTGAATGTGAACTATTTCTTAAATTTAATACTACTTTATCGCTAAACATGAAATAACAGCCGCTTTCTGTCGCTATCACAACGTAGCACGCAGGTAGCTTGTCGCTATTTACCGCTATTCGCTATTGATAGCTATGCATGTTCAAATAATTAACGTATACACTATAGTTGATACTTGTATATATGTTATGATTCAGGAGTTGAGCTACACCACCCCTGGCAGTCCGGACGACGTGTTTCTAAACGATTTAAATCCTTGTTTAACACCTTATTCTATCTCCAAGTCGAAATCTAAGGTAAGCAACTTAAACAAGACTTAACTATCTTTCTTTGCAATCCCTTTTAGTTATTGATGTTCGAGAATGCAGGAGTTCGAAAACCATTTATCGGTATACAATAATAATAATAACACTACAAGGGGTCATGAGATTGGGTTTGAGTCTCATGGTTGTCGAAAGCTATCAAAAAGTTCGACTCGTGAGCAACATGTCAACTCTGCCAAGAACTTAAGTCGCAAATCAGATGAAAACAATAAGTACACCTATCGTGGATGGTAAAGCGGTCTGTTGATGGAATGTCAACCACCTTTCTACTTGTGATTTGTTTCATAAGTTACTCTACAAAATAAACTTGTTTTTCTACCGTCGTACATTGTTGTCATGAACAATTTTTTTGTACAATTATAAGTGTTGTGCTTATAAATGATATATTTGTTGTTGTGATATTCACACCCATGGTTAATTTTCATCTCAATCCAAATAAAACATCACCACCTCATCTTGTTTACTTGTTTTTGTATTATTTCACAATCAAAAGCTATTACAAACTTTGTTATCACACATTCTGCTTAATAAGTAACCTAAAACTAGTGTCCCAAACCGTCCGAAAAAGGGGTGGGTTTGGGGCTACCAAGCTTTATTTCCAGCGTACAAACGAAAGAGGCTAAATGCGGATATAGCAGAGACAATGATCATGCTTGCACAAGCAAACACCGAACTCGTTATCCCTTCTCCAACTTGGGTGCAGAATTTCCCATACATATCGCATACTTTCATCCATTCGACTTGTGGTTCCCCTAATTTTGCGAATGCTGCTGATTGTGCTGCCGCTCCTATTGCCGCCACGATCATGTACGTCATAACCTGCAAATTACATCTTTACCTTAGTTAAACAAAATCTTCAAATGAAAATGGTAGATTCTGTTCCTAGGTATGTATGTTCCAAACTAAATGTGCATGTATAAATTTAGAGAGTAGGGATACAACATTTTTTTTTGTTTTCTTGAAACGACGAATTTCATTAACAAAAAAACGACTAGCAAGAAGCTAGCACGGCAACAAAGATAATTTACAACATAAAATACATCAGTTTTACCAAGACACATCATTCAAAGGGAACTATTCTTCATCCGAAGATAACTTTAAGGCATTAATGTAAAGACAACAACCTAGTAGGATGTCAGTGTAAGATGCACAGATGAGTAGTATTTAGTATTTAAGATGGAGCAGAGAAATAAATGACAAAACATAAGAGAGTGGGCACATGGAAAATCAAACATAGAGATAGATTCTAGGTAGGGAGGGTATTTATTTATTATTTATTTATTTATTTATTACTATAACAATAATCAATGGAATGATCAGTAATATTATTAATTTTTTTTACATTTTATTTTCACCTCTTATAACACGTTATACTAAATATAAGATACACATATAGCCCATTTAACTTTTTACTGATTTGGTTTCCTAACATGTGTTTGGTACCTTTTTTAATAAAATTGAACACATAGTGTTTTTTTCTTAATGTTTCTGTATAAATTTTGTTGAAAGCGAACTTGTGTTCAAAATAGTCTTTTTTAGTATTATAGGCTATTTCGAGTCTTCGTGTCATACCGGTTTTCGGTTTTCAATCGATGTAAAACACTTGTCGATTGACGCTATTCTTTTGAACATATCACGACTTTATGTTTCTTGGTTTTCGCTTTCAGCTACCACCACATAAAACATCAATCATGTAACAAACTGAATCAATACCGATGGAATTCCTGTCCATTTCATATATTATCAAACATTTTCTAATATATTAATTATTTTTAAATTTTATTGGAACTCTAAATAGACAAAGCACGGACAGCAAGACCATAATACATCTAACACCGACTTGAACCTCCAATAACAACCACAAACTTGTTCTTAAAAAAATTACTCAATAAAAACAAAATATTCAAATGATTGATTAATAATATGAGATATGAAATACCTGATCAGCAGAGAAAATAAGCCCAGCCAAAGGCTTATTAAACGACACACTTCCTCTAACCATACCCACCACACACCTAAACGTCTGGACCAGCGAATAAGCTGCAGCAACCCCATTAACCACCACCAACATCACCAACGATTTCATGTCCGTAAACTTGGCCTTTTTTCGAATCGTAAAGATCTCTTTAACCTGCGTATCCGTGGCCACGAGAAGCGCGGCCACAAGTGCGAGACCGCAAACCGCGGTCCGCAGTATAAGCTCGGCCAGCCTTACCTTACGATCAATTGCTTTCGAGTCATTTTTACACCCAGCGTGCTTCCGTGGGCTTACACCAACACCCAAATAACTCATGGTTATGTGCACAACAACACCCACTTGTCTTTGCTACGGTTTTTATACACACAAGCTGGTCTTGCACCCATGCCATCATTTAAATAGCCAACCCACCAAACACCATTTCCTATTAATAGTATATATTTATTCATTTATTGACTTTCGTCATTACTTTTTAATTTATATCTCATCAGTCTTTTCACATAGATAAACTTAAATCAAGTCATAATTCACAATTATTGTTATTATACCTTGTCGTGTGTACAAGACTTTGGGTAGTGATTTTAAAAGACCACACGCGATAGCATTGGTATACATTTGAGATTCTAGGTTGTGGACGTCTATGATGCTACGCTTTTAACGAGCTGATCAATAAAGATACACATTGAAGATAAAACATGATCTTGTAGAGCATCTTGGATGACTAGATTTACCCACCTTGAGGCGACCAACGACGACTAGTAGTTTTAGTTTTAATTTTTTTATTTTAATTATGTAATTTTTAATTTCAAGATTAAACAAACGTATTTTTTTGTTGGTTTAAACTAATGCAATTTTTATTTTTTAACGTAAATAAATGCAATATATAATTATTATGTAAAATTTTTAAAAATAAATAAATGACATGGACTATTCCAATGAGTGAAGCACCCCTTACCATTTGAGTATAAATTGAAGAGTGGAGAGTTGAGTTGAAACCCTTAGTGAAAAAGTTTATGCCACGTTCATTATTATTACATAGACACTAAGGTTTCAAACAATTGAACGTTTACGAGTGTGGAATGGTTTAATTAAAAACTTAAATAAAGATGAGTGATGTAAGGTTGAGAATTTAGAGAAAACGCCTAAAAGTGTGAAAACAGTGAGAACGCCTCTAATCCGTTAGAACAAAACAATCTATGGATTAGAATGGCGCGGTGGCGTTTTCGTAAATAACATCAACTTTAATACTTGGACGTGCTTCATCAAGGGTAAAAGGGTCTTTTTACTGCTCTAATACAAAACGCCATTCAAATGAAATGACAAATTTATCTAAAACGCAAAAACTTAATGATAAAACGCGTTGCAGATTTAACAAATAGATGTGAACAAACAGTAACTGAAAGTTAATTATTGACATTTATTACAAAAATCCCTCCTAAACTACGCGCAATAAGATCATTATATGAACGACGTTACCATCACTTCCATGATAACTTTCAATTGATCATACTAAAACGCCATTTTTAACCAAAACGCCAAATTTCAAAAACAAAAGAACTCTTAGAGAAAGAAAAATGGCAACCATCGTTTCATGGAGATACACCCTCAGAATCAGAAGATTCGTAATCCGCTTTGACAACAGAAGAAAAGTGTTTGTTAAAACAGTCAAAGCCATATTGAACTTTGAAGAAGAAGTACAAAGGGGGGTCCTAACACTTGGCGTCCCTCTAGATAACCACTGTGATAAAACACAACGGTTATAAGAAAATTAACCAGAAATTTTGGACCTAACAAGGCAAATGCAAAAAATGGACCCAATCATCAGATCATGGCGTTTTGATGAAGACACTGACATGGTGACCGTACATGTGACAACGGGGAACAGGAAGACTAGATGCTTGAAAACATCATGACCGAGCAGGGTCTTGGGTTCATGGAGGAGTTACACAATCCAACATTTTTTAACACAGACATGAACGAAAAATTGGCGTTGTTGCATGACATATTCAAATGGAGGCTTCAAACTCTTCAAGAACATAGGCCAATGAAAGTGAAAGTGATAACTTGGATGAAAAACTGGAAAAAGAATCCGAAGAAGAAGATGAGGGGAGTGATGGATACTTCTTAGACAAAATCCCTTCTGATAAGGAGTTTTAATTTTTTTTCTTTACTTTTTCTTTTGTGTAATTTTTTCTATGTTTGTTATGTACTTTTCAAATAATAAAATACTATATTTCTCCAATTAGTTATAAAACGTTAAAATGTCACAATTGCAAAACACAAAAGTTAATTAGTGTATTTTATCATTTTTATCTATAAAACGTCATTAAAATACAAAACGCCGAACATAAAAAGATGGGACGTGTTACACCTTGACAGATAAAGCTGAACAAACAATAATTACAAACAGTAACTAAAACGACGGATACTTTATTACTAACATTTATTAAAATAAAATCTCGCCTAAACTACGCTCCAAAAAACTCTTATATAAACAAACATCTCAAGAACTTCCATTGATCACACTCAAAAACAAACGCCATGTTTTCTTGGCAAACCATTCACTTTAAAACGCCAAAAAAGTTAAAACAACCACATATGACAAACGTCGTTTATTGGAGATTCCGTATTGTTCTCCATGAAGTTTCGCTGAATGGATTCTTAGGTAAGTGGGATAACTAAATAAGATTTTGCTGAATGAGATGGACAAATCTTCAAGAAAAAGAAACTGATAACAGTGATTTGTCATTTTGTGTGCTTTGTTCTTGAGGAAGGTTTGGATGAGAAGAAGAGACCTATGCTAGTGTAAACGCTATTTTGGACTCCATTATTAAATGTTGAAGAGTAAATATCATCAAGCGAAAAATCCACTCACAATCATACCCCAATAATAGCATCCACAAAATGACATCGATCTATGTCTACAACATCCACAAAACTACTTTAACAGTCAACAACAAAAGATCAAACCAAAAACCAAAACGCCATATTTTGTTGGATGATCAGCTTTGTCTAGAGCAGGGCGTTTCAGCTGTGTAGGGAAATCGGCACCTATCTAATGAATTCAAAGTTTCAGAAGACAAAAACGTCAAGAAGAAGAGATTGATGGCAGTGAAGATTTGGATGAGAAATTGGATTAGCATTTTTTATTTTTTTGTGTCATTTTCTGTGGTTTGTTATCTAATTTTCAGCTAATAAAATACATTATTTCTGATTACTTATAAAATGCCAAAATGCAACAAACGTCAACCACCGAAACTATAATAAAATTCCTTTAATCATGTATTATTAAAAACTCCAAATAATTACTGAAATGTATAAAACAAGATGCAAGAGAATAGAACAAAAGGGTGCCTTACAAAAGTTTAATTTTGCCATCTTTATCTATAAAACGTCATTAAAATACAAAACGCCAAACTTATAAGATGGGACGTGTTACAGCCTTAACAGATAAAGCTGAACAAACAGTAACTGAAACGACGAAAACTTTATTACTAACATTTATTATATTAAAAACCATACCATGGCAATTGAATTTTTGTATATTTTCAAAACTCCATAATTATATGTCACATTATAGATCTGCATCCTATATCACACGACAAGAGATACAAAAAATACACATCAAAAAGACAAAATTACTATTTTTTTTAGCGCCAAAAACATATATCTACCTTACGCCAAAAAAGTCATTATATAGGTAAAACAGGTAAACAAACTTAACACTTCACAAATTGTCTAAACACGCCACAAATTGTTTAAAACGGCATACAACTTAAAACAAAAGTGGCTCAGGTTATTGCATGGAGGTTTGAGAGGTCGGAGATACGTTTCGTCCTAAAGTTCTCTGACAGGAGAAGGGTGAATGTCAAAACCATCAAGGCAATACTTAGTATAGATGAAGCCATCCAGAGGGATATTCTGGCCCTTGGGGTTCCAAGGGCCAACGATTGTAAAAGGACTCAAACGGTAATAATGTCACAACCCGGATTTCCGACCTCGAAATCCAAACACTGGTGGGCCCGGGTAGGGAGTATTGTGACAACAGTATATAACGTTATAGTCAATTAAATGTGGCACAACGGAAGTCTTGGAGTAAAATTACTATTACAAACCGAATGTTCGAAAATACAAAATAATATACAAGCTTGTAGTAGAAGATCCACAGGCGGAACATAGAATGTACAAGAAAGAATACAAAACAGACTTTAGGCAGATCTAAGGATTTACAAGAATCCTCTTATTCTCTACCGAGCAGCTTCCGGCTTAATTTCGTGTTGTACCTGCAGATTAGTCTTTGGAGGATACGTCAGCTTACGCTGATAAATACACCCAACTGACTCATTTGAAAATATTAAAAATGATTTCAAGTGCAAACGGTACAAAATCTTTTATTATCTTAGGAAGGTTAACCATGCAATGGACCATGCAATAATAGTTTACAATATCCCAAGCCCTTATAGGGGAAATAAGTTGAGAGTATTTACCTGAGATTGCTTTCTTCTTTTATTTTTAAATAACTCAGCCGTATACAAAAGTACCGAGTGCATATAGCTTTTACCGAGAAGGCTCTAGTCTGGATTATTGCATAAACTAGCCAATCAAATACTAACGATTGTATAAACCGAATAGTGTACATGATTATTACGTATAACGTTTGATTAAACGATGATCGGATAGAATGTAGTTTAAACCCGACAAGTACTTGACTTGTATAATATGAGTAAACTATAAACATTCTGGATTTTGAGGCTAAATGACAAGGTTAAACCCGTTACGGTTAAATTCCGTAAAATAGTTACATATACGTAACTGTGCGCATAATAGCGATATCGAGTAACCGGATAAGTCATGGACAATTCTATATATACTTTAAATAAGTTAAGATACCAGTAGGATATCAACTTGTATGCCCGTTGAGGTTTTAAAACGAAATTATGCCTTATAGGGGCATTTTGGTAATTTCATATCGTATATAAAGAACTTTAAATAAAATTTAAGTTTATGATCATGAGTATTCTGGAAAAATAATTTATTTATGATATAATATCAGTAGGATATCAAATATATGTGTATTTTACCTTTATGACCAAACTATGCACCGAAGGGGCATCTTTGGTCATTTTACACAGTTTATAAATTATTTGGGATTTTGAGTTTATAATAAATACCTACTGTAAATATGTTTAAAATGAGTTTTAAAATCAGTAGGTAACAAGTCTTGGTCCATTAATATGGTTTAAAACCATACTATGCGCCGAAACGGCGCTTATGTCGTAATATGACGTCTTTAAGGGATGTTTATGAAAACTGATATTTGGATCAGATTAAAATGTTTAAAATATGTTATTTAATATAACATATCAGTAGGTAAGTGGTTTATCTTAAAAAAGATTTGATTAAAACTATTTTATACAGGGGCTAAAACCGTCATTTATCGACATAGTTTAAGGATTTGTTTAAAAACTCAGTTTATAACTTGGTTTAACATCCCAAATAATCCTACTTATAATAGAAATCTCAATTTTAAGTTTATTATCATTAAAACCTTGTTTTGTTCAAAAAGGGCATTTTGGTCAAAGATGGCATAATTATGGAACTTGCGCATAAACTTGGATTCTGATTATGATCATTAATATAACCTCAGAGGGTTATGCTACATTATATTATGATCATAATGCAACTTTAGATCAGTGGGTAACTAATCTAAATCGGGTCAGAATCGAAAGTCAAAGCAGAAGTCAAACCTTGCGACTTTCGGTTGCGAACCGACCCTAGAACTGAAATTGACGAGCCGAACATGTTCATACATGTTCTAATAATTATTACCAACTTTTTAAGTGTCAAAACAGGTTTCATAACATATATAAGATAAATTTATGATTTTTCCGAAAAATGGCTGTTTGACTTTTTAATATCATAACTTTGACCCATCAATTGGTTTAGCGAACGTGATCTTCAGGAGGTGCCCTTTATAGGGACTAACACCTACCTTACTATGATCACTTAGCCATGTTCATTTTGAACAATGGCTGGACCATAATGGTCTTAACAAAAGTCAAAGCGTTTTACGTAAAACGCTTGACTTTAGGCTATAGAAGCCTATAAACGAAAATGCACAAGGAAGGAACACTTACTAGTGATTCCTAGATGCAAAAGAACTATGTTGGACTGCTCCTTTTAGTTAGGAACTTCCAGAGGAGGGAGAAGAGTGAATAAGAAAGGTGCAAGTTGAAATGGTGAACTTAAGCACCTATTTATAGTTGGAGAGCTCAAAGGAGGTGAAGCCAGGTGTCTAGGGGTGTAAGAAGAAGCTTACAACTGTCCCAAAACGTGGCATAGCTGATTAGGAAGGCCATGCTTCCGATTTAATGGTTTTGTAGCTTTGCTTGGGCTCCAAAACAAACTTTCTGCTGCAGGTCTGTTCTCGCGGGGCGCGAGAGACACAGGCCGGGTCTCTCGCAGCCCGCGACCGCCTCTATTTCAGTTTTAAAATTTGACACTTTGGCCCCTAAACTATATAAAGCTTATAAAAACGATTTTAAATACTATTTTGGCACTTTTAGTCCTCCGTAGCCAATACTTGGCATACCCGGGCATTATTGAGCTCTCGGTTCGTTAAAAGGTCACTCAGAGGTATGTTGACATTTTCAATCCCTCCAATATCCAACTTTCACATATTTACATAATTGAACTCTCTCGTCCAACAAACGGTACGTATGAGTGTTAGGACTTCACAAAGGATTACTCAGAGGCTTATCACAAGCATGTTGATTCTGATGTCACTCAGAGGCTAGGCATGTTGACTATTAGTCACTCAGAGGCCAAGTTTCACGCATGTTGACATATCAGTCACTCAGAGGCTACTGATTTAAGCATGTTGACGTATCAGTCACTCAGAGGCTATTATTTATGCATGTTGACATCGGTTCGTCACTCAGAGGCTCCATCTTGAACATGTTGACGCCTTTAGTCCTTATTGGTCTTTAACAGACAATTATATAAAATACAACATGCGTCACTATACTATTGGACACGATTTTTACAGGGTGTTACATCCTCACCCCCTTAAAAGAAATCTCGACCTCGAGATTTTGTTCAAAAAGTTGGGGGTACTTTTGTCGCATAGTGGACTCAACCTCCCATGTATATTCAGGACCTCTAAAAGCGTCCCATGTAACCTTTACTATAGGTATCATCTTTCTTCGGGGCTTCTTAATCTGTCGATCCTTGATCGAAATTGGTTTCTTAATGAACCTCAGGTTTTCATCAATTTGCACCTCATTGTGAGACATTGCTAACGACTCATCGGCTAGACATTTCTTAAGATTAGATATGTGGAATACATTATGGATTCCATTAAGCTCCTCTGGCAACATGAGCTTATAAGCTACAGCGCTGACACATTCGATTATCTTGAAGGGTCCTATATATCTAGGGCTTAACTTGCCCTTCTTTCCAAAACGCATCGCACCTTTCCAGGGTGATACTTTTAACATGACTTTGTCCCCTTGGAACTTAAGAGGTTTACGCCTCTTGTCAGCAAAGCACTTCTGCCTATCCCTGGCAGCTTTGAGACGATCACGGATTTGCACAATCTTTTCCGTGGTCTCCAGGACAATCTCAGGAACTGACAGTTGGGCCTCCCCAACTTCTGCCCAACATACGGGCGTTCTACATCTTTTCCCATACAAGGCCTCAAAAGGAGCAGCCTTAATGCTAGTATGATAGCTATTATTGTAGGAGAATTCTATTAGGGGTAAGTGGTCATCCCAACTTCCACCAAAATCAATCACACATGCCCTGAGCATGTCTTCTAGAGTCTGTATAGTACGTTCACTTTGACCATCAGTCTGCGGATGGTAAGCCGTACTAAAGTTTAGTCGTATGCCTAAAGATTGTTGGAAACTTTTCCAAAAGGGAGATGTGTATCGAGTATCTCTATCGGATACAATAGATACTGGCACAACCGTGTAGTGACACTATCTTGTCCACATACAACTTAACCAATTTATCTGAATTATACGTCTCTTTAATTGGCAAGAAGTGAGCTGACTTAGTCAGCCTATCCACTATGACCCAAATAGTATAATTTCCACTTTTGGTCTTAGGTAACTTGGTAATCAAATCCATAGTTACCATTTTCCATTTCCAAGTGGGAATTTCTAATTGTTGTAGTAGTCCTGACGGTTTCTGATGTTCAGCCTTAACTTGCGAACACGTCAGACACTTAGCTACATAAGTGGCTATGGACTTCTTCAAACCCATCCACCAATAATTCTTCTTCAAATCTTGATACATCTTGTCACCACCCGGGTGAACAAAGTATCTTGAATTATGCGCTTCCTGGAGGATTAGATTCCTAAGTCCTCCAAAGATCGGAACCCAAATTCTATCATTAAATCTTAGGATTCCATCCTTTCCAAGCGTTAATTGATCAATGGTTCCGCCTAATCCCTCATTAGGGATGTTAGCCTCTAACAAGGCTTGCTTCTGCGCATCTAATAGCTTCTCACTCAAGCTATTTCTGAGCTCAATGCTCTTAGTATTAATCCTTATAGGTTTCACCTTTTCCTTGCGACTTAAGGCATCGGCAACTACATTTGCCTTGCCTGGATTGTAGCGAATCTCAGAATCATAATCGTTAAGTGTTTCCATGCACCGACGTTGTCGCATGTTCAATTCCTTCTGATTGAACAGGTGTTGGAAACTTTTATGGTCTGTGTATATAACACACTTTGTGCCATACAAGTAATGTCTCCACAGTTTTGGTGCAAATACAACAGCACCCAATTCCAAATCGTGGGTGGTGTAATTCTTTTCATGCACCTTTAATTGTCGTGATGCATAGGCAATCACCTTGCCTTTTTGCATTAGCACACAACAAACATGTCAGTGTGCCGATGCATCACAGTAAACTACAAATTCCTCAATACCCTCAGGTAGAGATAACACAGGAGCGTTGCTCAACTTGTGTTTAAGAACCTCAAAAGATTCATGTTGCTTTGGACCCCAATTATACTTAATATTCTTACGGGTCAAAGAAATTAAAGGAGTGGTTATCCTTGAAAAGTTCTCAATGAACCTCCTATAGTAACCAGCCAGTCCTAAGAAACTACGAACTTCTGTTAGGGTCTTGGGCACTTCCCAATTTATTATAGCCTCAATTTTGGCGGGATCCACTTGGATACCACGCTCACTTACCATGTGTCCAAGAAATTGGACTTCTCTAAGCCAAAAGTCGCATTTAGAGAACTTCGCATAAAGTTTCTCCTGCCTTAATAATTCTAGGATGCACCGAAAATGTTTCCCGTGATCAACTTGATAACGAGAATAGATAAGTATGTCGTCTATGAAGACAATGACAAATTTATCCAAATATGGCTTGCAGACTCTATTCATGAGATCCATGAATGCTGCTGGTGCATTTGTGAGCCCAAAAGGCATCACTAAGAATTCAAAATGACCATAGCGGGTCCTGAAGGCTGTCTTAGGAACATATTCACTTCTAACCTCCAGTTGATGATATCCTGATCTCAAATCTATTTTAGAAAAGTAACTAGCCCCTTGAAGTTGGTCGAATAAATCATCGATCCTGGGGAGAGGATATCTATTCTTAATGGTTAGCTTGTTCAGCTCCCGATCATTGATGCACATTCGCATCGAACCGTCTTTCTTCTTTACAAACAGAATAGGAGCTCCCCAAGGTGAGGAACTAGGCTGAATAAAGCCTTTTTCTAAAAGTTCATCTAATTGCGTCCTCAATTCCTTCATTTCCGTCGGTGCTAACCGATACGGAGCTCTAGCAACAGGTGCTGCTACTGGTAGGATATCAATCCTAAACTCCACTTGCCTATCTGGAGGTAGGCCTGGTAATTATTTAGGGAAAACATCGGGATACTCCGAGATAACTGGTTGATCTTCAAGGTTCGGCTTTGGTTCATTTATGGTAACTTGTGCCATATAGATGACACAGCCTCTTTTCAAACACTTGGATGCCTTAAAAAACGACACTTTGTCTGGAAATCCATAGTGTGAGTCTCCAGGGATGGTATCATTTCACCAGATGGGGTCTTAATCTCGATGAGCTTTTTATCGCAGGCAATGCGGGCTTGGTTATGAGATAACCAATCCATGCCTAAGACAACATCGAACCCCGCCAATTTCATTGGCAAAAGAGAGATAGGGATGAAATGATTCTTAATGGATATAGAGCATCCATCAAGAATGGAAGAAGCAGTTTCTAAGGTTCCATCGGCGAGTTCTATCTCATAAATTTTATCTAGAGTTCTTATGGGTAAATTTAATAGTTTACTAAACTTATGATCAACAAATGATTTATCTGCACCCGAATCAAATAACACTCTAGCAAAAATATCATTAATGGGGAAAGTACCTGTTATGACGTTATTGTCATTAACATTAGCAGTTAGCCGAAAGGCGCGTGCATTCCCCTTCTTGGCCTCTCCAGGCTTTGGATTATTATTCTTTAAACTCTTAGGGCAGTTAGTTGCAATGTGCCCTTTTCATTGCAGATATAGCATACAGCATCCTTAAGATCTTTACAATCTAGGGTCTTATGCCCTCTCCTTTTACATATGCTACAAGATCTAGCTTGTGGATCAGAAGTACACTGTCCTCAATGTTTACGGTTGCAAGTCTTGCAAAATGGCATCACAACCGACTTGCCTTGGTTTCCTTTGAACCCAAATCTCCCTTTATTTTTCTTATTAAACTTATGGGAGTTGTCATCTCACCTCTTCCTTTTTCTGTCAGTTTCAGACTTAACTGACTTTTGTCTCACTAGATCAAGGTGAGAGAAAGAGTAGGTCTACAACAGACCTATAGGTAGTAGGCTGTGCAGCCTTTACCATGCCTTTATTTCAGGCGCTAACCCATTAATAAAACGCGCAATACGTTTGGATTCAGGGGTAATTAAATAGGAAACTAAGCTAGATAGGGATTGAAATGGGAAACATATTTCCGACAATCTAGGTTTTTCATGGAAAGAGACAAGAAGTCTGTCTCTATTTACTCACCTCATGGGTTGGGCAGTAAGTTTCCTTTACAGGTCCACAAACTGGACCATCCAGATTATACAAGTATACCTTACCTGTTGACTGAATCATGGTCTTCCACCATGTTAGGGCATCGCCTTAAAGGACTGTGATACGTACTTGACCATATCCTTTTCAGCACAGCCGCTGATGTCACTATAGTCTCATCTCATCCAGCACTTTAAGGCTTCTACGGCTCTTTTTTCCCATTAAAGTCTCGTGGTTTATAGTAGACAAAGTTTTATAGGTACACCGTCTTTAGCAGAACAGGACTATCAGCAAAGTCTGCTATCCTTGGTTCACTCTTCGCATTTGAAGAGTGAAAGAGCTCTCTTTATGAGCTGAAGATGGTGGAATGATAGGGTCTAGAGCGAGTGGCACTCGGCCTCTTAGCCTTTCTATGGCCTTACTCATGGCCCTTTCCACAGCCGCATCAATGCGAGCTTGGAAATCATTATCATATTTATGGTATATTTTCGGCGTCTTTGATGTTCCGATGGCTACTTTGTGCCTCATTAGAATTAGCCATTCTTCAAAGCTTTGGTTCTATATACCAAATAAAATTTCTCTTAGCCATGGTTAATAACCATATCGGCTTTTAAACATTGGATATAGAAATCCACTACCTATACTAGTGTGAATAACATCACAACTCTTAGGCTTAACATATTTATATTTGGCCTAGGTCTTAATAGGACCATCGTAGGAAAATTATAATCTGGACATAGTCCATATATTATAGACAGGGGACCACAAAGTCACAACTGTCATTGTCATATTTGACAATTACATATATAGCACATAGGCTTGTCACTAATGGACATATAATAGGGCACATAGGCACTACATCACTAATGGATATTTAGTCACCACACTGGTGATATTAGCGGGATCAGGATAGATCACATAGGCTATATAGAATAGATTATAACCGAAAGGGTAATACATCACTAATGGATTTTTATTTATCATCGCAATGATGATATTAGCCGGATCGAACAGATACAAGGGCTATATAACCGGGATCAAATAGACACAAGGGTTATAAAAATACACCTCTAATGGATGTTTAATCACGCACTGGTGATATTAGCCAGAATCAAACAGATCACAAGGGCTATATAACCGGATCAAATAGATCACAGGGTTATATAAAATATATCTCTAATGGATGTTTAATCACCGCACTGGTGATATTAGCCGGGATCACACAGATCACAAGGGTTATATAAAATACATCTCTAATGGATGTTTAATCACCACACTGGTGATATTAGCCGGATCAAACAGATCATAAGGGCTTTTTTGCCGGGATCACCAGATCACAAAGGCTATATAACTGGGATCAATAGATCACAAGGGTTATATAAAATAATCTCTAATGGATGTTTAATCACCGCACTGGTGATATTAGCGGATCAAACAGATCATAAAGGCTATATAACAGGATCAAATAGATCACAAGGGTATATAAATACATCTCTAATGATGTTTATCACGCATTGGTGATATTAGCGGGATCAAACAGATGACAAAGGCTATTTAGTCGGGATCAAATAGATCACAAAGGTTATATTTTAATACACCTCTAATGATGTTTTATCACCGCACTGGTGATACTAGCAGGATCATACAGATCACAAAGGCTTTTAAGCGGGACCACACAGGTCACAAAGGCTATATAACCGGGATCAAATAGATCACAAAGGTTATATTTTAATACATCTCTAATGGATGTTTTATCACGCACTGGTGATACTAGCCGGGATCATACAGATCACAAAGGCTTTTAAGCTGGGACCACACAGGTCACAAAGGCTATATAACTGGATCAAATAGATCACAAAGGTTATATTTTAATACATCTCTAATGGATGTTTTATCACCGCACTGGTGATACTAGCCGGGATCACACAAATCACAAAGGCTTTATAAGGTTAGGACATAGTCCATTACCTTGAAGGCTAGCATGATTCCTCAAGTCACACTACCAAGAGTATGCACATTACTTGAATGTTAACATAAGAGGATCTTAATGGTTGATTATAAGTCCCGGTCGCATAGACCTTAATGACTTGGAGGCTTGAACTTAGTCCACCACCTCTAAATAGAAGGATAACTTCCCTTAACTATCATATATATATATGGCCAAATATGTGGTTTGAGCCACTTGGCAAATCAAAACCATTAAAATCTTTTTGGATTATATCGCAGAGCATAAATTCGAATAAATCGAGACGCTCATTTTCAAGAGGATGAATACATATATATAATTCCAAAAGTACTTCATTAAATTTTTATACGAAAGTACAATACTTGAAACAAATAAATGAAACTGATTGTCCATGCAAGGACTAAAAGAAACAAAATGTCCACGCAGGGACTAAAGAAATAAAGTC
This sequence comes from Scalesia atractyloides, assembly GCA_947069175.1. Classification (NCBI taxonomy): domain Eukaryota; kingdom Viridiplantae; phylum Streptophyta; class Magnoliopsida; order Asterales; family Asteraceae; genus Scalesia; species Scalesia atractyloides. The sequence continues at coordinate 6,092,578 of CAMTDV010000027.1, forward strand.
CACGCAGGGACTACATATAATTGAAAAAGACTTCACTCGTCTTTCTTTCCCTTGACAAGTTTGGAGAGTTTCTTGAAGAACTTATTTGTCTTCTTCTCGTTTTCTCCGCCTGCTGCTGCATTTCTTTCATTCTCTCTAAGGCCTCATTAATGGCCTCAAGGGGTGGCGGAGGTTGTGGTTGAGGTTGTGGCATAACCGGATACTGGTACCCATAAGTTGGATATCCAGTCGGTGGGTAAGTAGGTGGGAAAGGAGACGGGAATAGTGCGTTGTGCATAACCGCCTGCATGTATGGGTCTTGCGACCATGCTTGATAGTCTACCGGTGTAGACGAGTTAAAAGGATCATATCCAGACGTGTCTGGATATGTAGGGATTGGGTTAGTATAACCCGATGGTGGTGGTTGAACTGTAGGTGTTGGTGTTGGTTTCACTAAGAACTGGGCAAATGTGGCAGCGATCCCGACCTTTGTCCGGTACGCACCAACATACGTGCTCCACGCTTCCTCCTTGGTAGTTCAGATGATGGTTGAGGTTGGTCCACTGGTTCCATGTGGACATCTTCTTGAACCGGAGGTGGTTGAGAGTGGTGAGAAGGAGTGTGGGTGAAAGTGAATTGGTTCCAGTATTGGTCCCACTCATTAGGACCTTGGTAGGGCGACCCGGCATACGAGTTTGAATCGCTCGAAATTTCAATGGGATGCACATTTGATCCCGACGGTGGCATCTCCGGGTCGGAGTCCTCGTCCATAGGATGTGGCTCGTCCAACTGATTTTGATCAACTGGAGGTGTGTTTATGTAATGGTTGGGGTTAAACTCTTCATGGTAGGAGTGATGAGAATGGGAATTGTGAGAATGATAGGAATGGTGAGAATGATAGGAATGGTGTAAGTGGTAAGAATTTTGGGAATGTGAGGGCGAGTGTCTATTAGAGACGGAACGTCTCGCTGGTTGCCATGGAGACGAATCTCCTGATTCTTGGTAATTATCTGAATTATGAGGTTGAGGGGGGATACGCCTAAAACGCCTCGCTTTTTCGCATCCTTATTTTAGAAAATAAGTATTTGTATCATAATTCGGGGCGTTAAAACATAATAAAAATATATGTGTGTGTGTGTATATATATTTATTAATTGTTATTCGTTATTCGTGTAACGCCTCGTCTCTTCGTATTTCTATTTTAAAAATGTCCGTATCCGTATTCTAATTTTAGAAACCTTACATTCGTATTTTAATTTTAATCTCACAACTCGAGGCATTAATCATAATAAAATTCATATTTTATACATATTTTTTTCACACAACCGATCATTTAAATACGTATTTATACGCAAACCGACACAATTATACGTATAAATACTTATACGCACATCCTCAATACTTGAATTATACTTTTATACTTTTTATATACTTAATTACATAATATATACTCAAGAAATACCAAGAAATATACCAATCATCTTTTCCACCTCATCAATCCACTTCCACCTTCTTTAACCAATCATATTTCACCCTTTTCCACATCATTTCTCCACCAATCATCTTTTCAATCCTCTTTCACCTTTTTAAACCAATCATATTTCACCATTTTCCACCTCCTTTCTCCACCAATCATCTTTTCAATCCTCTTCCACCTTTTTTAACCAATCATATTTCACCCTTTTCCACCTTCTCTACCTATAAATACCAACCTCCTTCTACAATTTTCTTTACACCATTTTATCTCCATTTCTCTAATTCTCTCAATCTCTCTAAATCAATAATTCTAAAAGGACACTAAGTGTTCCAACCATTATTCTCTCAACCTCTCTACTTCTCTCAAATCTTCCAAGGAAGGAAGAGAACTCTAAGAGTTCGAAAAGAAAACACTAAGTGTTTTAAAGGAAGCTTGAAGCTCCAACCTTCAACTCTTCACAGAATCACCAAAGGAAGCTTTGCAAAACTGTGGCATACTCGACCCCCGTTTTACACTTTAATGCATTTTGGGGTGCAACATGTATAAATTACAAAATTTATTTTAAACAAAATTAAATGTGTTCATATTACCAAATGTGCCATCAGTTACGCTTATGTGAGTTATATGTGTTAGTTTAAACTCGTCTATACATGCTACTTGTTATGCTTGAGTTTGTTTATTCTTATTAGTTTTGACTTGTATTCTCGTGATATCGTTATGCTTAGAATACTAAGCATGCTAGTTAAGGAATTCGATTATATGCTATTGTTATGCGAAAGTGGTCTACATATTCGTGCGATTCGACTTGAATATATACTTGTCACAATCAAAACCAACTTTTATACTTATAATTAATTTCAACTTGTATGCTCGCCAATACTTTGGTATTGATCTATGCTTTTAATACATGATGCAGGAATTTTGATGACATATGGAATCTAGTGGGATTGCCTAGAAACGCATTTAAACTTTAAATACTTATTGTATTGTATTTGTTTCAAACATGTATTTCGTTTCAATATCTTGTATTAAATCGTTATCAATAAAATGAAATTATATTTGTTACGTGTCGGGATCTAAATTTTGTATCATTTGATTTAAACTATGTAAAAAGGTAATTATTAAACACTTGACACAATTAGCGTTATGAAGCCTCTTGCAATCTAGTTTTCGTCTCATCCCGATGTTCCCGCCATCGGTTGGGGTGTGACAGATTGGTATCAGAGCCGTAACTATAGGGAATTAGGTAGAATTGCCATGTTCGACCTAGTCTATAGTTTAAGTACCATACTCTTGACCATTTGTGATACTTGTCTAAAAAGTTATTCTTTCTATCATGCTTCTCCCCCTTTTGATCCTAAAACTTACAATATGTCTTTCCGAAGACATGAAACACAACACACGCTTTTGAGTATATTCTTGTTCCACAATCAAAATAACTCATCAATACAGGGGTGATTCCCGCCATTGGTGACGAGTTTCAATCCGCTCTACATGTTATTTTGTGCGAAATTCACCATCAAGTCAGGAGTGATATCCATATCTTGATGGGAGTCTCATTTCATAATCTAGTGGATCCTTATTGACGATTCGAGATTATATCTTGATACGTTCAATAAACCACAATTTGGGGACGAAATTGTCAAGCCAGGATTGACATCCACACCTTGATGACTGGTTCCGCTCCTCAATTTTCAATCTCGCCAAACTTTTGTATTTTTCGATCAAATTAGGGAGATGTACTATCTGGAAGGGTAAAGTACCGTTAATCGCTTGGCGACGAGAGTATTATACCTATTAGGCCAAATCATGTCTCCCTAATTCGAAAGGACTTACGAGTCACTTTGGAATAGTCAATGTTTCTAAAACCGAAACACTCCAACATTTTAACAAGCCTCTCTTTTATGCTATCTTACATTTTATGCTATATAATTCTTATTCCTTCATTTTTTTTATGTCACACTATACTAAAATCAAATTTATGCACAACAAACTTCGCATTTATACTAAATCTATTACGCAACGATTCTATAGGTGTATACTAAACATCATACTTGATTTGGGATTACTGGAACATTATATGTGATAAACTCGTTATAAAACCACACCTTAACATGTATAGCACTATGCGTAGTGCTATAGGAGTAGCGAACCGCCCTTGAGACTTGGGGTCATGTTAAGTAAACTATTTCATACCAAGTAAACTATTTTACATTATGATTCAACAATATTGACTAGTCAACATCGCGTACACGATGGTTTGACTTGTTTATTCACATGTTTATGTGGTAGACTCGTCATTAACTTTGATCAAGCCACACCTTAACATGTATAACGCTTGTGTAGCGCTATAGGAGTGACGTCCGTCCGTATTCTTGAGGTCATGTTAAATAAACTATTTTACACCCTCTTCGTTTTAAACGATGATGGGTAGTCTACATTGCGGTACACGATGGTTTGACCTGTTTATTCACATGCCAGTAATTCGTTAATCCTGGTTAAACTAAAATATACCATCTGTATTGTACACGAATGTGCGAATACGCACACTTACACTTATACTCATACTTATACAGTATACTCTCTCATACTCAAATGCAATTTTACTTTTATACTTGAGACTCTATATATGCTATCATTCTCACTTGTAATACGTTAATAAACCCTAATCGTGACACGGAACGTAACATGACACCGATTAGCGAAACGGAAGTAATATAGTATAAACATGGTGGATACGCCGCGGGTACTTCCTATATATAAGTGTTACTACCATATTACCAAACTTTCGTAAAACGTGCCATGAGAAATTCGATGTTTCACTACTATGTTTAATACAAACTTTAATCGCTCACAACCTATTTCGCGATTATATCCATACATGCTTCAAAATGCCCTATTATTCTAAAGTCTCCCTCTTAAATAAATTTCGGGACGAAATTTCCTAAAGTAGGGGAGACTGTAACGCCTCGCTTTTTCGCATCCTTATTTTAGAAAATAAATATTTATATCATAATTCGGGGCGTTAAAACATAATAAAAATATATGTGTGTGTATATATATATTATTAATTGTTATTCGTTATTCGTGTAACGCCTCGTATCTTCGTATTTCTATTTTAAAAATGTCCGTATCCGTATTCTAATTTTAGAAACCTTACATTCGTATTTTAATTTTAATCTCACAACTCGAGGCATTAATCATAATAAAATTCATATTTTATACATATTTTTTTCACACAACCGATCATTTAAATACGTATTTATACGCAAACCGACACAATTATACGTATAAATACTTATACGCACATCCTCAATACTTGAATTATACTTTTATACTTTTTATATACTCAATTACATAATATATACTCAAGAAATACCAAGAAATATATCAATCATCTTTTCCACCTCATCAATCCACTTCACCTTCTTTAACCAATCATATTTCACCCTTTTTCACATCCTTTCTCCACCAATCATCTTTTCAATCCTCTTCCACCTTTTTAAACCAATCATATTTCACTCTTTTCCACCTCCTTTCTCCACCAATCATCTTTTCAATCCTCTTCCACCTTTTTTAACCAATCATATTTCACCATTTTCCACCTTCTCTACCTATAAATACCAACCTCCTTCTACCATTTTCTTTACACCATTTTCTCTCCATTTCTCTAGTTCTCTCAATCTCTCTAAATCAAGAATTCTAAAAGGACACTAAGTGTTCCAACCATTATTCTCTAAGAGTTCGAAAAGAAAACACTAAGTGTTTTAAAGGAAGCTTGAAGCTCCAACCTCCAACTCTTCACGGAATCACCAAAGGAAGCTTTGCAAAACTGTGAGTATACTCGACCCCCTTTTTACACTTTAATGCATTTTGGGGTGCAACATGTATAAATTACAAAATTTATTTTAAACAAAATTAAATGTGTTCACAATACCAAATGTGCCATCAGTTACGCTTACATGAGTTATATGTGTTAGTTTAAACTCGTCTATACATGCTACTTGTTATGTTTGAGTTTGTTTATGCTTATTAGTTTTGACTTGTATTCTCATGATATCGTTATGCTTAGAATACTATGCATGCTAGTTAAGGAATTCGATTATATGCTATTGTTATGCGAAAGTGGTCTACATATTCGTGCGATTCGACTTGAGTATATACTTGTCGTAATCAAAACCAACTTTTATACTTATAATTATTTTCAAACTTGTATGATCGCCAATACTTTTGTATTGGTCTATGCTTTTAATACATGTTGCAGGAATTTTGATGACACATGGAATCTAGTAGGATTGCATAGAAACGCATTTAAACTTTAAATACTTATTGTATTGTATTTGTTTCAAACATGTATTTCGTTTCAATATTTTGTATTAAATCGTTATCAATGAAATTAAATTATATTTGTTACGTGTCGGGATCTAAATTTTGTATTATTTGATTTAAACTATGTAAAAAGGTAATTATTAAACACTTGACACAATTAGCGTTATGAAGCCTCTTGCAATCTAGTTTTCGTCTCATCCCGATGGTTCCGCCATCGGTTGGGGTGTGACAACGCCCTGATGGTCCTCCTCTCATTGGACCTTTTCCTCGTCCACTTTGTCCTCTCACACGTGGCGGCATTTTCCTGTTAAAATTAATTCAAAAACATACTATAACTTAATAATGAAATGAGTAATCCTAGGTCAATGCCTAGACTCGGAAGTCTAAGGAATGTGCTCGTGTAAGTTTGAGACTAAACACAAAAGGCTAGTGTTTAATTCTCTCAAACGTTGGCCCTGATACCAACCTTGTCACACCCCGGATTTCCGACCCCGAAATCCAAACACCGGTGAGCCCGGGTGGGGAGTATCCTGACAACAGTTGATAACGTCATAGTCAATTAAACGTGGCACATCGGAAGTCTTGGAGTAAAATTACTATTACAAACCGAATGTTCGAAAATACAAAATAATATACAAGCTTGTAATAGAAGATCCACATGCGGATCATAGAATGTACAAGAAAGAATACAAAACAGACTTTAGGCAGATCTAAGGATTTAGAAGAATCCTCTTATGCTCTACCGAGCAGCTTCCGGCTTAATTTCGTGTTGTACCTGCAGATTAGTCTTTGGAGGATACGTCATCTTACGCTGGTGAATGCACCCAACTGACTCATTTGAAAATATTAAAAATGATTTCAAGTGCAAACGGCACAAAATCTTTTATTATCTTAGGAAGGTTAACCATGCAATGGACCATGCAATAATAATTTACCATATCACAAGCCTTTATAGGGGAAATAAGTTAAGAGTATTTACCTGAGATTGCTTTCTTCTTTTATTTTTAAATAACTCAGCCGTATACAAAAGTACCAAGTGCAGATAGCTTTTACCGAGAAGGCTCTAGTCTGGATTATGGCATAAACTAGCCAATCAAATACTAACGGTTGTATAAACCGAATAGTGTACATGATCATTACGTATAACACTTGATTAAACGATGATCGGATAGAATGTAGTTTAAACCCGACAAGTACTTGACTTGTATAATATGGGTAAACTATAATCATTCTGGATTTTGAGGCTAAATGACAAGGTTAAACCTGTCATGGTTAAATTCCGTAAAATAGTTAGATAAAGGTAACTGTGCGCATAATAGCGATATCGGGTAACCGGATAAGTCATGGACGAGTTCTACATGCCATTATACTTTAAATAAGTTAAGATACCAGTAGGATATCAACTTGTATGCCCGTTGAGGTTTTAAAACGAAATTATGCCTTATAGGGGCATTTCGGTAATTTCGTATCGTATAAAAAGAACTTTAAATAAAATTTAAGTTTATGATCATGAGTATTCTGGAAAATAATTTATTTATGATATAATATCAGTAGGATATCAAATATATGTGTATTTTACCTTTTATGACCAAACTATGCACCGAAGGGGCATTTTGGTCATTTTACACATAGTTTATAAATTATTTGGGATTCTGAGTTTACAATAAGTACGTACTGTAAATATGTTTAAAATGAGTTTTAAAATCAGTAGGTAACAAGTCTTGGTCCATTAATATGGTTTAAAACCATACTATGCGCCGAAACGGCGCTTATGTCGTAATATGACGTCTTTAAGCGATGTTTATGAAAACTGATATTTGGATCAGATTAAAATATTTAGAATATATATTATTTAATATAACATATCAGGAGGTAAGTGATTTATTTTAAAAAAGATTTGATTAAAAACTATTTTATAAGCCAAAGGGGCTAAAACCATCATTTATCGACATAGTTTAAGGATTTGTTTAAAACTCAGTTTATAACTTGGTGTAACATCCCAAATAATCCTACTTATGATAGGAAACTCAATTTCAAGTTTATTATCATTAAAACCTTGTTTTGTTCAAAAAGGGCATTTTGGTCAAAGATGGCATAATTATGGAACTTGCGCATAAACTTGGAATCTGATTATGATCATGTAATATAACCTCAGAGGGTTATGCTACATTATATTATGATCATAATGCAACTTTAGATCAGTGGGTAACTAATCTAAATCGGGTTAGAATCGAAAGTCAAAGGAGAAGTCAAACCTTGCGACTTTCGGTTGCGAACCGACCCTAGAACTGAAATTGACGAGCCGAGCATGTTCATACATGTTCTAATAATTATTACCAATTGTTTAAGTGTTAAAACAGGTTTCATAACATATATAAGATAAATTTATGATTTTTCCGAAAATGGCCTGTTTGACTTTTTAATATCATAACTTTGACCCGTCAATTGGTCTAGCAAACGTGATCTTCATGAGGTGCCCTTTATAGGGACTAACACCTACCTTACTATGATCACTTAGCCATGTTCATTTTGAACAATGGCTGGACCATAATGGTCTTAACCTAAAGTCAAAGCGTCTTACGTAAAACGCTTGACATTAGGCTATAGAAGCCTATAAACGAAAATACACAAGAAAGGAACACTTACCAGTGATTCCTAGATGCAAAAGAACTATGTTGGACTGCTCCTTTTAGTTAGGAATGTCACACCCCGACCCGCAGCGGAAAAGGTGATCGGGGCATGATTGGGTTATCATCAAAGCTCATGACATTTATTAAACGTTTCATATTCATTAATACAAATTAAATGGAAATTTACAATAATGTTACAACATGATCTAACTAACAATCTAACTTCTTTGTTCTCTTCTAAGGCATACCCTATGTTATCCTTGCTTCAACCTGTTCACCTGTATCATGTGTAAAAAGGTTTTTGGATCAACATAATGTTGGCGAGTGAATCCTATGGAAAACATTTGAACAATTTATTTAAATTGATTATGAAATATGTGCACAACCAAACATGAGTAAAATTAGATGTAACTTGATCAACAATCATAAGATGTTAAATGAACACACTCATGAATAATAATGGAACAATTAAAGGCGCGCGATGCTCAACTCGTCTCTCACGAGGAACTGATGGGCCTGATGAATGAATTGCATAAATATGATGATATGAATGACACAACTACAAACAATATAAACTCAATGAAACACACTTGAACAATAATGAATTTGAATTGAAGCACGCGATGTTCTACTCGTCTCCCACGAGGAACTGATGGGCTTAATGTATGAGTTTCATATAATTTGACAAACGGAATATAAGTAAATCACAACAATAAAACAATCTAAGTTTAAGTCATGATGTGGTATGGCACAAGTTTAAATAAATAAATTAATTATTTTCATAACACATGACACACCCCAAAACATGTAATTTAAAAGGGGGAATTGTAAGATTCACTCACAGTGGGTGCGTTCGGTTGATGACGTTGAATGCACGCGAAGTGGTTTTAACCACGAGTGAGATTTAACCTAGATAAATCGCATTATGGTTTGGTAAGTAAACGGATTTTATTAAACTATTTTAGTAGGATTGTTGGGTGTATTTTTGTGAGTTTGAGGCTATTTTCTACCCTTAAAAATGTTATTTTTAAGTATTTATAATTGATTTTTAATTAAAATAATTAAATAAAAATAATAAAAAAAAAAAATTTTCTGACCGTTGACCGGCCGGTTGACCGTTGACCTGACCGTTGACCGGTTCGATGGCATATTATTGTGCGTTGAGTGAGGCTCGAACCCGAGACCTCTCGTACGCGTGCACGCAGCTCTACCAACTGAGCTACGTGTCTAACCCGTTATATATCTGATTTTAATTATATATATACACTAATTAGTTTAAACTGAAAATCATTTTATTTTAAAAACCTTTTAAGCGAAACGGTCATGCACTCCACAGGTCTCGAACCCGGGACCTGTGGTTTAATCGAACACACAGTCCACCGCTGGACTGTGTGTTCAACATGTTATATAACTCGATTTTTATTATACTTAAATACTAATTAGTTATTTTCCTTTTCTGCCTTATTTAAAAAGAAGAGATAATTGTCCGAGTCGGTGCAGAAGACCGGACTCGAACTCGTGACTAGTGATATAAACAAACACACAGTCCACCGCTGGACTGTGTGTCTAACTTGGTTATTATTCCGGTTATTAATATACTTAACATATATCTAAGGCGACTCCGGTTCAGTTTAACAAAAAAAGATTTTTATTAAGGCAGCGTGTGTGAGACGGGATTCGAACTTGAGACGTTTTGCGTTTTATATGTGCACACAGTCCACCGTTGGACTGTGTGTCTAACCCGATTAATTTCATGATTTATATTATACTTATATGATACAGAATTACGTCGTCTTCTTCATCCAGTTTGAACCAGAAATCGGAAATCGACTGGTTCAAGATTTTTATCAGTTTATTAGCGTTTTGCAGTCCATTAAGGTAAGATAAAGGTGAAAAGATAAAGAAAATAAGCGAAAGAGGTATACCGACCGGATCCTCTGTTTTCCGGCAGAACTCCGGCGACAGAATTCAACTCCGGCGACGTGTTCCGTATAGCAGCTAGTCTCCGGAAAGCTTGGAAAAGGTAAGGGTGACTTCGGTATAAACTTAGGAGGTTCAGAAAAGCTCGGCAATGGGGAAACCGGTTTTCCGGCGACGAACAGATTTATTCCGGCGAGTGGAATTACGCCGAGAAAAGGTGTGATTTTGAGCGAAAGTGTTTGTCGTGGGTTGTGGGTGAATTTATAAGGCAAATCGTCAATGCACTTGGTCTGAATTCCGACTGTGTTCGTTTATTTAAATTTTCCGGCGGTTATGAATTTGGTCGCGGACTTTAAACATCGGTTATAACCGATATCTGGTTAATGGTTTACGTTATAACGTAAATTGTAGTTAAGACTCGCGAGTTTACCGGGATTCCGACGACTGAACTGTTTGGGCGCCGGTTTTGAATTCGTAAAGTCATTATAACAATTAAATGATTTCAATATTGAACAAAAAAACAAGTGGCGCAGTGGTTCAGTGTTATGTGTTAAATCTTTGAACCGATTCGGGACTGACCCGGGTTCGAAACCCGGCTAGAACATTTTATTTTTATTTTGTGATTTTCAACAGTTTTTCAAAAACTAATTATATATTCTTGTATAATAATTGTTTACGGATCGTTTAAAAATATTTTGGGCATTTAATTCGCAACGAAAATTTTGACTGACTGTTCGGTTGATAAACGGAGCGGGTTTGGTAAATCCGTTTTTGACGGATGTTACAAGGAACTTCCAGAGGAGGGAGAAGAGTGAATAAGAAAGGTGCAAGTTGAAATGGTGAACTTAAGCACCTATTTATAGTTGGAGAGCTCAAAGGAGGTGAAGCCAGGTGTCTAGGGGTGTAAGAAGAAGCTTACAAGTGTCCTAAAACGTGGCATAGTTGATTAGGAAGGCCATGGTTTCGATTTAATGGTTTTGGAGCTTTGCTTGGGCTCCAAAACAAACTTTCTGCTGCAGGTATGTTCTCGCGGGGCGCGAGAGACACAGGCCGGGTCTCTCGCGGCCCGCGACCGCCTCTATTTCAGTTTTAAAATTTGACACTTTGGCCCCTAAACTATATAAAGCTTATATAAACGATTTTAAATACTATTTTAGCACTTTTAGTCCTCCGTAGCCAATACTTGGCATACCCGGGATTATGCCCGGGCATTATTGAGCTCGGTTCGTTAAAAGGTCACTCAGAGGTATGTTGACACTTTTAATCCCTCCAATATCCAACTTTCACATATTTACAAAATTGAACTCTCTCATCCAACAAACGATGCGTATGAGAGTTAGGACTTCACAAAGGATCACTCAGAGGCTTATCATAAGCATGTTGATTCCGATGTCACTCAGAGACTAGGCATGTTGACGTATTAGTCACTCAGAGGCCAAGTTTCAAGCATGTTGACATATCAGTCACTCAGAGGCTAATGATTTAAGCATGTTGACGTATCAGTCACTCAGAGGCTATTATTTATGCATGTTGACATCGGTTCGTCACTCAGAGGCTCCATCTTGAGCATGTTGACGCCTTTAGTCCTTATTGGTCTTTAACAGACAGTTATATAAAATACAACACGTGTCACTATACTGTTGGACACAATTTTTACAGGGTGTTATAAATAAGAAGATTGAAAAGAAATTTTCCAACAGATAATGATGATTATGATGACATTACTGATCTACCAACAGCTATCAGTTAGAGTTTGGATGAATCATCAAGAACGGTGAAAGTGACTTATCAAGACAGGGTGGATTATTCATTGACGATGGGTGAAGTGCTAAACACAAATAAACTACACCTTCTTGACCAACTATGTGATTTAGCACCTTCGAATGATACAAAATCCATGGTTGTGATGATATTTAAATATAGGATGCGAAAAAGGCTAAACGAGATTATGGCGTTATACACCAATGAAATATATAACGATGACGAGTCTGAAAAAAGTGATGACCAAAGGGATGGGTACATCTCTGATGTATTACCATCCACAGAAGAGTATTAGTTTACTTTGATTTCGTCTTAGTTGTAATGTTTTGAATTATTAATAAAATATAATTAATTTAGGAACATTAAGAACGCCAAGCTATTTAACTTTATAAGATACAAGAGATTAATTCAACTAGACCGATCTACAAAATGAAGTGGCTGCTGAAAGGGAAGAAGGTGAAAACCCCATAATGAACAAACCATTAGGTTAATGATAAACAATAAGAATAACAAATTTACTGTAACCCTAAAACATTTTAATGAAAACGCCATAATTCAAATATGCGTAACAAGTTGTAAAACGCCATTGGTAAGTTCTAAATAATAAAAGCGTTGAATATTGATTATAAGTTGAAGGGCATAACGACATTTTTCAAAAAAATTGCTTTGAAAATAAATTTGAAAATAAAACGCCAAAGAAACAAGAATCAAAAACAACACGCGATATCTGATGGACTTTTGTTTTAAATTGAATTATAACGTCATCTATTAAGCGGACTTGAACAATGATAATCGTACCCCGCATATTATTTAGCGCCCCTCTGACACGTGTTTGACCAAAATCGTTCTTACCATTTTCACACTTTCAATCATTTTTTTGTTGATCCCGTTTCAGTGATGTAAATATATGATTCGTTAAAAAACAAAGTTATATCTCTCCCTCAACCTTGTTATCAGGGCGAAGCTTTTTTCAATGGTCCCTAACTGACTGCCTTATAATGGTGTGTGGCGTCCTCATATGATGATGTGCTAGTAGGGTATCATATGCTATATACAGTCTAATTGTATTATGTATTAGTGACATTTATCACTTTTTCTATTTTTGTCCAATGTCCATTTTCATACAATTCAGAATATTTTTTTTTTTCGACTAGTTAACTTCATTGCATTTATATATACATATAGTATTTATATCATTACATTTATATCACATCAATCCATTCACATACATGAACTTATAAATCAATTCATAATTCATACGTCTAATTTATTCTCGTGTATAATTTGTATTATGTTTTAGGCTAATGGGTGTAGATCGAGAGAGGAAGGGGAGGATGAGGTGGCAGGTTGGCACCGAGCCAACCCCGCTCCGATTAACTTTTGGTGCGTTTCCCTCAATCTCCTCAAACACACACGTCTCTATCTCTCTTGATTTATGGAAAGAGATAAGAGGAATGTCGTCCCCTTTGATGGGATGGTGAGAAAGGTGATGAGGTCGAGCTGAATAGCTAATGTGAAGGATGAGGAAAGGGGAATCACACCTCACAACCTTCGTAACGTGTATCAGTGTTCTATATTTGTTCGATATCCATTTTCATACAATTAAGAATAAATCTTTATAACTAGTTAATTTCACATTTCAAAACTTTGGTCGAAGTAGTTTTAAAATTGGGGAAAAAACCCCAAACCCCTGAAAACATTAAAAATTTGTAAAAATAGACAACATGACCTATCCAAAATTAACAAAAATAACATAAAATTATTGTTATTTTGGTGTAACTAGTGGGATTCTCTCAATATGATACCGGTTCAGTTCGTTACAACACTAGTACAGTAACAGTACTCGATATAATTTGCGATACCAAATTTATAAAGATAGCGATACATGTTTTAGATTGATTTGAAAACTATAAAAACAAATACCAATACTCGTTCCGATACAACCAATGTCAGCATTGGTTCATCATGATACTAGTAGTCCGGTACGAACAGACAATGTCTATAGCTTACGATACCAAATAAATATTATCTTTTAAATACAAATTTGTTTTCAACAAAATTTATACGGGAATGTCGAGAAAAAATCAACATATATGAGTATCCATTTTTCTTAAAAAGCTAATAAACACAAGTTGTCAAAATAAAATCAAATAAAAACTAAATTTTTTGAAGACGTATAATATTTGAAATCTAAAAGGTTATAATGAATTTAAAAAATATATTTTATAATGAGTTACTGTTCGTAATCATGCAAATTAATAAGTATTTATTAATATTAATTTATAAGTATTAATTTCGTTTTATATAATAGCTTTGTTTTGGTTCCATATTGGTCAATTCAACATAATTTTTCAATAACTATCCTCTACTACACCTTTATAGGTTGTTTGGGTACATTTATCAACGTTTAACATAAATAGTTTGTTTTGAGCCCATATCCACATTCTTGACCTGCTGACTCGTTTGATGATCATTTGCCAAGGGTTCACTTATAATTGTTATAAACAACACTTCAAGCCACTTAGGCTTTAGCCTATTAGTAAAAAGAATTTTTATAAAAAAAATAATTTCTATTTTTCAAAAGGTGTAATTTAAACTTGATAGTCAAAAGAATTTTTTATGAGAAAATTAAATTTTAACTTTTAAGAGGTGTAATTTAATATTATATTTAAGAGGAAAAAAAACCTTAGCGGTTATAAAAATAAAAAAACCTCTTCACAACTTGCAAAGCTGATTTAACTATGTGAGATATCACCTTCTAACTTCAACTTTATTTAGACCAACATTATATGTTTTAGCATATCAACTCACTTGACATCATAGTTTGATTTAGACATCATGTATGAGATGTTATTTATTTTTGAACGGTAAATGTTACTATTTTTTCTTTTGGGGTTATAATCAAATACAAAGTCTTTTAAATATAAAAATTGTAAGAAAGGTATCAAATGGATTTTGATTAACCTCATTCAAGCGGAATTGGAACCGTCTTATTAAAATCTACGATGTGAGATTTTATTTTTTTGTTTTTAGATGTTTAGGTTGTAGATTTTAAACTTTTTGTTTATATCAATGTGTCTTTTTTATTTATCATTGTGTCTTTTCTATATTTGTGTCATTGTGTTTTTTTGACTCGTTGTATGTTTCTTATTCGACATTGTATTATATATTTTTGGTATTGTGTTATATTTTGCGATCCATTGTGTCTTTATACACTTCTTATTTTTATAAGCATTTGTAAAATAACTTTACCCTTTATCTTAAAGTGGTTAAAACATAACTAACAAAAAACCCTTGAATTACAACTTTACACCATGTTAGGTCAACTTCTCTCAAAATCCACATAACTGTATATTAGGCTGAAGGGTGTGGGTCATGGCTGAAACATGATTTGCCATGTATGAACATGAACGGAAGACTACACCACCTAATCCTTGATTGATGGTGGTTGGCGTGGATTAAACCACGATTACCACGGCCCTTCATTTGATGACTTTGAGATAAAAATATATTAAAATAATAAAGAGACACCAGCTATTGGTGTGCCGGCTTTAGTTTTTGGTCCACCGAGTTCAAATCCGGATGTGTACACTGACTTTAGTTTTTAATCACCTGCTATTGATGTGCCAGCTTCCTGGCCAGGAGTTTGGCTTCCAGCGTCTTACTTTTGGTTTGTGTCCTTCGACAATGTATTTTTTTGAATCATTTATGTTTACTTGATCCAACCAAATACTATAATTGATTAATTTGTTAAATCATTTAATTTTATTCAATCTACTAAAACCATAATTGATAAATTAGTTAATTTAATTAAGTGATGTTTGATTTTAGAATTGGCGTGTAACAAGTAGAAATAAAGACCCCAAAGTTGCCATCTTTCATATTAAAAAAAAAAAGGAAGCTTGCGATAAAAAGGGAATTAATTTCATCATCACCATCTCTCTCTCATAGACACATGTAATCGGACCGAATAGTGGCTTTTTTACATATATGTAAAATTTTGTTATTTGTTTTAGAAAAGTTTTATAGCGTATAGAAACTTAAAAAATATGTGAAAAATAGAATTTTTTTACATATATGTGAAAAATAGAAAATTTTGTTATATTTTTAGAATAGTGGCTTTTTTACATACATGTAAAAAATAGAAAATTTTGAGATTTTCGAAAATGAAAAAGGTTTTGATAATTGCGTTCACATTATGTATTTTGCCTCAGATACAAGAACGTTAATTTTCTTTTATTTTTTTTTTTCAAATTACAACAATAGCCTTAATTGACATGAATCATTAATCAAACATATCAATGGTTGAATAAAAGTTTAATAAGTTTTCTCATTTAAATTAAGTTTTTTTTAAAATGTCATCACTAAAGTTGTAATGAATCGAATGAACATGAACAAGGTCATGTTCGTTTTCGTTTGTTAAGGAAATTAGTATGTTGGCGAATTGTTCACGAACGCATACCGAACATAAGTTTATGTTTGTGTTCATTTGTTAAGGAAATTCAGTTGTTCACGAACAATTCGTGACCATTGGTTTTGAACACAAACAAATGCAAACAAAAAAAAACGAAAGTAAACGAACATTTAACTTGAAAATAAAAAATAAAAACATTGTTATCCTTAAACATTGGATATAAGTAGTTAAATACAACTATCAAATAATAAATCAAAACACAAGAAGTCTACTACATCACCAAATGATGAATCAAGTAACTAACTTAGACATAATTATCCAAAAAATGTCTTAGAATGTTCAAATTTTAGCTAACTTAGAAAAAAATAGTGTTTCAGGTTTTCAATATGTTTAGATAAAACGTTTATTATTATTATTTATTATTATTATTATTTAATATAATCAAACGAACGTAACCGAACATATTACCGAACGTTCACGAACGTAGTCGAATGAACGAGACCTATGTTCGTGTTCATTCGCTAACCTAACCGAACAATTTTTTTGTTTGTGTTCGTTCGTTAAGATAATCAAACGAACATAAACGAACTTCCCGCCAAACAGTTCACAAACTGTTTGCTGAACGTTCGATTCGTGTACAACCCTACTCATCACACACAAAAGTTTGTAATGAATGGTTCTGCTAAAAATGAAATTTTGTCTAAAAAAGTGTAAAACGAAAATTATAACGGTACATTTTAAAAATATACAACAGTGAGTCAGTGTGGTGTTTGTTCAAAGGTTCATCCACATGTGTTTTTCTTCCAACGGTGCGCCAACATATGTTTGGTTCTTAGAATTTCTTTGGACACGTTACATCTCTTGATTACTCGTTCAACATGTGCAAGTGAGCCGAGCTTGAACTCGACTAGGCTGAATCGCTCGTTTAACTTATGAAAACTTGAGCTCGCTCGGTCTGAGCCGTGTTTCTAAAGCTTAAGCTCGGCTCTTAGGCAACTTTTCAAGCTCAAGCTTGGGTCAGGCATGACTCGTCATTTCTTCATAACTTTACTATGAATATTAATTAATATATTAATAAAGAATTATATAAATAATGGGTTTGTTTAGGTTCGCTAGCCACCTCGAGCTCGATTAGTGAAGCACAGGCTCATTAACTAAACGTGCTTATTTTTAGGCTGCGGCTCAAGCTCCTTAAAGCTTGGCTCGGCTTGAAGCGTTTTTCAAGTCAAGCTCTGACTCATGAATAGCTTGACTCGTTTACAACACTAACTTTTTATGCTTTTTAAGGGTTTTTTTTTATAATGCATCATCATTGCTTGTATATGCATTGGAGTGGCCTTGAATTATTAATTATTATTATTTACTATGGTGTTTTCTAGGAGGTCCCGGTCATTTCCCAACAACGTCAAAGAAAATTAGATCATTCAATATATTGGAACCAATATACGAAACTAAAATGGTTATTCGTACCTACAAAATTAAATTAAGAGTTCCATCATAAAAATGTTACTTAACTTGAAGTTTAGTAGGCAGCCCAAATATAAATAGTTTATGGTAGATTAATTGAATTATAATGGGCCTCCCAAAGTCTCATCTCACATTCTAAACTGAGTTGTTACGTACAAAGAATAAAAAAAAAAACAAGAGAGAAAGTTACTTAAATGGCTAGGTTATTGTTAGATCACTTAATGAAGTAGAAATGAAAACATATTCTGGTGTTATGCGGTGGTAACATCAACATGCATAAACCGAGTAATTTGTTTATTGAAAAATATTTGCTTATCTTTTAACCAAGTAATCATTACTTATGTGGCCGTAAAATTAAACCGGAACTAAACCGTCAGTAATGTTTCGGTTTGGTTTTAATATTTCACGATTTGATTTAGTTTTCAGTTATTTAAAACAATTACAATGGTTTGGCTTACTATTTAACTGAAAAACCGTTAAAATCGGACAGTGAAGATCCATACTAATCACTAAATAAATCCAACTTTTATTGTAGTTCCATTCGGGTCAAACTATTTTTTTCTTTTAACAATAATTTTTTACATCTATATATTACTTAACATTACACCTGTAAGAATTTAAAGTGACACTTTTTTATAGTGTACAAATACCATACCACTAGATGATTAATTATTTGTATTTATGCGGATTAGCATTAACATTTTATGGAAAATCCCATAACAATCAAAACAATATTAAAAATGTGCACCATTATCTATAAAAAAATACACAGTCTAAACCTTTATTTCTTCTCGATGAGATAGGGAAGGTAATATGTCAAGTATGGCTAATCCTAATTCCATACAAACTGTAATATCAGATCTCATACGCAGCTCAATACTCATTGGGTATTTTTCAGGTAAGTACTTGTTGGGTATCGGTAGAGATGAGCACGATACCCGTTTGGTACCAGTACCGAGAAATGGGAAAAGTGGGTACCGGTACTGAAAAACAGGAAAAGTGGGTACTAATGCCGGTACTGAATATACCTGGTACGGTTCGGTATCGATACCGGTACCAAATGCTCATCCCTAGGTATCGGTATACCCATTAGATTTAAAAAAAATATCCAATGAGATTTTTTGAAGTATATATTTTTTTTCTTTCATTTATATTATTATAGAATTTTATGTTTGTAAAACATACAATAAATTTATGTATATGCCAAACTATGTACATATCATAATCACTATAAAATATTTTAAACATCTAAAATATGTAAATATCATGGTGATATAAATCCCAATAGATAATTTTATATTTCATAGAATAAAAATATAAATAATATCATCAAATATAAATCTTTAAAGAAAAGTTTATTTTCATAGGTAATGAACCTTTTAAAATGAAGTATTGATAAATATGGGTTAAAGAAAAAGAGAAAAAGTGTCTGGATAGTTCCTTTGGTTTGATTCGATTTCACCTTTAGACGCTACATTTTCAAAATTACAGTATAGTCCACAACTTTGGCGAATTCGTTCTCGGATAGTCCCTGAAACGGATGAAAGTTAGTTTTTGGTGTTAAGCATGTATAATACTAAAATACCCTTCACTATAAAACAAAATACATTAAATATAAAAAATAATAAAAAGTGAATGATGTAATGTGATGAATGATGACCAGTGCATGTGTGATAGAGTGAAATGTGATGAAGTGTTTGGTGTGTGGTTGTTTGTGGTGTGTAATAGAGTGTGATGAGTAATGACTACCCTAAGTAACCTAAGGACCTTTTTTTACTATATTTTGTCAAACCTATAATCCAACCAACTATTTCAAATTTAGTTCATTGTGATGATGAGGTTCCTTGCAACAATCATCTAATACATCAACAAGTATTTCACGTGGTCTGATTAGTCCGTTACTTATCAATAAATCAACCATTCAATATAATGTACCCTTACATTTCTACATATATAAGTGTTTGTGTCAAATTGGAACCATTCCATTGCTCCACATTTACATATTTGCATCCATACATATATAATATATAAGTGTTTCATGTGACCCATGCCAAATTGAGATGGGTCCAATATTTACATTCAATGATTGCAACCATTTTTCAATTCTTCACATATACACGTAAGCAAGAGACTCCATCCACACCCATTATCCAAGTACACCATGATCCATACACCTACTGGTATCCCTTAGGTAACAAATTTTCTTAGATCATCTATAGTGGTAGAGGGAAATAATACCTCTATCTTTGGCGTTTTGTGATATATGGGTTTAGTCAGCAAAGTGGCATTATAAGCGTTTTTTCTAAAATAGGTGTAGTGATATATGCCCCTACAATTATTATCCATTATTATTTTTTGTTTTTTTTTTATTAAAACTAATGTTCAAAATAGGTGTAAGGACATGATTAGCCAAGAAAACAAGTGCAAGCGTTAAAAAAAAGACACCCCACTCATTTAAAAAAAACCCATCTCCGGGGGCGGCCCCAAGGCGTGAATGAGCCTTTTTTGGGAAAAAAAAACCAAAAATCCCCCCACTATGGGTGGTCTTATAGGTAATAGAAGAAGTCAATATACCTAACGATTAAGACTGATTTAAACTACTAGTTTAGATCGATATTCTAGAACTGATTTAAATTGACTCAACAAATACGTAAGTTACTCAAATTAAATATTCAGCGTCTTTTTCTATATAATAAAATAATTTAAAAATGCAATAATTCAGCAATAACCATTAAGTTTGTAATTAGGACTCCAAAATATGGAATTCGGGTGTGGTAGTTAGGTCAAACCACCCACGGCCGTTAGTCACACGACCTGATTGTTTATACATTTTCATCCCTTGATTATGGGCTTTGTAAACGTACATATGTAATGTCTTTTTATTTTTATCATATTTGTCCTTATAAAATTGATCCATGTATGATTCTGATACCCGTTGGGTAGCTTTACAGAGTTCCCCCTGAATATTAAAGTAATTAGAATTAGGCTATACATGTATCTTCAATTCCCTTGGTTTGTTGTAATCAGTATGTAGGTTCTCCAGGATTTTATATTCATAATCAAATAGTGGAAAGGAAATATATAGGAAACCAAGGAAAATAATCAAAAATTACATACGTACTTAACCTAAGTGTTATATCACCTATTTTTTCTCATTAGCTTTACTTAAATATTATATTACCTATTTTTTCTCATTTCACTCTACTCCACTTTAAGAAAATGCACCAATCCCGTTAATTTCATTTAACCATATTTTTAGTAGTTTTTTGTTTAAAAAAGGAAAATAATAAATTCAGTCCGGTTAACAGTAAACATATAACCTCTTTAATGCCCCTTAACACAAGGTTTGCAATACTGGTTAACATGTCATGCCATCGTTAACACCCAATATGTTAAGAGTACACTCCAAGCCTTAACATCCGGTTAGCATGTTAGCATATAACCTCTTTAATGTCCTTAACACAAAGAGGGAGTGGTTTGCAATATCGGTTAACATGCCATGTCATCGTTAACAACTAAAATATTTGAGTACACCCCATGAAAAGTCATTCGATCTGGTTGTAAATGAAACGATTGACGTAGTTGATCCAAGACATTTGAAGCTAATGCATATATGTATATTGTTTGTTACAATGTTTTTCTTCATCAATATAAATCTAGACGTACACGCCAAGGGGCGCATTTCACATCTTTTATTATCAATGTACAACTATAATATATATAATTAATTGATGGATGTTAACATGGTAAGTTGGAAAATAATCAAGCAGAAAGTACACTATTAGATCGACTTAAAGCATCAGAAGTATAAATCTATCACTATTAGCAAGTGGCTAGAAAATAGACAAGACCTCTATTATTATTTATATTTATAATAATATTTTATATTGCAATCTACTTGGTTGGATAATTTCGAAATGAATTCAGCATCGATCTTTCTCATCCAAATATCAAAGATGCTACAAGTTGCACACATACTAGTGGAGTCTGGCGGTGCGACGGGAATTGAATTGAATAATAAAAAAAACTAAGAAACATAAATTATTACACTAATTTATTTATTTATTTTTTTGTTTTAATATCACACCTCGACTATGATATGTTTTTTTTAATTTCACCTCAACTTTTAATATTGACATTTAAATGCTCTAAATTTTTAAAAAAATTTAACACTGAGTTTTACGTGCTAATTTATGGACACGTCGACACCCCTCCCCCTCGAGTTTTACGTGCTAATTTTTATGTACACGTCGAGTATAAATTGACGTTTTACGTTTCAATGTAATTTTTATCAAAATGAGTCGTGCCAAATATAATATATTTTGTGTTTATTTTTGTGGACATTTTAGTTGGCCTAAATTTTGACGTAAAGTTTATTCGGAAATGAATCAGGTCAGTTAGAGTTACTTTACGTTTTCAATTGGCCTACATTTTAACGTACATTTTCTTTTAGACTGTATATATTAAAGTTACTTTACGTCACATGAGTCATGTCAAATATAATACATTTTCGTGCTTATTATTATGGACTTTTTTTATTAGTCTACCTTTTGATCGTTAAGCAATTATAAAAAAAACACGACACTCAAATCACGTTAAAAAAACCGACCCCGCAACACGATGAATGAATTCTAGTTGAATTTAAAAGTTGTGTAAGCAAGCTTGGCAACCTAGCTCATTTGGTAGAGATCTCTGAAAGAAAATGTTTAAGATTGTACTTTATAACTATTGTATAATAAAATAGGAGTAAATGTTACCATTAAAAAAAGGTTATGCAAACACAAACATAAAATTGCACGCTTTGTTTGTGTGAAAATGAGAATTAAAGAACACCAAATTAAATAAAAGTATATCATATGTGATCCGCCTTCATTTTAAATAAAATTTATATCAGAAAATAGGTAAAAATAGATAGAAATATGCACATGTCAAAAGCATATTTAGAATTAATATAAAATTATATTGAAAAAAGTGAATACATATTATATATTTAACCAGACTTGCTTTTAAATAAAAGCTATAAAAGTTATATTCTGAAAAACAATATATGTCTAAAATTGATTATAAATATTAAATAACTAGGTTAGTTATCGGTGTGATACACATGTTAGGTGTTATTCCCTCTTCCTTCCCCAAGTTCACATAGATGTCAGATCACCCTTCCTTCAAACTCATCAATTTCCTCAAAAGTGGAGTGTGATTCCTGTTCTTCCATTCATTATTTTATATTTTTTATTTAATGTATTTCATTTATAAATAACATTTTTTTAATCTTTTAATTTGTTAAAATAAAAATAACTAAACATATTTTTAGTTTACACATTCTTCAATTTAAACTTACTCTAAATCTGTATCTTATCTATTATATGAGAGTACTAGAACCTTCAACGAAAAAAGAAGAAAAAAGAAAACACTTTCACAACACATATTGAAAAATATAATAATATATACACACGATCGATGATAGAATTACTAAATGCGGTCAATAATATGCATGCACACAATCCAACGTAAAACAATCCTATGGCTGTGACTACGACTACCATAAATTCTTTCAAAGCCACCTCAACGTCAACCATTTCTGACCTTTGAATTCAATCGATTTGCTTACTCAATAATCAAACACGATCAAGATTCTTCCAGAATAATCGGGTCGGCTCAAAGCCTAAAAGTGTGACGTATACAAGATATTTTTAGAAATTTCAGTTTCAAAGAATCACCAATACACCAAATTTAGAAATTGCGTAACTTCTTTCTCGTTTAATCAGTGGCGGATACATGACTTTTTTTGTAGGGAGGAGGACATTGTACGAGTCGGGAAGATGAAAACGAATAGAAATCAGTTTACACAATCAAGACACTTATATAAGAGGGTAAAAAATATGTACCTTGTTTTACTTTATGTGAAGAGATCATCAATTTACCAAACGATCAAATCACCAACCCAAATGTAAATTAGCAATCAAATCTGTATTAAAATCAAGTTATCAAGATTTCAAGATTTACTACCTTGGCCAGTGGTCGAAACTTTGATTAGGGCTTGGCGTGTGTTATGTAGGCGGCTGGAGGCAGTAGAGAGACAATTCCGATGGGCTAATGGGCGATGGCCAGGACAGAAGAGCGGGAGGCTGCCAGGCATGGGGATTGAATCATGTTGCCGGTTCACAGTGGCGGATAGGGGGGTTCCTTGGAAAAAAATGAAAAACAAAATAGTGTAAAAACTTTGTATGATTTGAAAAAAAAAAATAGCGAGAATCTAACAAAAGGAATCACTGAAAAAATCTATGTATCCATCACTGCCGGTTCAAACAAAACAAGTCTATTAAGGCTTTAAGTGATATGTATCATCTCTTACCCATGTTTCCCATGACCATGCATGATTTCCTATATTTATGCATATTATTAGTTATTTGCTTAAGTTAAGTAGTAGTAGTAGTAGTAGGTTTGTGTTATTAACTATATATTTAATGCCTATAAGTGGCTTCTATGTAATGGGTTGAGTAACTAATGAAAAATATGATTTAGTCTTGAAATTCTCTCTAATATTCTTCTAGTTTTCATTCATTTTTTTAAGCTTGACCCGCTCATTTTTCACAAATCCATCGGTTCGTATCATTAAGATAATTGGGCCTTTCAGGTTTCAACTTGGGCCTTTACACTTGGCATTTGGACTTGAATTAGTAAACCAAAAAATTGTTACCTACACATGTTCACCATCCAGAGACCAGGCTCCAGCAAAGTGGCTTTACCAGTACATTTAATAATGATTAATTTATCTCAAAGATTATCTAGACGTTTTACAACGTACTAATATGTCATATAGTTTCGATTAATATAACATATCGTCTGCAGGCTGTATTTTATTTTAATTGTTTTGGCAATACATAACCAAAATTTTCTATTACAAGAAATAAATTTATTTGATTCGAAATATAGGATTCTAAATTCGAATAGCAACTCATTTCTTTAAGAAAAACAAATCTAATGATGTCATTTGTAGTTTCAGATTTTTATACATAGAAAATAAAAAATGAAGAATATATTACAACTTAAATATATGAGTAAAATCAATTTGCACCTTGTGGCAAGGTGCAAAATCAATTTACACACCCCTAAGGAAAGTATCAACATCTGCCTCATTTACGTTTGCATTTTTCATCAGTTTACACCCTTCGTCTACGGACCGTTTCTTTGAACGTTTGGTAATCTTCTCTACAAACCCTAATATATACTCTTTTCATATCCTAACTATTAGAGCCGGCCCTGAGAATTCAAATACCTAGTACGAGCCGGAAAAAAAGGCCCTTAAGCCCTAACAATTTATATAAAACATTTTTTACACGATGATTAACGTTGTTGCAATAAACATAGCAAAGTCACCGTATTAAAATTTAGAGGGGCCAATAAATTTTGAGATTTTAATGTTTTATATAGAGGTGATGATGGAACCAAAACTTTTATAAAACCAAAACTTTTTAAACTGGGATAGTAGAATTTTAGCAATAATCATTTTTTAATTATTTTGAATTAGTTTGGTAGATTAATCATTTTTTTAATTATTACTTTTATTATTATTCAAGATGAATGCTCAATGCTTGAGATTTAGGGCCCTCGAGTCCTTGGCCGGGGTTGCGGCTCGTCCAACTTTAGGGCCGGCCATGCTAACCTTTTCCCCATTCATCAATATTCATGCACAATGGATTTATGGATTCGTAATGGTGGATTACTGTTTCCCATTTTGGCCCTTCGTATTCCGACACATAGATCACCATGATCACCTCTAAGATTCACAAACCACAAACTTCTTATAGTTCACAAAATCGCTCGAGCCGGTGGTTAACAGCTGGCGACGCGGGGATTCTCTATAAATATGCCTGAATTTCCAAACTTTGCCATGAAAATCCCTGGCTAAGATGGTTCGAACCGGTGGTGACGGTGGTTTTGGCGGATGTAGGTGACGGGTGAAGGTGAGTTGAAGAGAGGTGAGTATCCAGTGGTGGATGGTGAAGGGTGCAGTTGTTTGATGGTGTTGTTAGGTAGCAGTGTTGGTGTGGTGGTCGTTAAGGAGTGGAGGTAGTACAATGATGGATGGTGAAGGGTGCGATTGTTTGACGGTGAGTCGTTAATGGTGGTGGTTGTTGTTGGTTGGATGTGACGGTGGTGGTTCACAATGTCGTGGTGGTGACGAGGTTGGTTGTTGATTGTAGACGGTGGAGATGGTGGTTGTTTTGTATGGTAGAGAAGATGGACAAAAAGGTCATTTCACCACTTTTTTTACGGTTAAACACACGGTTAACTAACGGAAGGATACAAAGTGGTGAAAATTACAAATGTTAATGGGGCAGGTGTCCATACTTTTTTAGGGGTGTGCAAGTTGAATTTTGCTCGTGTAAATTAGCGCTTAATCTAAATAAATATAAAAAGGAAAAAGAAAATCAAAATTGTAAGAACAATTTAATGTTTTATTGCATTGCCCAAACAATTAAAACATAGCAAAGGCTAAAGGATAGGTAGATGAGTAGACAAAGGATACATGATATGTTGACCAATCGTATAACTTAGCCTCGAAAGCAAAGAGGTTAATGAATAAGTTTAATCTCCATTCTTAATGCTCAAACACCACACCACAAATCACATCTTTAAGAAATCTTGTGACGAAGCCAAATCAAAGGACACTTAATAACGTGAAATGAACCCAACAAATCATAAGATGTTAGAAGTATTTAAGGTAGTTGTGTCGAAAATGCCTGTATCAGGCCTACTTTAGGGCCAAACTCTAACCCATACACTATGATAGGTGAAGGGTATGGGTGTGCAGAAAATCAAAAAAATCAATTTGTAACCAAAATAATAAATGTAATGGAATCAATTTTAAATTGGTTATAATTGAAAAGAAAAACAATAAACTGGTCCATAATGACGGAGCCAAACCATAATGACCGAACCATCCGTTAACCTGTAGAACTGAACCTGAACCGAAGCGTAAAGACTTTAGACTAGACACGAGCCCACACTGAGGGGCGCGGGAATTTAAAAAGGCCGTGTATTAAAAAATAATATTTTTTTAACAACAATTCCTAGATTTTCTAAGGTAAATACATCACAACCTACACAATAAAGAATTTAAACTTGCAACCCTTTAGTTATGGAGCACACCTCTTAATTATCAAGATATCCTCTTAGGACTTCCAACAAAGCTTTTCGTTTCCCAACTTTGCAATCTATATTCTTTTCTAGATTAGACCATCTTCAATGCTACGTGTGACTTTAGGCACCTTAGTTGGACTCATCTGCCATATCGAATTCTTAAAAAATCTCATTTCATCTCTAAATATTCTTACCTTTCTTAATGTACACCTTATCACCCACCCACTAGACACAATATTTACATAATTCTTTTTTTTTAATTGTGGATCCACCCATTTGCAAAAACCAAAGCCCTTGTGAAAGGCTTAATTTCACAATAGTAAGGACTGGTAAAGGCCTCCAAGAGCATCCCTCGAACAGGCGCGTTGGAGGTAGTCTTAGGGTTCCCACCGGCCACCAGCATTAATCTACTATATCCATTCAACAATGGTAAGCAGCATTAGGGTATAATCTTCTACTTTCTATCTCTTTTGTTGTATTATTCTGCAGTTCTACTTCCATACAATGTTAGGGTTCCATATGTACATACGACAAATATTGGGGTTCATTGTACCTACGGTTCATCAACATCTATGGTACCTAAAATTTTTGATTAACATGTGACAAATGTGTCCGTCTTTTAATCCTACATTTATGGTTCATCAACATCTATGATGATTATGTGTGTTTTAACATATTTTCAACATCTTGATGCGTGTTCCTAAAATATTTTCAAGACTTTGATGTGTTTTCCTAATTACAAATATAATGATTATGTGCGCATATGTGCTAATATTCCAGATTCGGCCCTTCCGGCCCAAAATTTCAAGTTTCATTGGTAAAGTTGCAAAAAATCAAAACCAAACCAAAACGAAAAAAAAAAAAACCGAATTGTATTGAAAAACTAAAACTGAAATTGCATTTCTTGAGCTCAAAACCGAACCAAGCATATAGATCATATGGCCATTGAGAAAATATAGTGAGACATATATATCGTGTCATTCATTACTCGTATACATATATTTTTTAACTTATAATTAAAAGATGAATAAGAACAATATTGTTTATGTAATCTTTGGTGTAGGTGATCAGATAAAGTTAATGTCATTAAAAAAACAAGCACACAACAAGTAGTGGCCGGTCGAATTTGGTGGTCGATAATTATTTTAAATTGAACGGGATTTTAGGGTGAGTGGGGAAGCACAAAAACCTATAATAATTCTAATATTTATGCTTTGTTAATTTTCACACATGGGAGTAGTTTACTAATTTATCATTAGGTGACGTTCATATAATGAGGCTTACATTCAATCATTGTTTTCAAGCTTGAGATCCTAACACTGAGATTATGTCAATCTGACCAAATAAAGCCATCCTCTTATATTCAGATGTCTAAACTTTATTTTCTAGTTTCTGTGGTAAAATATCGGATATCGGTCAAGGACCGATATATGAGATAGCCGCTACCGCGGTGGGATATCGATAATTTTAATATCATGCTAAATTTATATATATAACAATTTAACACTAACAATTCAATATACTCTTCTGCTATTAACAAATTAACATTTTGCAACTTGCAAAACACTAACAATTGTAGCAAGTAGGAACTAACAAAGACTTAAAACACTAACATTTAACAATATCAACAAACAATTAAGACTTAAAACACAAATAGAAGCAATAAGAAGAAATACATACTGATATCGGGAAAACCGGTGACATATTGGTCAAATATTTCGGTCAATATCGCCGATATTATCGGTACCGATATTTTGCAACGTCATCTCTATAAGGGACCGATAACTGATATATCACTGAAATATCGGTGATATATAGGGATATTAATTACATATTAATCTCATGTATGAACATTCATGTCAAATAAAAATTTTAAAACTATATAGAATCAAGAATTATTATGTATCATCAATGTATTTCTAATTAAATTAAGTGTGTCACTCATAGTTTTATTAATAAAAATTTATTTGTAAAATGTAGGCAAACAGGTGGATATAATATTCAATCTTGAGCATGATCATCAACAGTTACCTGAACTGAAAAGAGTTTGTGTTTTAAAAGTTCAGAACTAGCTAGCTCCAATAAATCAAGAATAAAGATGAAGAGATGAATATCAAGTAGAACAAGATAACAGATACGTAATGGAGCATACACTAAACGTCTAAAACTAACACTGATATCCGAATACGAACCCGGGTGCACCCTTGTAACTAACTAAACACACTTAAGAGTAAACCCTAATTGTAAGGTGCATGGGTTCATGCAAAACCTAATGTGATGCTAACCATTAATCAAAGCTACTAAGTTAATATCTTAAAAAAGAAAGGAAAGAAAATGGATCATATATTATGTAAATATTACAAATTTATTTTTATGTGGTAGCTAGCTAGCTAGAGATGCAGAGTGGTATCAACATCAGTTTCATTAATATTGTTGATCACATGGATGAGCCAAGATGGTAGCTTCTTCTTCTTCATCTTCATGTGGGAATTTTGACACAGGGAGAGGGAAAGTAGTTGATGAGAGTGTTTTGGAGTAGGTAACTTCAGAAGCTCTCTTTCTTTGGAGTGAAAAAACAAATTATGGGAATTATAATGAGGAGGATGATTGTGATTATATCTGTATGGTAACCTCAGAAGCTCTCTTTCTTCTCTAATCTCTTTCACCTTCTCCAATTGTCTAAACCTCTCTTGCAACATGGCAATGGAGGAACAAATCACCTTTTCACTAACCATTTTTTTTTATTTTTGCATTCTGTTGATTTTAAACCAGCTAGAGCTAGACACACAAACAGATAGAAAAGTGGGAAGTTAGGTGAACAACCAAGTATCTCAGTGGGAGAGCATGAAAGTTGATACTAACATAACTAGTTTATGTTGCTTCTCTTTATATAGGGTGTGAGGTAAAATAAAAAAGGCTTTAGTTCTTCAAAACAATAATATATATTTTTTTAGTTTCTTGTACATTTAACTTATATAAAGATGGGTATTTGGAATCCACTATGCATCTCTCTCTTTATAAAAGGCTGCATCTATTCAAAAAAATTATATTTTTTACTTTTATGTACCCTTTCGAGGACCTACATCAAGCTCATCCGGAGCAAAGCGGACAAGTTGTTAAGGACTGAAAGCCTGGGATTGCGGACGATAGTTTTAGTGGGTGTTTATTGAGTTTTATTGTTGTCGGAAAATTTGGTGCTTTTAAAGAAAGTTTGGAATCTGATGAGGCGGAGATTTGTTAATGCGTGTGCTCTTATATCAAGGTGGTGAATGTTCGTTTAAAACTATTTGTGTTAAAATCACAAATATGCGACTCGAAGGTAGGTGTTTGTATAGTTAGTAGCATATATACCTATATTTCTAACTACCACCCTAGCTTATATTTCTGATTTTAGATGACAGTGTATGCGAGTTTGAATTAAAACTCACTTTCTCGATAAAAACTCGAAACTAAGTTGTGAGTAGTAATATACAAGTAATCGAATTACAAACATACGTACATCTTATCAAAGCTACATTACATTTAGTTTTTTTATAAACCGACATTTATTTATTATTTTAATTTTATAGCGACACGTATTACCAAAACCGCGCTAAGTAGCAACCAAACGACCATCGAATCTGAAAAAAAAAACGTAAAACAAAAACTAATAAAAAATCTAATCTTCTTTAACTTTTGTGGCAAAACTATAAAAAACAGAAGTTTTGTTATAAAAATGAAAAATCGAGCCATTTAAACTAAACTCAAATCAATTCGTGGTGTTTGTTTTGTGTCTCACACCCCTAATACGTGGTGTTTTTGTGTGTGTGAATGATGCATGTTAGCTACCAAGTGATATTATTCCACTAGAGAATGATTGAAGAATAGAAAGAAGAGGAATTTGGCAGCTGAGTCACAAGAATCCAAGTAGAAAAGAACATCAAGGCCAATCTATGAGTACTTGTTAGATCCAGTCTAATTAATATAGTAATGTGAGAATTGAAGGGTAAAAGGGTGGTTTTGCGTAAACTCCAAAACAAGAGTTTAGAAGATAGCGAATGGAAGGATGTGTTCGGAAGAATATGAGGGTGGGGCTGGGGTGGTGTCCCACTGTCCCCTCCCTTATAAAACAACCAAAGACCAAAAAAGATAAAAGCTTAAGCACTCCGGCCTTTAGCTTAAGAATGGCGCCCTCTTTCCAAGGACATTATCATTTCATTCTTCCAAATCCAAAATTATAATTAATATATATATATATATATATATATATATATATATATATATATATATAAAGTGTATCATATAATTGGCTTTAACATACATTACGTACGTGAGTATAAATCGCATGTTATAAAAAAAGCGTATTCATGAATCTAAGAAATCAAATGGATGAAATTGCATGGGGGATGAAATCGCATGTTGTGTTTTACGGGGTGAAATCGCTTGGGGGATGAATATCTGTCGGCTGGGTTATCGCGTACACAATGTATGATAAGCCATTTTGTACGTTAACTGACCCCTATATATATACACACGCGCGCGCGCTAACTAGAGCGTTGTCTCTACACGGCAAGAAACACAGACACTAATAATTAGGTAACATGTTAACTAAAAAAAACTAATGAAATATCATACTAAAATTTAAAAAATAAATTGCTCATTTTTATATAGTAGTTTCTTTTGATATTAACGCATGAAAAAAAAAACATGAAAATTTTGAAATTGAGAGGGGAAGTTGGTTTAAATGTTGTAATTACTTACTTCTAAAATTATATAAAACTATCTTTTTGTCCTACTTATATGTATATACACACTAGGTTAAAACTCTGTGTATTACATGAGTTGAATGACTAAACTTAATTTTACTTTTGAAAATTTTGAACCCATGAGATAATAATAATGAATAAATTTTCATTTGCTCCCTGTAATTTGGCCGTTTAATTGGTTTTACCCAAATGGTTTAAAATGACCAGTTTCCTCCCTGATCTCTCTAACTTATGACCATTTTGCTCCCCGCTTCTAACTCCATCTAAAATGTCTATTAGTTTTGTGGATATTTTGGTAATTTAATAAATAACAGTACGGGCATTTGAGTCTTTTCACCTAAATAAACATTAAACTCCTTTATTTTACATAAACATAAAATAAATATCAATTCTTTATTTTACATTATCTCCCCTCTCTCTCAAACACTCACACTCGCCATCACACCACCACCTGCCCTTCCAAATCACTAGAGCCACCCAAACCACATACATATCAACCTTTTCAACCATCAGATTTATGAACCAGATCTCTAACCCCAAACATCAGATATGTCATAGATCTGTTTGTTTAACCATATTCAACTTGTTTCCTTCCTGGCCATGGGAAAAGCATAACCATAGATTTCGTAGGACGATTTCCCTATCACTTAAATTCAAGGGGGGAATCACTACGTTTTTGTCGTAGTCGACCTTTCAGATTCAGTAATGAAGAAACACCAGTTGGACCTAGGGATATCCGGGGATATATGAGTCACAACCAGGGCGATTCTGCATAAATGGTTAAACTCTCGCTTTGCCTTTGGGTATACAAGCTCACTCTGGATGACCTACAAAACTAGCAGCGCCGTTAGTCTCGCCACGAGAAGAAAAAGAGTTTCCTCCGTGACCACACTCCAGCGTGAGAATAAGTATTTGATGAATGACGAGTAAAATGTGTAAGTGTTAATTGCAGTATGAGGGCATATCTATTACCTGGAGATCCGATACTTATTTATAGTTTGGGGAAGATATGGTCAGGAGAAGATACTGATGGGCCTTGGGCCCGACCCATACAGCCAGAAACATCCCTCTTGTCCCTCGGCGGCAGGCATTAAATGCTCTCTGCAAGAGAATTAATGTTTTCTATCAGGATGTATGCTTAATCGGGTGCTGAGTGGTGCCACGTGTAAAGTAGCCGTTTCTCGTGACAGGCCTGTCATCAGCCGAAATGGAGAAAGTGGAACAGTCATTGACAAGGCCGTGGTTGGTGTATGATCTGACACTTGCCTTATTTGTTATGAGTGCTGTCACACGCAACCTGTCAAGTAACCTTTGGTCACAATTTTGCCGTTTCGTTCCCGAGGTATGGTCAACATCTCTTAGTGCTTCCCCCTTCTGCGAGGCTGTCAAGGTTTTTCCCGCCAGCGCAGGGTGTCAAGAGTATATCCTTTTTGTACCAAGACTATGAGATGCTCTCACGTATGTCTTGTCCTTGCAAGGTTTTTAGGATTTATGTCTAAGAGGGTTGATGTTCCGCGCAGGGTCTAGAAGCCTGCGCATATAAGTCTAACTAACCGTTGTGCCAAGTACACAAGGTTCATTGTGTGACTAGAAGCGATTGGTCTAGTTCACCGTTGCGCGGAGTGCGCAAGGCTCATTGCATGACCTAGAAGTTGTTGGTCTAATTCACCGCTACGCTGAGTGCGAAAGGCTCATTGTATGACCTAGAATTTGTTGGCCTAATTCACTATTATGCTGAGTGCGCAAGGCTCATTGTATGACCTAGAAGTTGTTGGTCTAATTCACCGTTACGCTGAGTGCGCAAGGCTCATTGTATGACCTGCTGATGTTAAGGAAAGTGCACCATTGCATGTTGCATGCAAGGTTATCCTTGTAAAATTTAGTTAAGGGTATGGTTATTTGGGACCATACCTCCTCAAGTAAGATAGCCCTTTTGTATCAGGTCGACGCGCTGGCCAAATTCTGTTTAAAAAATGTACAGGTCTAATGTTGTCTTTATCAAAAAGATGTTGCAATCTTCAATCATCGTTCATCGAGCGCTTTCTCTCATCTGCCTTCTATGTATGCCTTTGTGGTTGTTAATTAGAGTAATCGGCAGACCCAGTCTCTCTTGGAATCACCATCCTCTTCTACAAGTGTCGCCGCGGACAAGCACCCCACCACCACCACCCGAAATTATCACCTCAACCCTAAAAATCACCGGAATCACCACCATCTCTCTACCTTATGTTGTGGAGCCACGTCGAAGTCCAATAGTTTAACGAGTTTGACCGGCGATCTAGGTTTAGATCCCCCTGTTGCTGTTGTTTACCACCTCGAACCACCATGGCCATCCTTAGTCTTGTTTAATCTTGTCACTAGAGAGATGAACCTTAGTTCAAAACCCGAGATCTTGAAATTGTTGTGAGCATCTCTTTGTAACCCTAGTCGTCGCTACCAACAACGGTTCACCTTTCACCGCCAGGATTAGTTTAGCCGGTCTGGATCCACCATCATTGTCATTTCTTGAAGATGAAACCTGAACATCCATGACTAGGGTTTGATGAAGATTTTGAGGTTATGGTTTCAAACAAAGATGAAACTATGCTGGTGGTGGTGTCATGGTGATGGGCTACGTGTGATGGTGGTGGCTGGTTTATGTCTGTATGTTATAAGAATTTGTTAGGTTGAAAGATTTTTGACTGAGGAGAGAGATGAATGGGGAAGGAGGGTGAGATGAGACAGAAAGTCATTAATAGCTTTTATAATATATAAAATCATCTATATATATATACACACACATATTAAATTACTAAAATACCCACAAAACTAACATAAATTTTAAATGGAGTTAGAGGCAGAGAGCAAAATGGTGATAAGTTAGAGAGATCAGGGAGGAATCTGGTCATTTTTAATCTGTTAGGGCAAAACCGTTAAAACGAACAAATCAAAGAGAGCAAAAAGGAAGTTTACTCAATAATAAGAGTGATAATAATAATAACAACAACTGATTTTTATTATTTTTAATTATAGTTAATATCATAGATTAACAATATTGCTTATCTTAAAATTTTTACCTTAATATACGCTCTTACTTTAGATATACTTATTAAGTTAACCATATATCTTATTGGCCAGATCTACTAAACATTCTCACAAAATTTACTCTTACTTAAAATATATCCTTAATTTCTAATTTATAATGATAATAATATTTTTAAATTAATAAAAACCATTTTTTGAAATATTATATATAATGATCCATTATTATTATACATATTAATTATAATTCTAACTTGCAATTAATAGTAAAACGATAATTATTTATTATAGTTTTTCTATCTTTTTTAATTTTGTAATAGTAAATACGTATATTATTGTTTTCTAACTTACCTTTTTTATTATTATTATTATTATTTTATTAACAAAATTAATTTTAAGGTTGTTAGTTTATTATTATAATTTATTTTGATCATATTTTGTTTTTTATAACATTTAGGATACAAGGTGGTTCCATATATATTTTTTTGAAATTGGGTTATGAGTGATAATATATAATTTTGATATTTTTTTTATTATTACGATTAATTTTGGTCATAATTTGTTTTTTTTAATTTGCATAATACGATGTTTTAGCAAATCCTAAATGCTTCGTTGCGGCTTGCATATTTTTATATATGTCTTGATATATATTTTTTTTCAAAACCGGGTTCTGAATGGTAATGTACACGTAATCAAGCACAAACATACATTTTTACTTTTTTTTTTTAAATTGACATTGTTTACCACTTTATTATAATTTTAAATATAACGTTGCAACATACTTATTTTTATCTACATTAGTACAAAAGTTTTGTATAATTGATTTTTCTGTAGTGTCTGAACAACTCTGATACCATTACAGACATTCATTTTATAGTGCTCGGTATAGAATTTGTTCTAGCTCTTGTTCCAACCGAACAATATTAAAATTTGAGTTGTATAAAAATAGAGGTTTTTTTAATCGAAAGCTATAGCGAGCATCGGTGATGTACCGATGTTGTAAATAGCTAAAAACATTCCGCCTGAACAACATCTGTACCGATATTTGCTTGTATTCTTTTCATGGATGTAAAACAGGCGACGATATCCTTTTGAGCATGTCACAACTTTATTTTATAACAAATGTCAGGACTATAACATATGGAATCAATAGC
The DNA here is from genome assembly GCA_947069175.1 of Scalesia atractyloides. Lineage (NCBI taxonomy): Eukaryota > Viridiplantae > Streptophyta > Magnoliopsida > Asterales > Asteraceae > Scalesia > Scalesia atractyloides. The sequence continues at coordinate 6,128,622 of CAMTDV010000027.1, forward strand.
GATCGAATTCACGTAGCACGGGAGAAATCCCACTAGTTTTGAAATAAATTACCAAAAAAAAAATACTGATTCTATCGAAATTCTTGAACTAGAATTCATGTAGTTCATGTCACAAGTGACATTTCGAATGGGTAAAATTCAAAACCTATTTCTTTTACTATCTCACATGTCATCTTGTGTTGTCCATCAGTAACTTCATACAGGAGGTTGAGTCAACAGCAAAGATATATATAGATGGAAGTCAGAGCATGCCATACATAATCTTCTACAGATGAAATTCTCCTTTAAAAATAGATTACATATATACAACATTCTCTCTTATCTCTATTCTCAAGGCAAAAAAGTTACATTGGTTCTACAACCAATATCCACCTTCTTGATTTCTCTTCACTCACTCACACATACTCTCTCTCTATAAAACATATATATATGTTTTTAAGGAGAAATTTGTCTTGGGGTTATTGGCTGGAAATGGCATGCATGGATGAAAGCTGCATTTGCTAGTGTTGCCCCTAAACACTCTCTCATCAATGATGTGATTTTTTTTTTATTTATAAATATATAAATCTTACTTTTCTGCGACTGTAAGCTATTTCTTGAGGCTAAAGAATTTGGAAAAGTTGAGGGTGGTTGCATTTCGCAAATACAAAAGGACCAGCCAATCTACAATACAACGCGTGCTTTCTACTGGGATTTCGTTTTTTGTTAAATTTATTTATCCTTGCAGTCTGCTTAACAAAACTCTTAATTTACCTTATCATCATCATCATCCAAAAAAGTCACTAATTTTGTCTTTATTTTTTGCCATCAAATAAGTTATCGTATAGTATGAGGTGGAAAAATGAGTTATAAGTTATAACAAACAACTATAATCATGAATTCTCCAACAAAGGATTAAAAATTTTGTATTATACACACACATAGGATTTAATACAAAATGGATTTCCCCTAAAAATGTTAGAAACAATCATAGTTCAGATTGACACGATCACAATATTATAATTAATTGAAAGTTAATAATGGTTGGAAGGGTAAAAGAGAGAACTAACCCATTTTTTACTTCTTTTATATGATACTAGTCTAGGTAGCACTGGGACGGGTACGGAAACAGGGTACGGGGACGATACGGGTACGGGGAACGGCAAAACTCAAAAATCCAAGATACGGGTATGGCAAAGGTACGGCAAAAAAAATATAAAAAAATTACTATATATAATTTGTTATGTACATATAATGTCATATTTAAACTTTTTTATGTATAAATTTAAGGACTAAATGTAAACTACTAAAGATAGAGGGGGTTAAATGTTAGAAACACAAACTAATATAACACTTTTTATGTTAAAGTTTGCAAGTTTTAGGGACTAGATGTAAACAATTAAAAGAAAAAAAGGGGTTAAATGTTAAAAAAACTAAACTTGTTTAAACCTAAAAACCTAAATATTATCTTCCAGCCGACACTTCTACTTCTTCCTCCTTCTTCTTCTTCATGTCATGGTTTTCCGGCAGAAATTACAGCTCCGACGCCGGAATTTGCCGTTGGAAATAGCTATTTGGTCTCCAAGTACCCCGGAAACGTCCCCGAAACGTCCTTGACCGTCCCCAAGCCGTCCCCATGGGTTTCCGTCCCCTAGCCGTCCCGGGGACGGGTACTCGACCCATAATGGCGTCCCCGTGCTTCCTAGATACTAGTTCTATAATTGAGTTAAAGTCGAACTTACTTTGTATGCTACATTTTCTTTAAGGAAAACATACCATAAAATCAAAATTAAAAAAAAAAAAAAAACTTTATCTTTTATATGCATATTATATTGATATATTTTTTAAATAAATGGCATTTAAAAAAATGTTAATATCACATTCAAATGGCCTCAATCAACAAAAGATTGTATTCAAACAATTTAACCCAAATGATTTGAAGATAAAGCTTAGAGATTAAAAGTTTTAAAAAATCAACCAACTATCAAACCCTTCTGGTCTAATGGTAGGGATTTTTGGGTTTTTCAATGGAGAGTCAAGTTTAATCCTCACTTATGTCACTTTGATGAATAAGACAATGATAGATGTCAGGCTCTATCCTAGCCCACCCAGGTTTTCGTCCCATCATGTGTTACGCCAGAGAGTTCTGCTCTTGTGGTGGCACAACGACTGTCAAGTGGTAGCCAGCCGTATGGTTTCCCAAGGGAACGCCCAAGCCAAACTCTAAAGCCAGCATGGGCCCGGTTAAGATAACATAGTTTGACCGGAGTGGGGCAAAGGGGCTCTCCAATTTGGGGAGTGCGCTAACCTAATACAAGAAAGTCGACGTTCCAAAAAAACTAGCAAAACCCATGAATATATATATATATATATATATATATATATATATATATATATATATATATATAAGGTTAGGAGCGTGTGAGAAGCACTAGACTAATTGAGAAACTTGAGAACCATTCTGAACCACACATTTTCCCTAAGCATTTTGTAATATACACATATGTATATAGTCAATTTTAAACTATACATATGGTATATTACGTAAAGGTTAGAGAAAATGTATAGAATGCTTCTTAAATTTCTCAAATAGGGTGGACTTCTCTTACGATCCTACCCTATATATATATATAATAAACATAAAGATAACTAGGAGACTAAATTAAACAAAAATAGCACTAGCTCAGTCTATACATTATGGCCACAAAGATAACTAGGAAACTAAATTATACAAAAATAGCACTAGCCCAATCTAAACATGATGGCCCAAACCAGACTACCCAAGTAACATAGCCTGCAACATACACAGGGCAACTCTTTGTGTAAACCCTTTAATAGTAATGATTAATGTAGACAACCCAAGCTTGATGTTGATCTTAAGAAGAACATTGGCCATGTATTGGTCATTGAATCATATGAGTGTCATGCATTGTGTAAAAATCCCTAATTCTATATGACACTTCTTCCTAAGATGAAGTATACTCATCGAAATTGCATACAATGGTAATAACCAGGATGTTGAAGACATGATCACACATAAACAATCCATCCTCTGACCAGACAGGAAAACATGACCCCCACAATGGTACGACCCACGACAGTTACACCACCATTTCATCCCGGATAGAACCATGTTTGTCTTGTTGAAATTCCATCGTCCCATGTACAATAATATTTTGACCTTACAAACCAAAATCCCTATGTAGGTCCCAACCCAAACAAACCTAATGAAAAAGATTGGGGCTACCCTGTTCACCTCCAAACTAAACCAAACCACACACCCAAACCCTACTCGTATAGTCTTCCCCTTTCCAACCCTATGGATCCATGGCAGGCCCACATTGTACCATCCCTAACCTTGCAGGTCAATATCGTCGTCACATCACTCTTCGAGTCAAGTTGACGAGGGTGTTAGCGACAAACAACCCAATGACCCTAAAACTCGTGTACCAACCTGACAAGAGCGTAAAAAGAAAAGGAGAAATATACCTTCTAATAAACTCGATGACGGGCCTGACATAAAACCTTGACCTTAACCCTCATCAAGAAAACCTATGACTAGCTAACATCAAGAAAACCTTGTCCCACCTAACATTTTTTTGTAATGTCACTCTAAGTTGGGAATTTCCAAAAATCGCAAGCCCGCATGGACGTTTAACGGTGATCTTAGCTAACATGGACCCACAACGAATTTTCCTAGGCTAACTTTAATAACTGCCCAAATTTCTCCAAATCCCACCATGTTAAACTCGTTGTGTAATACCCTTCTCACTATAAGCAAGGTGAAGTTCCCAACCATGATTACCTAATACCATAATATGACACCAGAGAACCACAGAATATTCGTTCTAGAACTTATCATCCATCCCAACAATCATGCACGTAGGCTTTGTTAACCCATGATCCACGTGCTTTCCTTTAGGACCCACAACAGCCTTTTTGAGACCCTTATCGGAATACTCTCCTAAGAAACAGCCCCATTCAAGGCCTCCATAACCCACCCAAACTCTTTATACTTACCACTTCATCTGGATAAATATCGAAACGTGGAGGTGTTGGATAGATGCCATTGCTAGCCTCAAGATACTCCTCGTTCCGGTGATCCTCATCTCGAATAGTCAATCCTAGGTTGGTCCGTGCAACCTTGTGATCGGAACACAACTTGGCCACGAATTTGCGATTTAAAAGATTGTATTCAGTCAATTCAAATTGAATGTTTCTAAGATAATTCTTAAAGTTTACAAGTTTTAATAAAAAAAATAATAATAAGCTAACTAGAAAACCCATGAAACCCTAATATATAATAAACAAAAAGATAACTAGGAAAGTAAATAACACAAAAATAGGAAAGCTGAAATCAGATAACTAGAAGATAATTCTAAATCTTTTAGATCTTCATCTTTTTGCTCATCGCAAATCTCCACCCATACACTCCGGCCCAATAAACTTCCTCGCGAGCCCAAACAAGTCAATGTCTCAATACCCGAATCAAAAGGCCCACTAAACATGAGCTCCATGGAGGCTCCTGCATTAAGTGTTCTCCAACGTGCAATACAACTATGATGTTATACCATTTATACGATGTTGTTATCGTATTTTAAACAATGCGGGCATGTGATTATTGATATTATAAGACGTTGTTTAATCACATATTACATTGTGTTGTTTTAGGTACTAGGAACATACGTTCGTAAATGGAGGCAGATACCCTCACCTATAAAACTCATCTGTGCATACTTTTCACCTCCTGGTTCTTTTCATGAGAAAATTACTTTGTACAGGATCTGAACTCTCTATAGATATATACACAAACACGGTATTGTGAGAACAAACAAAAAAATGAATCAACTCTTATTTCGTTTTTAAATGTTTTTATAATATAAGAAAATGATAGAATTGCAATGTTTTATTCATCTCTTCTAATATTTAAAAGAATTATAAGAATAAATTTCGTTCATGTATATAGCTTACATATGTGTAAGTCATATGTAGGTTATATTACAATTGAGCGCTCTCGTATATACATATTATAATATAGTACGTTTAAATGAAAAGTAGAAAAATTTAGTGAGTCGGTGCCCGTTTATACATAGGGGTGTTCAATTAATCAAAACTCGTATATTCGAATTAACTCAATCAAGTCATTTGATTTTAAAATTTTGAAGTTTGATTCAAATTCGATATTCAAATTCCAATTCGATACGAAATTTTAAATTACCTATATTTGAATTGAATTTGAAGATATTCAAGTCTGATTTGAAGATTAGACACCCGTAGTTGACAGAGACTAAAAATCAAATATAAAACCTTAAAGCGATTGCTATGTTATGGATTTAGATTTTTCGACATCTAGTGATTTTTAGGTAATTGATTATTGGGTTGAACACTAGATTGAATATTAAATGTTAGAACTTAAAGTCTTAGAAGTGTGTTGTGTGTATACAATAAGAATAAATTGCCTTGATTTGAATTCAAATTTCAAATCAAATCGAATCGTCTTTGATTCGAAATTCCATTACTAAATTTGAATCATGTACTTGGGGATCTGCACAAATGCTAACTTCTTTGTATAAATCGATTGCAATAATCTGCATGCACCTGAAACTAAGGAGACGAATTATAAGGAAATATATAAAGCTAGGTAGGTAGGTAGGTAGGTACTTTGATAGTTTATTCATTCATTTCTTAATCAAGCTTGCTTTATTAGTATTACAATCAAAGTTCCTTTTAAGCTAGTTTGAAGGAAATAAGCTTCTTGTATTGGATCAGTGGTTTGTAACAAACCACAGCTTCGTAGGTATGTGATACACCACCATCTGCTGCCTGAATGGTCAACTTGTGACTGAGGCCTGGAAGGTCATCACATTGGATCACCTTCTGAAACGTTAGCTGATGTTCGGACACAAGGTTGTGACATGCCACGGCGTACTCCCCCAACTCTTTTGAGTAATACGTCTTCTCAACGCTCCAAGCCCCGCCTCCATCAGTACCCGACACACCACTCACGAGGATTGCACCGAAGAAAACTATTGTCACAAGGGGCTGAGCCATTTTGGTTATGAGCAGCAGATAACTTTCATTTTGCCATTTATAGGATGATGAAGTGGCTAGACATTCGTATTCATTTATGAGCTATGACCATTAACCACCACATTTAGTGCATTCTTAGCGAAAACCTAGCTATATGTACGTATGTAAGTCTAGACGGTGAGTAAATGTATACATACTATATGTCTAGTATCGAGTTACACATGCATACATTTGAACTTAAAGTCAATATATTACATGTTCAAAAAGATAACTAATTATATTCACCACCAAACTACATAATGATTAGAACTGTTTTATATGCAATTTTATAGCTGAACTTTTACTTAATTCTTGATCCAAAGTAAAGTGTTTTTATGTATTAAGATAACAGAATATTAAGTCAGAGTATTGTAATAAAAAATGTGCTAATGACTAAAGATATACGGGTTTTGATTAGGAAATAGATAAAACGATGCACATGTGCTGTTTTGTAGTAGTTATGAGCCTTCGATAAATGATATTGGTTGGGAGTAAGGAGTTAAAAATAATATGTTCATCAATTAATTGATGTGTATTATTATATATCGGACCATATCATTCGGTGGTAATTAAACAAATGTATAAGTCTCTTAATTTTCTTGAAAAATAAAATGATCAATAGTAATTTAAAAAATGTAAATTAAGCTCGTAAATAATTAGAAGTTAGTACTAAAAAAATTCTAGTGTACAACAAAAAAAAATTATTAAACATAAAATTGATAAGGAAGACTGAGCCCACTACAAAAAAATTATTAAACATAATATATATATATATATATGGATAATAGATATGATGGAGAAGTATCAAAACAGAAACAACACAAAAAAAAACTAATCAAATAAATATTTTGATAGAAAAATGGATGTTCAACGTGGTTTGCATTTTTGATATCTGAGGGTGAAGGGAATTCATCCCAATTCCCCATTATCCTTGAGTCATATTAGCATCATATCATCATTTTTCATCCCTTCTTTTTCACCCCTAAAGTCCTTTCATCCTACACATCCTTCAGCCATTTTTAATATTTTATAAAATAAGTAACGAGAAGAAAAGAGAGAAGTGTCCCAATAAGTTTCAAAGTGCGAATAGAATGAAGAAATAGTGTAATAATTACTCTACAATTTGTAGTGTAACAATAATATCCTTTAAGTCATATTATCATCATATTTTTCATCCCTTTATCATGGTTATTCACTAATTTTATTTTACACATCCTTAAGCTATTAACCTGATTATAGGGTTTGGAGGAGCCTCATCCTCAAATCTATCACGTCATACATCTTGGAACATGGCCCTCAAAGGATGGAGCAAAGGTGTGGAGGATGGATCTCCTCCCTTTTTTATTATTATTATTTTTATTTTTTGCAAGTAATATGCAATATATATATATATATATATATTTTAACTAAAATTAATTTAAACTCTAAAATTAATATTAATGATTACATTACATTAAAAAACAATCTAAACTTAAAAAAATGTGTGTACTCGTCACGTAAAGAGAACCTGTTTAAATCTTGTTGTTCTAGACTTACCAGAACATAATTCCCGTTAGACGCATTTTCATCGTACTCGTTCTGCCTTCATCTTCAATGATCATGCTATGCAGCAAAATACAATCATAGTTTTAACTTGACAAATTTCTTTCTCTTATCGTCTGCCGGGTGTGTCACACCCCGACTCGCAGCAGAATACGAGTCGGGGCATAATTGGGTTACACCAAAGCTCATGATGTTTACTAAAATGTTTCATATTTATTAAATTCAAATTACAACTTAAATATTCCAATCAAATCCATACAATTACAAGGAAAATGAAACTAAGTAAAACAATCCAAAGCTTAAACTGATTTATTCTTCTAAGCCTCCCTATGTGTTTCTTGCCTCAACTGGATCACCTGTATCATGTGTAAAACGGGGGGAGATTTTGGGTCAACAAAAGTTGGCGAGTGAACCTTGAGAAAACATTGTTATTTATTTTCTTGTTGTATTTAATATTGAAAATTTGTGCAATAATCACATGTGAGCAAACATATATATATAGCATAAACGCAAATCACATTGGATGAGTAAATGACATGAATGATGATGTATTTGAGATCAAGGCTCAATCAAACGGAGCTGATCGAATGACATGAATGATGATGTATCTGAGATCAAGGCTCAATCAAACGGAGCCGATCGAATGAGGCACCTGATACTCAACCCGTATCCCACAGGGAGCTGATGGGCCTAATGAAATGCATGTACTGAAAATGATAACTTCAACTAAACATAATTCACACAACCATTGATACATAATTGATACACATTTGATCACGGATATGATGGATGCACAAGTGTTTAAATATAATAAGGAATTAAACGACACATGATACACCCCAAAATGTGATTAAAACGGGGAATTTGTAGAGATTCACTCACATTGGGTGCGTTCTTTTGATGACGTTGGATGCGCACGAGTTTTGGGATTTGATCGACGAGGAAAACTAACCTAAAATAATAACGAAATGGTTCGGTAAATAAATGGATTTTATTTGAGATTAATTCTTTTAATTCATAATCTTAATAGGATTTTTAGATTTATTTTTGTGAGTTTAAGGACATTTTCTAACTTTAAAAATATTATTTTTAAGTATTTTTAAATAATTTTCTGATTAAATAAATAAAGAAAAAAATATAAAAATGTTGACTTTTTGACTTTGACCGTTGACCGTTGACCGGTCGGATTCAGTTTATTCATGCGCTGAGTGAAGTTCGAACCCGAGACCTCTCGTACGCGTGCACGCAGCTCTACCAACTGAGCTACGTGTCTAACCCGAAATATTCTCTGTTTTAATTATATATATACTGATTAACTTTTATCTAGTTTAGTTTATTTCAAAAATGATTTAAAATGGCCGACCCGCCTCCAGTGACCCGGAGTCGAACTCGAGACGTTCGGTTCGAGTACGCACAGCCCAACCAGTTGGGCTGTGTGTCATATCTGCTTAACTATTGGATTTAATTATACTTATTATCATTCGATGACCTGATCCGATTCAGTTGTAAAAATGTTGGTTTTAATTCTGAAATTCGGTAACATATGCGATTCGAACCCGGGACGTGTGCATTGTTTGTGCACACAGTCCACCGCTGGACTGTGTGTCTAACCCGGTTAAATATTCAGTTTTAATTAAACTTATACACATGCTTGACTTCGTCTTCTTCGTTTCCAAAGACACAGAACAGAGATGCCCGACTGTTCTTGTTTAATTCGATTATTAAAACTTATAATTGGTTGGAATGTATTAGATAACGAGATTAAAGAACAAAATTGTACCAAACAGTGCGTTTACTTCAGATGACCGGCATGTGTCGTCGGCTCTGATTTGTGACTCTCGGCTGAGTGAAATGTTTGACAGTTTAGTTTCTTGTGTTATGAAATTAAGTTACTGAGTAAGATATTGCAAGAGTTTTAGATGATTATACGATCGACAGTGAGACTTTGATGTTTCAGTGGAATTCCGGCGAGTGTGAGATTTCCCGGCAGCGTAGCCTGGGACAGATTCTGGTTGAAGGATTGAAGTTAATATATGTCTAGTAATGGATTACAACAAAAAAAGTCGAGAATTTTACCGATTTGAAGCAAGTCTTGGTTTTCCGGTGAAAGTCCGGCGACTGTAAAATATCTCCGAGTGCTAAAGCTTCGAGAGTTTGTGCGATTTTGAGCGAAAAGATTACCAGAGGTTTGGGTGGGTATTTATAGGGAAGAAACAGCATGTATTTAGTCCGAATTTGGTCTTGATTCGTGGTCAAGGTTTCTTCGGCGGTTACGACCGCAACTGATTGTTAGACGTCAGTTATAACCGATGTCGAAGTCGGTTATAACGTTATAGTCAAAAGAAAAATGGCTAAACTCGCGGATTGCCGGAATTTCCGGTGATTGCGAGTTCTGCCGCGCTGAAGTCCGGTTTTGAATTCGAGTTTTAATTTAAGTATTATTTGTTTCAGTAATTACACAAAGGTGTCATGTGGCGGAGTGGTGTAGTGTTTGTTTGTTGAAGCGGCTGACCCGGGTTCGAAACCCGGCAGCCTCATTTATTTTTTTATTCTCTTATTTTTATTATTTATTAATTATGGTTTAAAATTCTAACAATGTTTATTAATTATGTATCGATTAAAATTAATATGAACATTAAATAAGCAACGAAAATTATAACTGAAATATTCGATTAATAAACGAAACGGGTTTTGGAAACCCATTTTTCGACGGATGTTACAGGGTGCAGAATAGTTTTAACGATTGTAGAGTAGGTTGGGTATATTCCATTAGCAAGATAATAATCACGCCTGTATTCCACCCCAGACCTGTAAATTTGGTGTCCGGATCAGTTCCTGTTATGACATCGTTAAAGATCTCTGATTGGTAGATGACGTTAAGATCGTTAAGTGAACCAGGAACACTGAAAAAAGCATGCCAAAACCACAGATCTTATGACGCAACAGCCTCTAGTATTATTGTTGGATGCCCACGATCGCCTCGCGTAAATTGACCTCGCCATGCAGTAGGGCTGTTCTGCCACGGTCACTGCATGCAATCAATGCTCCCGAGCATTCTTGGAAAACCATGCCTTTCTTCATGAAATTGATACAATTTTTGGACGTCATTTGCGTTTGGTTTTCGCAAATATTTCTTGTTATACAGCTTCACCACCCATTCGAAAAACTTGTACAAACATTCTCGTGCAGTTCTTTCGGACATCCATAAATACTCGTTCAACGAATCGGGTGTCGTCCCGTATGCCAGTTGGCGAATGGCCGCTATGTATTTATGTAAAGTGGTGAATCCCCTTTTGCCTCTAGCATCATGTCATGATGTAAAAAACATATCAGATCGCGACAAGTCATCTACTATACATAAGAACAATGGACGACTCATTTGAAACCGACGTCTAAACATCGCGGTCGTGTACACGAGTTCATCGGCAAAATAATCGGTCACTAATCTATCATGGGCTCCTACACGTGAGCGTAAAAATAATTAATTAACACATTACATAATATAACTAAATTATTAACAACGATAAATAATATAACTAAATTATTACACCGAAAAATAAAGACGACAGAAACTAACCTTCTCGGTCTCGGTTTATGACGGCTTGCCTAGTTCACGATTGTGACGTGGTTTCTCCATTTTCTTCTTCCACGATGATCATCTGTGTTGCCTGCATTACGACGTTTGCGAAAAAATATATCGCCTTCACCCGTAGATGACGAATACCACAATGAAGAAGGTATGGCTAAAACTTTATAATACTTGAAGAAATGTATAAAAAGTGAAAGAGATTGGGTTGATTTGGTTTGAAAATGAGGATAAATGGTTATTATTTATAAAGAAAATAATTAAAAATATATATAAAACTAGTCGTTACAATGGCTATAATCAATCAAAAGCGGCCTGTCTTGCCTTTCAAGGCTCGACGTTTGCAACAGGGACAACCCGGGGGTGGTGTGTTGGCTCGTCGCCGCACCTTGCCGACTCAGGGACAAGCCCCATACCATCTAGTTTAAAATAAATAATGAGAAGAAGAGATAGAAGTGTCCGAATAAATTTTAACATGCGAATGAAAAGAAGAAATAGCGTAATCATTACACTACGTGTAATAACTATTGGGTAACGTTGTTGTAGCATAATACTAATTATAAACACCATTTCAACCTATTTTTTTTTCTTTGAGTCCTACGCCTCACAAATAGAAAAAAGTTAGTTTATTTAATACTAAAGGGTAATCGAAATGAGGCGGTGACTTTGGCCATACTTTCCAAAGGCCTCCAATAATAAATCAATTCTTTAATTATATATATACAGTAATCTAAATAGGTTATATCACATGCATTCCTATGTAATAAATCAATTCTTTAGGTCACACTTTGGCTTAGCCAACTGAATTTATGTTATTATGTTTCTTTATAAAAAAATCCTAATTTTGAATTTATTTTAGGCCTCTAAAAGGGTTAAGCCGGCACTGCTAACACTATATAACTTTATGGTTCTCTCTTTCAATCACACATAATATATTTTAGAACTCCAAAAATTTATAGAATTTCTAAAACTCCTAACAACCAATCATTTTTAGAGTAAATTATAACCGGTGTCTTTTAACTAAAGAAATTACAGGATCTGTCCTTTATGTTACTAGATTTTAACATGTTATGTCATTTAGACATAACCTAGTTAAGTTTGTTTGGTTAAGCCTTACTATGTGCCTCTTACATAAGGACAACATGATCTATTCATCTTAATTTTATATTAAAAAAAAACTAAATGAATAAATCTCTTTTATCCCCTCCATTTTTTCAGTCGATCGCTCTTTTTTTCAGTTAATCCAAACAAAAATATAACGCATGGTTTGGAATTGGAATTATAAAATCAAAGTAAAATATATAAACAATGAGTAGTCTTATCTCTTCATTACCCGTTGATAATGGAACAATATTTTGGAATTAATCTTTGTTTTCTTATCAAACCAATCAAAAGAACTGACCATTAATGGTTGGCTCATATGCAAACAACTTCTTATGAAAACTACGATGTGATTAATAGATAAAGCTACGATGATGTTGGAAGCTTACCATAAATTTCATCAGTATCCTTTTGTTCTAGTGCTTAGCGTATGTAGAAGGCACCCATTGCAAGGTTTGATTCACGTTTCTTTTTTCTGTAAGGTTTTTTTTATCGAAGTTTTGAGAGACATAGCTAGTAGCGATGGTTTTTTAGACGAATATGAACAATCAGATGTTACGAGATGCTCAAACAAAGACCACCGGTTGTGCAGTGAAGGGAGTACAATTTGATTTTCAGTGACAAATGCAAGGTTTATGGTTCAAGGCTGATGTGTTGGTGATACCACTTGCTAGCTAAGATATGGTTTTGGGTATTTAGTAGTTGCTGTCATTGGGGTATATTGTATGCAATTTTAAAGAGTTGACCAAGCAATTTAAGGTAGATGATAAGATTTATTAATTGAAGGGTAGCCATTCATCAAACAAGTTGTCTTTGTGTTCCACTGAGGTAATGAACCCCATTTACTTAAACAAGGTTATATGACAATGAATAATGCTACAATAAAAAAAATAATAGCCACCTAATTCCCTTGATTGAGGAATTATTGGATGAATTAGGAGGGGCACCATTTTTTTTGTCTAAACTGGATTTAAGATCAAGATACCATCATATCAGGACGTGTGTCCTAATGATTTGCATAAAACAACATTTAGAATTTACAGGGGTCATTTTGAATTTCTGATTATGCCATTTTGCTTTACAAATTTCCCAGCAGCAACCTTCCAATCCCTAATGCATCACACATTTGTTTTGGAGACAGATGCTTCATCTAGGGGCGTTGGAGCAATGATGCAAGATGATGATCACCCATTGGTTGTTATTAGTAAGGATCTATGAAAAAGAATTGCTAATTATAATCTTTGTTGTGAAACATTGACAACATTACTTCTCAAGTGGCAATTTCATTATAAAGTGAAACGCCCCAAACCCAGAGGTCTCGGCTCGGCTGGTGGATTTACTCATCTCCATATAGTTCAAGCAAAACTTTTCATTAAAAACGCAGCGGAAAGTTTTAGAACTTACATAAAAAACAACGAAAACATTGTCTTACTACATCAGATAATAAGAACAGGATGCCAGCTGCAGGGGATCTTTGCGGCACGTCAGTCTTCTCTCTGTCGATTAACCTGGTGTGCATACTAAAAGTCGCTATGCTGAGTGAGTTCTAGTTTAAATCAGACAACTACAAACTTTAACAGAAAAGAAAACTTATTAAACAACCAAAGCAATTCACACAATTTTACATGTATTTTACAAAACACACTACATTTTATCTATACGTAGTTGATCAACCACCAACAAGCCACTAAGGCATCGCCCTTCCTTCTATTCTGGTAGATGTCATTAGCAGGCTCCGAACTTTCATTGGGGCAGTCTATTCCAACAGTTGGGCTCCGAATTTTCAACATAGAAGTGTATACGCACACTTTATACTATAACACTTTAACACATTACAGTCACTTTAGCAAACTTTATCATATCCAACTACGTTTTAGAAACATAACATTTTACTTTAGAAAATAATAGTGAGTATACACACCGCCACAAAACAATAATATAAAAGGGGTCTAGAAACTCATTTGTGCATGTGTCAAACTTTACCCGGTATTATGTTGCCTTGCCCCGATATCAAGCCTATTTAGTTCATAAGATAAATAGGTGAAAACCTCCATCAGAAACGTCCATTAGTGGCGGCTAACTTTGTTCTCAACATATTTACGTCAAGATCATTGCTTTATGGTTCAAAAGTCCACACGTAAATATACTAAACTTTAACGTGAAATTACCTTGTTTTTGTCCCAAACCCAAAACCAAACGTGCAAGCTCCGAGTTCTCCATGAGAGCAGACCTGAACGCCAAGTTTTCTGCTCGAAATGGACCATGAACTCTCTCCCTAGGTATTTCCTCTGCAGCATGTCTGGTTATTGTAGTTACTTGGATGTGATTATGAGATTGTGTATAAGAAGGGGGTGGAAAATCAAGTGGTTGATGCATTGTCAAGAGTACATTGTCTACAAACAACACCTTGTTGGATAGAATTAAGACCACGTGGCAGACAATCAAACCAAGAGAGATTTTGAGGTAGGAAATTGGGTATATTTGAAATTGTACCCTTATTGTCAATCTTCTTTAAGGTATGCATAACCTAGTAAGCTAAGTCCTAACTACTTTGGGCCAGTCCTAATTGTGGAACTTGTGGGTAAAGTTGCTTACAGTTGTACTTGCATGAGGAAACTCCGGATACACCCTTCGTTCCATGTTTCACTGTTGAAGTTAGCTCGTGGTCATCATTAATTAGTAATGCCATTGCCTACACAGCCGATAATCTTGCATAAACCTACAGCGATTAATCAGTGCATGGTGAAGTGAAGCAATAGGGGCAAGTGTGGACGTTTTAATTCGTTGGTGTGATTTACCATTGCCGGAAGCCACTTGGGATAATGTTGAAGAGATGCAGGCTCGTTTCCCTGATTTCAACTTTGAATTTTTTAGGTCAAAATCCTTTATAGAAGGGAAGTATCGTTACGGGTTATTATTGCAGGGGTTGAATTGTACTTCGTTACTAGTTGAAGGGACCAATGTTATGATGTAATAACTAGGTCGTTCGGCTGAACTGTACTTAAACGGTATCGACCACTAATAACATCAATCGATAGGACTATACTCTTCTTCTTATCCTTCTTCTATCATTCCTTCTTATTCAATCTATAACTATAGGTGATAAACCTAACTAAAAATTTTACCAAACTTTTTCATAAAAACTATCATTGTGTGATAAACCTATCGCATCCTATCATTCATCAAAATAATAATAATAATAATAATAATAATAATAATAATAATAATAATAATAATAATAATAATAAACAGAGGGGGCTAACTTATGTATCATGGGAGACTTTATCTTACAGTTGTTTGTTGTTAGGTCCTTGTAGTTCAACTGTTAATATATTTGTATGTAGCAGGATATATATATATATATATATATATATCATATGATTAATCTTCAGCAAATATCTTACATTTCTGGACACAAACATTAATATTCTAATACCATAAACCAAGTTCCAATCAATCAGAACCATAATGACTAGTAAATTAGTTGTAAAAAAAGATAAACTAAGCACTTGCATTTCAGACATAGCTCAGCCTTGTAGAGTGAAGTAGATATAGATAAAGTACGTTGATGCTACTTCACTTGGAGTGTTGCGTATGGCTTGCTCAAACTTCGCAGTTACCGTAATGTGTCTTCGTCGTTTTTCTCCTGCAAACAAGATGGTTCAAAACGATATATGCATATGTATATACACATATATATCAATCTTGAACACAGTAAACAAATTTACTATACCTGCATGCCATGCTCGATCGTTTTAGCGCCATCATATTTCCCAAATAAACAAAAGGAAGTTACAAAGATGTAACAGAAAACTTGTTCATAACCATATACAATCTATACAGGCAGAATCGATAGTAGAAACTCGGGCTGCATCCTTTGCAGCAGGATCCCACAAAACGGACAGAACGGTTTTGACAATATTATTTCACCCTTTTTGTGCACCGGTGGAGGGTATTTGAGCGATGTAAAAAGAGTCTCCGGAGCCAAATTCGAGACCCATCTGTTGCAAGACACACAAGACCATAATGGAGAAAGAGGACACACGACCATAGAAACCGCACATCTTGCCAGTTTATGCTTCTCGGCTCCTTCGCAATATGCAACCTCTGTATCATCAAACGGAACCCCTGCTGAACAGTAGCTACAACACTCCGCTTCTGCTTCTTCTACAGATCTGTGTACATATATACTTACTAGTAAAAACAAAAGAAAAGTACACGGATGGTCCTGTGGTTTACCAAAATTTTGGATTTGGTCCCTAGCTTTCTGAAAGTACACAGACGGTCCTTGTGGTTTGCACTTTGTAACGCATTTAATCCCCAACTTTTTCTAAAAGTACATGGATGGTCCCTGTGGTTTGCTCTTTTTAACGCATTTAGTCCCTAACTTGGACATGCTAAAACCTTTAGATTTGTTGGCTGGAGACTAAATGCGTTACAAAGTGCAAACCACAAGGACCATCCGTGTACTTTTGGAAAGCTAGAGACCAAATCCAAAATTCTGGTAAATCACAGGGACCATCCGTGTACTTTACTCTAAAAAAAAATACAGTAAAACACAGCTACTAGTAAATCATTTTCTTTACAAAAACACTCTTACCTTTTCTCAATCTTTTTGACTTCAGAAGCAAGGAGTTTTACACGACTTTGTACCGTATCGACATTTTTTGCTACCCATAGTCTCATTTGGGCCGATCCAACACGTTGCCAGTCACTGTTTAGCATCGCCGAAAAAACTACAACCAACGAGCCTTTCTTGAATATCTTTTTCACACGTTTCAAGAAGCGTAACCCATAGTTTTGAATCACTCAACTTGGCTTCTTTAAGTATAACATGCCTATTAATAACATTAAGTAGATGCAACTGACGTGAAGTCAAGTCTGAGAGACATCTATAGACGTGCGGCAAAATGCTTCCAAGAGAAGGGGTACACTCGAATCCAAGACTGGACGTTAGCCATTTAACGAGTATTTGCTCTACGCAGTTAACTTCGGATTTTGTGAAAGCCGATAATGCTGCTATTATGTCCCATACGACTAAAGGCTTGTCGAGATGATGTTCGTATTGATTTAAAGACCATGTAATGTTATGCCCCCAATTAACCAAATCTGTTTTAGGAAAACCATGGAAGATTTCGTCATTAGATTCGCTAACATCTTGCAGCTTTTGCCCGCCAATCCAGAAGAACTCAACAACAGCCTTCTGTGACCTGCATTAGAAATTATGAGAAAGATCAAAACCAATAAGCTCCATACAACACATGTGAACACAACTGAAATATATATTGTAGCATTAGACTTACCTTTGCTCATACATTGGATTTAAAAGATTGACATCAAAGCTTCGAACCTGCAAAATTTGGAAAAACTATAGTTTAAAAGTAGATCTGTAAGTATATGAACTTATTTGCTATGCACTATGTCGAATACTTTGCAAATTTAGCAAAATGAATGTGTGATGACTACAAAGACCTGTAAAGTAAAAGATTATTCCAATGTGTCACTAGCAATATACTAAACAATCACACAAAAATTCAGCAAAATTTCATTGATCGTATTGCATCGGGTGATGCTCTTTCCACTCAAACAAGTGGCTTCCATCAATCCACATACATGTGGGTCCATCACAAGGTGCAAACTAATGATATATGGATGACTTCTTGACAATTTAATATATACTTTTAGGGACATATTTAAAGGAGAATAAATCATACCACAGCAAGCACAAGATTGGCAGGGGATATTGCTATGCCGAAACAGGCATCAGACGCATTAGGGACCTGCCAAAAGATTTACGCAACTTATCTGCCTTTAGTAGTCCTTATAAGATAAGAATTACGGATATATTAGACCATTCATGAAACTCTTTCATCAAACCATGTCTTAGGCAAACATTGCTTTTAAAGTAAAGTACACAGATGATCTTTGTGGCTAACTAAAATTTTGGATTTAGTCCCTACTTTTTCAAAAGTACACAGATGGTCCCTGTGGTTTACACTTGTAACGTATTTAGTCACCAAATTCTGCCAAAAGCACACGGATGGTCCTTGTGGTTTGCACATTGTAACGTATTTAGTCCCCAGAGGCCCAGCTTTTGCCAAATACACAGATGGTCCATGAGGTTTGCACTTTGTAACACATTTAGTCCCCAACATTTAGCGACTAAATTCGTTACAAAGTGCACTATGTAACACATTTAGTCCCCAACTTTTAGTGACTAAATTTGTTACAAAGTGCATACCACATGGACCATCCACGTACTTTTGGCAAAAGTTGGGGACTTAATGCGTAACAAAGTGCAAACCAAAGGACCATTCGTGTACTTTAAAAAGCTAGGGACTAAATCCAAAATTTTAGTTAACCTCAGGGACTATCCGTGTACTTTACTATTGCTTTTATATTGAGAGTTGAGACAACAAAAAATGCTACAAATAAAGAAGAGCCAAATCATACATCGGTGGACATCTTAACGCCAAGAATATTAGGAGGTAAAGGTACTTCCTGGAGCGAATTTCCTTTTATGATCCAACTATGCAAAGAATTATCCTGTGACAAAAGACACATAAGTTTTGCTATGATGAAAGTTAACAATGCAAGCTGAAAGACATTCTGCGTTTTGCTATATCATATTGTATTGTTTACGCACATTACATGGTCGAATAAGATACCTGGCTACAGCTGTACAAGCATTGTCCATCATAAGCCCAAGCCAAACCTGTAACCTGATTCACCCCCACCAAGAGAATGTATGAAGTTTTATGCACAATAAACGAGTAAAATGCCAAAATCGTCCCTGAGGTCTGGGCTGATTTGCATGTTACATCCAAAACAACTTTTGTATCTGGAAACCTGACATTTGGATTTTATTGCCATTTCCATCCAAATCACAAACCCAATTAAAATATACCGTTAACTCAGGGACGGAACTGGCAATTTACCCATTTATTTTTCTGGTTTTTAGTTTTATTTTTTACCTTTAAATAAAAAAACAATAAAAATAATTATAATGTGTGTATATGTATGTGTATTATAATTATAATTATTTTTATTGTTTTTTATTTAAAGATCACCATCATCATCATCATCATACCCAGTAAATCCCACCAATAGAAAGCTAAGGTAGGGTCTGAGGAGGGTAAGATGTAGACAACCTTACCTCTACCCCGTAGGAATAGAGAGGCTGCTTCCAGTGAGACCCCAGCTCAATTGTAGTTTTGCATCAAGCCTTGGACATAAGGCACATAGCACCCAACAATCGGGACAATGGCCGATTAGTGCATGTACCCTTTTGTCTTTCGGCTATCAACACCACCACATGATGCATGATTAACCATCCGCCGCTTTTCACGTTATTTAACGTTAAAATTAGTGCAATTTTTCACTTTTGCCCCCCGAGGGCCCACACATATATACATTATATGTGCACATAGCAAGCGGGGCGTTTTTTATTTAAACATAAAAATTAAATTAAAAAAAACTAAAACAGAAAAATAAATGGGTAAATTGCCAAAATCGCCCCTCAACGATGCTTTTTAACTGAGTTTGTGATTTGGATGGAAACGGCAACAAAATCAAAACGTCAGGTTGTCCAAATACAAAAAAAATATTTTGGATGTAATAGGCAAATCAGCCCAAACCTCAGGGACACGATTTTGGCATTTTACTCTCAATATTATTAGAAAAAAGTTGTGGAAGCTTACAACGTGATTATGTGCGTAATGTGACTCGGATACATCAAACTTTTCAATGGAGGTGTCGTAAGTCGCTATTTCTAAAGATCCAGAACCTCTGCCGACAGCCAATATTATCTTGTGTGGGGAGGTATCTGGAACAAGAAGTGAAAGTACAGAGGAAGGGCCTGATCCATCATTTATAACCTATTTACATTAAAAAATAAATACATCTATATTTATTAGAACTTGTATGAAAATAATTAGGGCTGTAAATGAACTAAACGTTCAGCGAACAGTTCGTGAACCGTTCGGCGGGAAGTTCATTTGTGTTCGTTCGTTTAATAAATGAACGAACACGAACAAGAAATTTCATTCGTTTAGTTGAAGGAAGGAACATGAACAGAGGTCACGTTCGTTAATTTATGTTCGTGAACGTTTTGTAACGTGTTTGTTTATTTTCGTTTGTGTTTGATAGTTCATTAGTGTTTTTAGTTTTTATAATTTATTTAAATACTTCAAACTTCCAACAAATAAAATATTTAATAAGTATCAGTGTCTTATATATTCCGTACATGAATGCTTATTTGTGTTTGTTTGTTTCAATTTGTGTTCATGAACATTAGTTTGTGTTTGTTACCTAAAATTAGCAAACACGAACACGTTCATTTCATAAATGAACGAACGAACACGAACATAAAATCTCGTTCAGTTAGCGTTCATGAACAGTTCGTGAACACATATATTTCTTAATAAACAAACACGAACAAGTTCCTGTTCACGTTCGTCCGGTTCGTTTTCAACCCTAAAAATAATGAAATTTATAGTACAAAATACTTACTTCCTTCAACAAAGAAAAGGAAGCATGACTATCTTCAGTGGAGTTGAGCAGGTCATCAATATATCCCCGCCAGAGTTTAACACTGAGATCGCCAAAAACAGAATAACCGGGGAATCGCGGCTAGTTAACACTGAATATGTAACTGAAAAAAAAAACAAGAGTAAAGTACATGGATGATCCCTGTGATTTACCAAAATTTTAGATTTGGTCCCTAGCGCACTTTGTAACGCATTTAGTCCCTAGCCAACAAATCTAAAGGTTTTAGCAAGTCCAAGTGAAAGACTATATGCGTTACAAAGTGCCAACCGCAAGGACCATCCATGTACTTTTGGAAAAAGCCATGGACTAAATGCGTTACAAAGTGCAAACCACAGGGACCATCTGTGTACATTTGGAAAGCTAGGGACCAAATTCAAAATTTTGTTTAAACCACAGGTATCATCGTGTACTTTTGGAAAAATCCAGGGACTAAATGTGTTACAAAGTGCAAACCATAGGGACCATCCGTGTACTTTTGGAAAGCTAGGGACCAAATCCCAAATTTTGTTAAACCACAGGGACCATCCGTGTAGTTTACTTAAAAACAAACAGGATAAAGACCAACTCACCTGCCATCAGAGGATCCGGTGGATAATAGAAGTTGAGGTGATCCGTCAGAAACAAACGTAGAGAAACCAATTGCCGTGATCCACGAATTGTGGGCTTGGATAGATCCGATGAGCGATGCAACAGGACGGGGTTTACTTCCCTGTGTGATGGAGTAGCAGTGCGGTTCATGGACTCTCCAAAATGATACCTTTCCACTTTTGGCACCAACGGCAAGTACACAAAAGTTCCTTGATGACTTACGATCAAGCATCGGGGACCATGCAACAACTAGTGACGAAAGCATTGCACTACGATGAGCATACTGCTCTGCGGTTATAAAGGGGCGATTATTTTGTCTTCTGCTTTTGTTTCTGATTCCGATATGAGCTATTGGTGCATCATCATCATGACTGTCGTCTTGCTCGGAACTGATTTTGGTTGCTTCACACTTGAAAGATAATCGACTAAAGATCATTGCAACAACATATTAGATAGCAAGTTACGACATATATTAGTCAACTTACATCTTCTGGAGATTCAACGTTAGCCTCCACATATCCGATTTTAGCAAAATACGTATGTAACATTTCTGATACATCCATAACCTCTACCCACTCTGCGGAAAATTCACAAAAAGGGGAGCGGTAGACCTTAACTACACCTTTAGTGGTGCAAACAGCAAGCAAACACCTGTAGAGAAATGAAATCCACACAACGTTAAGCGTTTCTTG
This sequence comes from Scalesia atractyloides, assembly GCA_947069175.1. Lineage (NCBI taxonomy): Eukaryota > Viridiplantae > Streptophyta > Magnoliopsida > Asterales > Asteraceae > Scalesia > Scalesia atractyloides. Next base: position 6,150,729 of record CAMTDV010000027.1, read on the forward strand.
GGGTTATTACTGAAAACAGTTGAACCTTAATAGCGTATAAGTCACTTTTACACTGCTTCATGTCCTGACGGTTCATAGAAGTGCATACCCAGCATTAGGAGCCAATCCAAGAGGAGACCAAGATATTGAGCGTACACAAGGACGAACGTCACGAGACAAACATACAGGCAACATACAACCAGAGGCCAAATCTGTGAACATTACATATCATCATATAAGCAATAAAGCAAACACAAGGATAACAAAAAAACTTAAGACAATCAAATGCACCTTTTCTCTCTATAACATTGATTGAAAACGGTTTGCAGTCAGGAATTGTGATTAAACCTTTAGGTCCAAATGGCATAGCAGGGTTCTGGCAAAAGATAAAAGATAATATGAATGTGAAATATATTGAAGGTTTAGGCTTCAAGCTATAATAGCACGCAAAGGATAAAGTTACCATGATAGTAACAAAGTGTCCGGAGGCAACTGCGAGCAAGTTTTCATTCGACCATGCGACCGCATTTGAGTACGTAGGTGACGATACAAGTGCCACCGCCTGGAACCTTGAGGCCATCACTGAACCCACAGCTGAAACAAGAGTTTGGGTACACAAACGTAAGTTTGAACTGCAAATGTTAGTAAAGAAAGCGCATTGACCTACAATATACATAAAATTAGAAAATGATATATACACCTAGACATACATACATGCATACATCATAAAATACAATAATTTATCGACCCCGAAGAACCAGAGCTTCGTTTTCAGTAGGATCGGTTTTGCAATTCAAAAGGGGTTGCCGCGCAGCTTGTTGCCCGTTTAACTACCGCTATTATGTAATTTCCTACTTTTTTAAAAATTATTATTATATCAAAAACATATATTGAAAAATAAAAAAATAACTACGAATAAAAAATTAATTACATTCTTCATTTTCCATAGTCTTTAAGACACTTTTAGTTTAAATACAAATAGTTTCTTATGTTAGTATATAATGGCATGCTTCAATTGAAACTGTGAAGCAAAACAAGAAAATGAATAATTAGGCATCATCATACACAAATCAAAACTCTTTTCCATGCTGCTGATAGCAATAGGTTAAATTAGGTCAATTTACAACTTACAAGCAAAGATTACAGGTTTCTGGGGGACAATTATGCAAAACAGTGTACAAGTTTCTATTGCATACTTCAATACTTAAATCAGAAACTGAAGAAATAAACAGAAATTTGATCATCTTAATTCATTTGGTAAAAGGGTATTGCTGACCTGCTCTGTTGCTCGAGTCACGCCGAGTCGACTCTTGACTGGCCGATTCAAATATGATTAGATTAAAATCTCCAAAATGCCTCCGTTATAGACTTGTTCTCCTTTTTTTTTCTTGTTTTTTTCGATTTAACCTTAATTTTCTCAATTAACTTGGATTCGCTATATTCTGAAAGAAAAAACAAAAAAAATACTACTTGTGTTTGGATTTTTTATTTCAAAAGTGTGATATAAGCTTTATTGGAAACGAATGTATTTAGAATGAAATATTATTTTGTATTGTAAATTATATCAAGTGTTAATACTGTAACGAATCAATCCAACACCGACCAAATAACGTCAATAACAATATTGCTATTATGGGATTCGGTATCGGTATTCGTTTTTATAGATTTTGATATATGTAAAACACGTATCGGTATCTTAAACATGTCATAAGTTTTTGCTTGTAAGTTTCTAGCGGAATCTTTTTTATGTGAAAATTAAGTCATGTGATATACTTAAGTTTGCATGTGATTTCACATTGGTTTATTTTCATTCGAAGCCTTTTAATTAGGTACTTAGAGAATCCACATCCATTCTTTATCCATAACCCTATTTTTTTAATTTGAGAAGAAAAAAAGCACCTATGCATTTGATCCCTGTCCCCGATATTTTTATGGGAAACCAACCAAGTACCCCAAATTTGGTTCCAACTTTTGATCCTTCATATCTTTTTTATAATTTTTTTTATGGGTGGATGTGTGTGGAAAAAAGAGAAACATAATAATAAGAAAAAAAAATATTGTTTAATTGAATATAGATAGATATAGGGAATGGGATATAGGATGTTTCTAAAAAGTGATACAATTTTATTTTTTTAAATGTATTTTTTAATTTCTTTTTTAACGGCCAACAAATCATTCAAATTGGTTACTGGCCAAATTCACCATATCGGGATACACTCACCTTCGAACCGGGGAAAACCCTCATCCATGGCCGAAGCCCGTAAACACTCGCCCGAAAGCACGACAGTGTGGTGAGGTAAAACTTGCTCAGTTCAAGGATCGAACTAGCGATCTCCGCCTACTTCTATAGCCTCCCATCATCACCAGGTGTCGTAGAAAATATGTAATTTTAATTTAAGCTTAAGTAAATATGCAATTTTAAAGTTTTGATTTAATTCACACACAACAATACCTCTATATTTTACAAAAGCCCTTTGTAACACCAGCTTGGAAATCAAGAGTGGCCAGAGATGGAGACAACGACGCACGCGAACATAAAGCTCAAATGATCACAAACGCAATGGATTGAGTTATCTGGTAGAAAGCAAAAAATAAATGGATGAGAAAGCCTTTTCTCAATCGTATGAATAAAAAAGCCTCACTTTTTTTTGAACGAAATTAAATCTTCAAAAGAAATTAGAAACCCTAAATGGATTGAAAAAAAACGTTAATCCAACTGAATAAACCAAATCGATTAACTGAAAACGGATTGATTAATAAAATAGACTAATCAATGACCTCGATTTCAGTTGATAATAGTAAGCTAACCAACCGGACAATGCACACCATGGCAGTATTTATGTTTATCGTCGCATCGCGCACGCACCTATTGGTTATTAACCAAAATTGGTTATCGGGTGAGCAATAACTAAATCGTTAACCTGAACCAAACCGAAAACAGACGAAACCGAACCGAAATCAACCAAAAACTGAATTATCTGAAAACTAAAACCGAATTAACTAAAAACCGTTATCAATTTTTTGTAGTCTTGTTTAACCAAAATTAATTGAACCGGACCGAATCATTCATATCTTCATATATTTCTAGCTTTTATACCTCCAATTCATATATTTCATATTTTATATCTCCAGTTTCATATATTTATACTATCATTCCATGTATTATTAATTTCATATATTTCTAGCAAAAGTTTTAGCCCAAGTTTGAGTTTTTACTATTAACTGAAATTAAATAAACCAAAAAAAAACCGTCAATCTAACCGAATAAAGCGAACCGATTAACCGAAAACCATTGGTTAATAAAATAGACTAACCGTGACTTGGTTTAGGCTTCGGCTGAGGATAATAACCGAACATGCACATACAATGAAATGAATTACCCGATTTTTCGTTTTTGATGTATATCTATCACAATGATGCTACAATAAATATTATATGAATTAGAAAACTGCAAAAAAACAAGTATCGCAATCGATGTATCGCTTCTGCCGTATCCGCAGATATCCTGCTAGTAATTTTTATATACGTCATTATTTTTTTTTATAGTTTTATTATGAAACAAGAGTTTTTCTATTTAATTTAGTATTACACAGTTAAATCTAAAAATAATAATAATATAATAATATTAAAAAAAGCAACTACCCATGTGACACCTCTTAATTCGTTTATCACGGGTTTGCCCCTTTTCTTGTGTGTACACATGCTAAATAAACGAACCGCTTCAAGCATATTTTAGTTTATGGGTTAAGTATTCACACTCTATCCATCAAATTTTAAGAGAGAGGTTTGTCATATTATCAACAGTTGTTGTTAGTGATTGATGAGTAGAGAAGAGATAAAATTTACTATTTATCTGTATATTTAAGGGGATACTGTTCACCTTTTATAATTTTTTAATATATTTTGAAAGTGGTTGTAAGTAGAGGTAAAGAAAAGTGATGATAAAAGAATAAAAATATGTAATTAATTAGATAAAGAGAAAATATAGTTGTTTTTAATATAATTAGAGTAGAAAATGGTTGATAGAATATGAATGCATTTAGAGCTAAGGGGATGGCACTACTACCTTAATGGAACTTAACCCACTTTAAACATATAGTGTCACACCACTCATTCCATTTATTACTCAAAAACATCTAATCATTAATTAACACAGAGAACTCAAGATTTCAAACATAAAGATTTTAACTGTATGACCGACAAACAAAATCGAGATTTGATGGATCCCGGCATTTGGTTTTCTATTTTGTTGGAGTTGGGAATTTTTTGTTATGCTGGTCAACAATGGATTCAGAAAATATTTTAAAGGGGTGTGGATAAGAGGTTTAACCAAATTTTTAAAGATGTGCGCAGGATTTTGCCTTATAAAATACACTAAATTTCTTTCAAATGGTGCGCCTACCCACCTACCACCCTTACTAGGTCCGCCCCGAGTGCCGATGACAACAATTGTCGAAGAAGATGTCAATCGGGGCTTTTAATGGGTCGGATGAATGGACAGTTGGATTGGTCATGTTAGGGTAGTGGAGGTCAAAAGAGATTTGAGTGGTGGTGGTAGAGATTGAATTTGGTGGTGTCGTGTCAACTCGGAAACATATAAAATCTTTACTTTCTTTTGCTTTCTTCGAACCTATGAACGTTAAATGAAATTATATATTTTCTTTTTCCCTACTTTCTTTTCTCTCCTAAATTCATCTCTCTTCTTATATTCAGAAAAATATATATATCAAATCGCAGTGGTGGTCACGTGTGATCAACAATCTTTCTTATTTTTATAAACAGTCATTGTGTTCAAATATGATTTATTACATAAATGGTCTCTGTATTTATAAAAGGGTATGTTGTTAATTTAACTAAACTTAACAGAAAATTAAATGTAAGTTAGTCTTAGTACCCCATTGTGATACAAAACTGAAACCATATAACTTGAAGTTATTATTTCAAAATCTTAATACTAAATATGCTATTTTTGGTAAGCCACAAGAACTATCTTTGTAATTAACTCTATTTTATATAAAAACATTAAACTAATGTTTTCGTATTTTTTCATTTTTTGCATGTATTTTTTGTTTGAACTGCAAATGTTATTTATCTATTTACATCAATAAATTACTACCTTGTCCAAGACCTCCCTTTTAAAATACATGTACATGTACCTCTATCAAATGGCCTATCCCATATTAACTATTTTAAATGTATAAGTACACACATGGTTATGTGTGTGTTCTATAAATAATTAAACTTTGTTTATAAATTTTTGTAATGTTAGAAGTATTGAATAAACATTTCATTTGAACCAAATTCTTTTATTTTAGTTTCTTTTTAATTTAAAAATAAAATGATTTATCTTTTTCTTTCTGTGTAAAATCCTCCCCTGCATAATAATATGATATTTATTTATTATTGACTCATTTAAGTTGGTACACCATAGCAATCGACCAAACAGTAAAAGCATGATAAATACATATATCTAAATATTGTTACAATATACTTTGGTATATTTCATATGTTTTGAGCATTTAATCACGTGTTTCAATGAAAAAAATGACATAAACCAAAGACAACTAAACACAAGAATCAAATATTAAGCCCTGGGATAAGAGTTTGAAATTATTGCTTAAACACTATTTACTTAGAAATCACTCAAAGAGTTCTTTATAGTGTGATTTAATTGTGAGATTCTTGCAAATAACTGGTTCTCATATCTCCTAAACCACTCACAAGGTCTCTGTATAATGATTTAGACAAACATATTATAATATCCTTATTTTCTTGTATAAAAATATTTAACAATTTGTATAAACTAACGTATATATTTTAAGTCTTTGATATTTTAAAACTAGAAAGTACATAGGTTATTGACAAATATTGACTAAAAGTCAAACTTTATGTAAAATATAACTAAACCTAAGTTTGAGGTTAAATAAGGTGATAACCGAATATTAGTTTACTCCTAGTTCATTGCATTTGATAAGCAAAAGCCTCTGGCGGATCTAGAAAATCCGCATAGGGGTAACATTTCAATGAAAAGGGTAATGAAATCGAAAAAAAAAAAAATTTTTCAAAATTTACACTACCTTCGGAGCGTTAAGGGGCAACATATGTTACCCCTTCTATCACTCTAGGTCCGCCCCTGCTCACATTCCACCTAGTTCTTGAGTTATATGATGGGGTTTGCTACCCAACTAGTAAAAATAGGTTTTAAAACCAAAATGTGACATAAATTTAACTTTAGGAGTTTAATCACTTAATGGTGTTTATGGAAGATGAATCTGAAGTTGCATTTTAAAGATTTTCATGAAAATGGGTTATTTATTGCTTATAGTATATTTTTGAACAACATGGAGTATTAAATATATATTGTGACTTGTGAATGACTAATATCACCTATGAAATGTGCTTGATTGAAAATACTAGTAAACCTCTATAGATGATTTAGCCTTGTTTGACTTTAAAAGGTCAAACTGATAAATTGCTAGTCAATTTGACCAACTAGTGTTTGGAACGTTCTCATGTAAAACGGTTTTTCAAACAAAAACAATAATAAAAAATGGCCAATAAAGTGTTGCGCACTTATAATAAAAGTCAATGACAAGTCAAATGATTTAGTGATTTTCAAATTTGGAATTCATTTGGGAACATGCATCTAAGTTTAGTGAGATTTCTACTGGTCACACGATTAGTATAATTGCTCTATATCTAACTAATTTGGTGAGATTTGACCGGATATACAAAAGTTCGTCAAAATGATGAAGACACCATGTTCGTCGAATTATACGTTGTTGTAGAAAGTTAGGAAGACACATTGGTTGGTATTTTGATGGTAAGAACATCAGTTAGCAAATCCAAAGTGAGTACATCTAAAGTACGTGTTAGAACGTTAGACATCATTTAGAATGAAAGATCACATTTGTTACTTAAAAGGATAATAATATTATCAAATGGTGTTTGGTTATGTATACATAGCTATGTGTTGGTTGTTAAACTAAATTAGCTCATTAGTGTTTCCAACGTAAAATGGTCACTTTTTAGATTACGAAATATGATAATTTGTTCCTAGCGAGATAGATGATATGTGTGAGCCTAATAACTAACCAAAGGATCAAAAAGTGATAATGGGATGAGTTTCCCTAACAAGTGGTGTGTCCTTACAAGTCCAAACTGATCATCACCCTGGAGATTATGCCATGTGTAGTGGTCAAGCCCCATTAGTTGTTATGTGACAAGTGGCAATGTGTGTAAGAGATGGGGGTTATATAACTTGAGTGTGTAGTGAAAAGAGGGTTATATAACCCCTTCAATACATACATATACATATGTAAATGTATGTGTGTGAGAGACCAACACAAACCCCAACACCAAAGTCCCGTTATAATTTTCACTTAGCCTCTTCATACCCGTTGCATGGCGCCGGCCGGGAGTGTTCGCTGGCGCCGTAGGGCGCAATGGATGATGTTGGTGTTACATAACTTGTGGGTACGGAGGGACTTATAGCTTGGATTCAAGTAGTTGTGAGTTATTTGAATTAATGATAAGTGGATTTTCGTGCATACCAATTAAGATGTTGGAGGTAACTAAGTATTTGTATTATTGTTTGGATGTGTTAAGCACATACACATAAACCTTTAGTTGTGCTTAAACATGTTGCTTTTAAAATGAAGTCGAAAATGTAAAGTGAAATTTAAGACTTTTCAAATGAGCAGGAAGTTGGATTATATAATAATTGTAAGGCTGCATTAAGCCTATACATAAAAATACACACACATACACAACCAACAAAATACACCAATATCATTCAACATAAGCAAATGAAAACCTAAAATATTCAGCATAAAAACATGATTAGATACTCATCCCATTACCCTGAGTTATCTACCATATACAAATACTAAATGACTAGCCACTTATATAAATTTTCATTGCCAATACAAAATGGAAGAACAAACATAAGTATGGGTGATGTATGTTAGTTATTCTCCTTTTGTAAAAGGGATAATTGCATATTTTCTATTAAAAACACTCTCAATTGCATATTTATCCAAGTCTAAATCAGAATTGCATATTTTTCATTCTTTGGTATAATGACTAAATTACCCTATTCAAAATTAAAAGATTTTACGTCAAGGGTATGCAGATTCAAATTTATGTAAACTACTCACAGCCATGATCGTCAGATTCTAGGCCATCTCTCAGCAATTATAGCCGGTGTCTCTCCAGCCTTATCTCTTTGCCGGCAACTCTCATGACCAACGTCTCTTTCAAGCAGTGTCTCTCAGAGTTTGAGTTGTTTGTTTTAATTGTTTTGTTCTAACATGTTTGTTGATTTAATTCATCGGGACCGCCGATAAGTATCACACCCCGACCCGCAGCGGAAATGGTAGTCGGGGCATGATTGGGTTTTCATCAAAGCTCATGACATTTACTATAAAGTTTCATATTTATTATTTTCTCTTTAACGAAGAAGTTACAATAAACATACAAACACATCATGTTCAAATACATTTTCATTCAAATTACAAACTAGAGTACAATTACAAAGGAAAACAAAACTAAACGTTCATTCCAAGGCATTAACTTGTTTATCCTTCTAGGCCATCCTATGTGTTTCTTTTCTCAACCGGATCACCTGTATCATGTGTAAAATAGGGTTTTGGGTCAACAAAAGTTGGCGAGTGAATCTTATTTAAATATTTGAAAGGATTAGTTATGTTGGTTATTTGAATAAAATTGTGCATAACCAAATATGAATAAACGTAAATGTAAATTTAATCACAAAACACATAATATCAATAAATGCACAAGCACACACACCAAATGATGAACAATGAGATCAAGGCTCAATCAAACGGAGCCGATCTAATGAGGCACGCGATGTTCAACTCGTCTCCCACGAGGAACTGATGGGCCAAATGAATGATTTGCACGCAACTTGACAAAATGTAAACACGTATCACAACAAACAATATTTACATCATAATTTTAGGTCATATAAGGTAATGGCACAAGTTTGAATAAACGAAATAATTAAAGCGACACATGATACACCCCAAAACATGAAAAAAAGGGAATTTGTAAGGATTCACTCACAGTGGGTGCGTTCCTTGATGACGATGAATGCGCACGAATATTATGATTCAACCGACGAGGGAAAAACTAACCTAAATAATAACGAAATGATTCGGTAAATAAATAAACTTTATTTGAGATTAATATTTTTAATTAGTGCTCTTAATAGGATTGTTAGATTTATTTTTGTGAGTTTAAGGAAATTTTCTTAACTTTAATAATCTTATTTTTAAGTATTTTTAAATAATTTTCCAATTAAATAAATAAATAAAAAGAAAATAAAAAGGTTGACTTTTTTGACCGTTGACCGGTCAGACTGTGTTTATTCTATGCGCTGAGTGAGGTTCGAACTCGTGACCTCTCGTATACGTGCACGCAGCTCTACCAACTGAGCTACGTGTCTAACCCGAAATATTTCTGATTTTAATTATATTTATATACTTTTTAGATTATTCAGAATTTTATTTAATTAAAAAGGTTTCAAATATCATCTGACCGGCTGGCTTAGCGGGGATCGAACCTGTGCCTTCGATTTGCTTTGCACCCAGCCCAACCAGTTGGGCTGGGTGTCTAACCCATCTATTATATGATTTATATTAGATTTAATAATCAACTGTGAGAGTTCTGCTTAGTTTTAAAAAAAACATTTTAATGGAGTTGGAACCGGACACATACGCGAATCGAACTCATGACCAGTGTTTTAAAATTGCACACAGTCCACCACTGGACTATGTGTCTAACCCATTTAAAAACCTACGATTAAATATATATATATATACTTGATTATCTTCATCTTCCTCATACATTTAAACCCAGAACCTGGAATCTGATTGTTAAGATTTTTAACAGTTCTGAGTTACCTATTTGAAATCTAGAATGTATTAAACATAAGATATAAGAAGGTTTAGGGGTTTATACCAACTAGAAGTAGAATCTCGGTTTTCCGGTGCTAATCTCCAGCGAGGGCACCAAATTCCGGCGATGTATAACTTGCGACAGAGGCTCTACAGGGAGTTTGAGGTGAGTGTGTGTGACTTCTGTCGGAGCTTTAGAAGTCCTATTTATAGAGTAGGGCATTAATGGAATAGATTCTTCGGTTTTCCGACGAGAGTTTCCGGTGAAAAGAAAATTGTTTTCCGTCAAGGATAGAGTGTTTGAGCAGAGCGTTTGACTTGTGATCGTGCGAGTTTAAGCAGGTGGTTGATAGCTATATATATGTTGTCGCAGAGAAATGGTTTCGGTTTTGGATTTTTAAAACCCATAATTAATTTCGGTTTCAATCTTAATTACTCATCAGTTTTAGTTTTGAATTAACCATGGGTGTCGGTTATAACTGTCATGGTATCATCAGTTATTCCCGAAATTCTCGCGATCAAACCAGAATATGAGTTTTTTGAAGCTGTTTGAGCGGGTTCAGTTCCGGTTGAAATCGGATTGTTCGCGGGTGAGACTTTAAGTTTTATTTGCTTAAGTTTCTTCACAACATGTGCGTGTGGCGGAGTGGTGAAAGCTGTGTGTGTATAAGTGGGAGACCCGGGTTCGACTCCCGGCTCCCCCCCCCCCTTTTTGTATTTATATTTGAAATCTAATTATTGTTAATATATATATATTTTTATTCTTTTTAATAAATATTATTATCTAATTTATTTATTATTATGAAATTTATTTATAAAATGAAAGAATCGTAACGAAACTTTTTATTAAGTTCTAAAATTTTCTAAACAGAGAGGGTTTGGATACCGTTTACACAAATATTACAATAAGTTTCACTACTGTTATTATAATATTCTTCTTCATATTCATTTGGTGCGATATTTGAAAGTTTAAAAGTATGAAATCAGATTCAATTACAATTGGGGATATAATACACATCTGGAACATATATAATCAATTTACAATTGAGTTTTGGTGTAACAAAAAATATATTTTTATATAATATATAATATATATATATATATATATATATATATATATATATATATATATATATATATATATATATATATTGTTTGATTAGTTTAATAAACAAAGGGTAAAACAATAGTTGTTTTTTATTGTTTTGTTTAATTGTTATACTTTTTCTACGATTGATTGTGTTATAGTGAAAGATAACAAAAAATAAAATAAAAATATGTGTAAACTACATAAAAACTAGTAAAAAGAGTAAATATGTATTTTTTTAAAGGTTTAATAAAATTAAGGGTAAAATAGTTATTATATATCTTAATTTTAATAAAATAAATCAAAATGGGTAAATTTACAATTTTATTTATTAACAAAGAGGAAAAATGTAATTTTAATTTAAGCTTAAGTAAATATGCAATTTTAAAGTTTTTTAAAAGAAAATATAAGAAATGCCTTTATAAAATAATCAACAAATTATTTTATTTATCCTCTCACTTGTGGTCTAGTGGTAGGAGACTTGAGTTTTCCAATAGAGACTTAACTTCAATTCCCACTTGTGTCATATTGAGGTGGATATAACCATGTGCTTATGCTTAGTGGTTGGACAATGATGGTGACAAACCCACTGAGGAGGGTTTGATCCTGAGTCGCACCCCAATTTTCATCTGACTGTTACTTCATCGAGGCAACTCGTGGTAAGGCAGTACAGTTTTCAAGGAACACTGAAATCAAGTCTGACCAACACAGCACGAACCCGATTAAAACAATAAAGTCTATGCAAATCTTGGCTAGATCCGTCGTTTAGAAAGTGTGACATTAATTTATTCAAAAAGAAAATTACGATAAGAAAACAAATTATTTTATTTTGAGACAACCATAAAATAATAAAGTCTTGAACAGATCTACTAACCTATTCAGAGTTGACTTAAAATTTTGTCGGTTTCAAAAGGTTTCATCCAATGAAATGAATTTCACCTAAAATATTACATATAAGATATATAATTTACCCTACATTAATTTACTAAATTTTCTCGATTCACAAAAACACTATTATTTTTTCTTTTCTTTTAACCCTTTGATTTTTTATCTTTCACAATTTTAACCTAATTGTTTTCATCGTTTACGTATTTATCACAAACACTTTCCATTTTAACCTCAACATTTTTCTACTTTTAACTTTGATCCCCTATACTTTACATCTTTTACAAGTTTATCATTTTACAATTCGTTCTAGATTTTGCGAGTTACACGTTGCAACCCGCGCGTGTAGTTTACTGTTTTTACGTCTAATTTTTTACGGTTTAACAGCTCACTCAAAACTCGCGTGTCTTCGACTTAGTTATTCTTTTATATGTTTTACTTTCTCAGTCCAATTTTTACAAGTTAACACACCGTAACGTGCGTGATTCATCATTTTTACGTTTACTTTTTGTTTGGTTTAACAGTCCCGCAACAAAGTACGGATCATAAATCAGTAAAAATATATTTATCTCAGACAAGCAGAAGAGTAACTATTGCATTTTAAAAAAAAAATCCCCAAATAAGATAAAAGTGTAGTCAATGTCCTAATTACAATTACACATTATTCAAATTGGAGAAGCGATGACTTTTCCAAATTCCAATCACTATTACATCAGTAGATTGCAAAAAATCTGAGAGAACATGTAACACAACTTATAAAAATACTTTTTGTTAGTATGTACAACTTTACCAAATTAATCCAGATTTTATTCTAAGAATATTAAATTTGTGGTTCACAACTGCACATAAAATAAATAAATAAATAAATACAAAAGCTGTTACATCCATTCAGTTAGTTCACAGATACAGATCTGCAACACAATGGAGGGAGAACGTAATATTCGTATGGGCAACAGCCCTGATCTCCCTCTACTACTGCAACAAAGTCACCAACTTGATCGCACCCGGGACAAAAGCGCCAGTGATATGCATCTTCTTCTATCTCCCGATTCGTCTCACCACTATCCAACTCACTGGCACAACCTCCTTCTTCATCACTTGGCTTGCCAACTTCAAACTTATTTTTTCGCCTTCGATAAAGGCCCGTTTGTTGTATTCGCACCCGCCTCTTCCTGTGTCTAAATTCATCCTTACTGCTTGTGTACCGATAAAACTCCGATCTAAAGACGCAGGTTCTAAGTCGGGAAGCAAGTCGCCGATTAATTACTCGCTTAAATTTGTGGTGTTTCTTTTGCTGCTTAAGGTGTATGAATATGAGTAGTATTTGCATCCTCTTGTTAAGATGGCTTTGTTTTGTGTTCATATTTATGTGGTGTTAGATGTGGGTTTGGCTATGGTTGCGTATGCGGCTCGAGCTGTCGTTGGATTCGAGCTCGAGCTGCAGTTTGATGAGCCGTACCTGGCTACATCCCTACAGGATTTTTGGGAAAGAGGTGGAATCTAATGGTCACAGGTATGGTAAAATTTTTTTTTTACTTTTTTAAAGGTGACTAATTTTCTAAAATAAATATACCATGTACACTCTCCACATTCAGGATTTGAACTTCTAATTTTGGTTTTAGACTTTTAGTTATGAAGTATGTCTATTAACCATTGGGTTGGTGACAGGTATATTACATCCTATGGTGTACCTGCCCGTCCGGTCAATCTCGGGCAGGTATTTAACCAAAAAGTGGGCCCCATTTCCTGCGGTCATGGCAACATTCATCATATCCGGGCTGATGCACCTTATTACTTGGGACGATTGAAGCCTACGTGGGAAGTCACGTGGTTCTTTGTGATCCATGGTTTGCCGGCACACGCAATCTCCCACCCAACATCCTTTGTTGGCGGGGGGAAGGTGGTGGCGAAAAGGATGTTGGGTGGGAGATTGCGTGTGCCGGCAATTGTTTCGGGTCCCGTGGCGTTGGGATTGGTGGTTTCCACCAGCTTCTGGCTGTTTTTTCCGTCGTTCTTGCGGGTGATACCGAAGTCCGGGCATGTAAAGAGTTTGTGGCGTTTTTGGAACTTGTGAGGATAAACGTTCAAGGGTTGGAGGGCATAGACGACTATTGGATCTAACAATTGGTTTGGTTGCATTCATACCAGCACTAATGCATTGGAGTCCGTCTCTCAATAGGTAGCATCGAAACTTTGGTATTATGCTATTTTTGTAATATACATTTGGGTAATAGAGGTTACATCTTTGGATCACATACTTGTTTTTTTTTGCAATAAATTGGTTTCGTGTAGGAAAAAAAAATAGATCAACAAATGTTCTTGATTTAAGTTTTACTATAATCAAAGCATATTCATCATTTCTAAATTGCTTTGTGTAAAATAAAGTATTTTTTTAAGTATATTTATATAAAGATGAGAGTTAAATGCTTGGTTGGTCTCTGTGGTATGCAAAATTGCAGACTTGGTACTAATGGTTTACTAATTACACGCGTGATACCAAAACTTTTCTAAAATAAACTCGCTTGGTCCCTTGCACTAACATCAGTTAGATTTCTCAGTTAACATACCCCATGTGCATGTCACGTGAGGGTAATCTTGTGTAAATTTACGTATTTACCCTTAAAGATAAAAAAGAATATAAACCACCACCCATCATCCTCCCTTCTTCTTCTCCAGGCCATCAACCACCACCCATCATCCTTCCCAACCCTTCTTTGGCGATCTCTGAACCGACCAACCAAGAACTCAGGTCACCACCAAACGTACACTAACTTTCGAAACGGTTCCATTAAAAACAAACACTCACATGAGAAACATTCCGATAGAAACTTCCGGCAGCAACAAAATGTTTTGGAAAAGTCTCCGGCGGAGGAGCGACTGCACGGCAGCACGTACCGCGATGGAATAAACGTCGGCATATTGCTGCTGAAAATGGAGTATGTGATTTGCTGTTGAAAGAACAGTATTATTAGCTGTGGAAAGGTACAAAATGTTGTGGAAACTTTGTTGTGAGATTCTCAAAGGATGGAGTATTATTATCATTAATTTGTTATCATTATTAGTATTGATTGTTTCTGTGTATTTGAATGGGTTGTTGCTAGAGAAAGTGTGTGTGAGAGATAATTGGAAAAGACACTTGTTGCTGGTGAGAGGTAGTGGGTTCGTTTTTTTTTTGGTGAAGGCGGCGGTTTGGTAGTGGTTTTGTTTTTCCGGTTATAATGGTGGTGGTGAGTGGGAGTTCAGTAATGGTTGGTGTTCGGTTGTGGTGGTTTGGGGCAGAAGAAGGAGGGGGTGGCGTAGGACCCACAAAGTTTTATTGTTCAGTCATGTTAAGGAATTTATCAAACAAACGACCAATATAAGCAAGACTGTCCAGCCGGTGTCTACTGGTGTCATTGATAAGGAGATCTTGGGGAAATTGTTACTCAACGGAAGTGGAGGATAACACGGTGGGGGATTGGTGGAATTAGTGGTGGTGGTGGTGGGTTGAAGGTGGAGGTGGTGGTGATGGTGGGTTGAAGGTGGAGGTGGTGGTGACCTGAGTTCTTGGCTGATTGGTTCAGAGATCACTGGAGAAGGGTTGGGGAGGATGATGAGCGGTGGTTGATGGCCTAAAGAAGAGGAAGGGGATGAGGGATGGGCCCCAAAAGGCTTTTATAATATAATAATTTATATATTTTTTTTATCTTAAAGGGTAAATATGTAAATTTACACAAGATTACCTTCACATGACATGCACATGAGGTGTGTTAACTGAAAAATCTAACTTATGTTAGTGTAGGGGACCAAGTGAGTTTATTTTAGACAAGTTTTGGTACCACGCGTGTAATTAGTAAACCATTAGGACCAAGTCTGCAATTTTTGCAAACCATAAAGACCAATCAAGCATTTAACTCTAAAGATGATGAACTTAAATTGAATTCTAAATGGGAAATACTTGCAGAAGCAACAAAAACGGGAAATGTTGTGATATTTATACGTTGATAATGACTGCATCGTCGACTTTGACTTTTAAAGTTTTATTTTATAAATTAAAACAACTCAATTTGTATAATTAATGTTGTTAATGTTAGCTGATTTATATATTGTTTAACAATAACTTTTTACTCATAATGCCACCTAATAAACATATTTTGCAACCGATCATTAACACCACTAAACTTAACCATAGATTGTTGACAAACAATTCATCCATTTCATATCATTAAAGATCATCACAATAGTGAGGGTTTATTTTATAATTATTTAATAACATGGGGACATTTGTCAATTCACTGAAACTAGAGGTGTTTACGGTCTGATTTTACCAGTTTTTTGGTCAACTGTAAGTCAAAGCGTTAGAAATGGTTTTTGAACATTATAAACCAAAATCAAACTATTAAAATTTGAAACTTAAGCGTTAGAATGGTTTTTGACCATTATAAACCAAAATCAAAAACTTATAAACATGCTCATTATCATTATCAAATACATGATAAAAATTAACAGAAATTGTAGACGAAACAAAACTAACATACCATTAGGCGTATAAAGCTTAACATACAATGAAGAAACAATTTCGGAGGCATATATATTACACAAGAAAGCTTACTCACGTTGAATACATGATTTAAGTATAAAATACATACTTAAATATGTTTTTTTTTTTTCCTATTTTACTTTTAGCACCAACCACATATGCATCATTCAATTTAAAAAATATATAAAGATATGGTTCACACTTCACGTGACTCATACTGCTAGCTAATTTTACAAAATCAAGAGAGACGGACAATGTTAATAATACATTGGGAGATTCCAATGAGTTAACCCGGTTACATTGTATTTATCTCTATTCTTTGCTGAAAATCATCTTTTTTTCTTTTTGAAAAGTAAACCTTATTAAGAACATCTCCGACCCAAAAGGCAAAAGCTCACACAAACAAACACCTTCGACCCAAAGGAGCAAAAGACATACAAATTACAACATATACAAGGGATATTTACATGATTCCTCCCATCTGGTAAAATTACAAGAAGACCTATTTATTAACCACCCGAACCTTCTAGATTTAACCTCCCCTCCGCTTAATGTTTTGAAAAACCACCTCATTTCTTCCTTTCCAAATACATCTAACCCTTAAATGAAAATGAAAGTTGGCCCACCCTTGAGTATATGGCTCGTCCGAACCCACAATCGAGTTCATCAAGACGACTACAAACAGACGGTTATCAGAAACCATGTGTTTTTGTTAAATACGCATGTTTATACCGTTTGCGGGTGTTTTTTATGCGTTACTTACACATGTGCATGTTGTCGTTTGAAATGCACATACGTAGTTGGTATATATCTTGATATTATTGATGATACAAATGTTTAGGTAAGTACATATGTGTTAGTAGAAATAAGGGTGGGGTTATTGTAAATGAGTGTGTGTTGTGAGAAGTATCTATACATTTGGATTTAGAATCTAATGGTTGAGATCATTATAGTAAAAGTGTAAATAGTGTTTACCATTAAACTAATTAATTTTCTAGATTAAGGATATAAATGTAAATTCTGCATGTTTTAAATTCAGAACTCTCCATGCACATACAAGTTCCCCCATTTTTTTAAACATCAATAACTTTTTATGCGTAAATTTAAAAAAAAAATTACACCATAATAATGAGCGTTTCTTTATCTTTTAATATGAGTACCGTATTGCTATAATTATATAGAGAGAAAAAATTATGTATCAATCGGATGTTTAAGTCCATGGTGTTTTGTCAATGTTCATACAATCATGTTTTAATTGTATTGTGATTCATGACGTGATATTTTAAATATATGGAAACATTGTATTGTGATTCAAGTCATGATGTTTTAACATCTTGAATAATAATACAATCATCCTTAGAACCATGACTTGAATAACAATACAGTCATTCCAGATGTTAAAACACCATAACTGTCTTACGATTCAAGTCATGGATTTTTGGAATCTGTATGGTGTTTTATACCTGCAAAATAACTCCTAAAGTGGTTACAATCTATTTCATAATTAGATCGATTTTTTGAAGTTAAATACCTTATTACCCTTAATCCATAAAATTAAATAATATCACGTGTCATCTCTATAATATTTGTCACACTTCTCACAAACTTCACATTTTTACATGAACATGAATGTTGTTGAGTTTGAGCACGTGTAGGTACATAACATCTTAAAACACTATTAATAGGATAAAAATATACCTATGTGTAGGTACGCAAGAATTATACAAAGAAAACTAGTGACCAAAAACTACACATGTTCATATCGTCAATGTGCATCTCGTGTAAAAATACGCTCTCGAAATCATAGGATACCAGAGTGGAGAAATGAGACGCGAAAACCAATTAGTTAACTGAGAGGGAGAGGTTGCCGACTCTAGCAGGGTTATGTGCAGATTATGTGGCGAGTATGAAGAGACCGCCAGCCACCTGTTCACATTGTGCTTCTTTGTGTCGGCTGTATGACAAGGTATTGGCAATTGGCGTAGCGCCCCTCCTATCTACGCTTAGATAGAAGAACAAAGTCATCCAAGGGATTATCATGACCATGAGTGTTTGTCGGTGCATATGGAAGTCGAGAAACGAGCTTATATTTTTCAAACAATGAGGTCAACATTTTCAAAGCCTTGGAGGATATTAATTCTTTAGGATTAGAAATAGATCTCCTTTCAAATCTTTGTCTTGGAATAACTGGTGTAGATTTCGTGTTATAATGTTGTTTACCTTGCCTCTAGCGACTTGTTAGTTGTTTTTTTTTACTAATGAACGTAGCCATTTAAAAAAAAAAAAAGTTAATTGAGAAGGAAAAGTATTTCATGAATAATCATTATACTAAATTTATCTAACAATTTTATTTTTAAATTTAGAAAACTTGATTCAAATTATCACCAAAAAATTGACATCTCATCTCTTCATATGATATTTTATATGATAGAGATGATGTGAGCAACCCAAGGAAGACTAGCGATATTTAATGTAGTGAAACTTATTGAAGCATTTAAGTTGAGTAATTCATATTTTCAGAGTTTCAGCACTTGTAGAAATCTCTACATCAAGATCTAGAAATATATATATATATATTATATATATATATATATATATATATATATATATATATTTGCTTTAAGACGTTTATTTCTAGCAATCAACACATAAATTCCCAACCGTTGGATCTGCTTTGGCAAATGGTTATGAAGTCATTGCACCCCACAGATCATTTTTTTATATATATAAATCAAGTATCAACATCTACACTCTACACCAGCAAAGGGGAAAAAACACTTGATTTCACTTGTGAACATTTGTTAGTGATGGAAGCAAAAATATTGATGTGCTTGGTGCTACTAAGTCTAATCATGAGTTCTCCTAGTCTCGGGTGCTCAAGCGACAACAGTGGAGATTGCAGGAACTGTATCTCAAACGCAATGAGCAGAGATTGCCCAAAGTGTTTCCCAATAATGAGGTGCATGGCACGATGCTTGTGGAGTAACACCCCAAAGTCTAAGTGTGTGAAACAATGCGATTGCAACGTTGGTTCTTATCCAAGGCTTTTGGATTGTAAGAGTTGCTTGTCCCGTTGTAAATGTAATTGTGGTGCCTACTAATGTCCGTGTGCTTGTGTTTTTATTTCGTTTTTAAGTTCGTCCGTCCTGTCTGTATTGTAGTTGTAGTTTAATGGAAATTTGAATAAGTACTTAGCTTCCATGTCGCATATTCTTCATGTTAAATCGGGCCAGCCACTAACCGTTGACCAAGAACACATACATGCATGTGCTTGGTTCCGGTTCAGGCCATAACCACCTACCTTTACTCAGTGGCAGACCCATGATTTTTCCATGAGCAATCGTTGGGCTTAACTTTTATGAGAGGCAGTCGAGATTTTAGCTTATAAATAACACAATTTTTTCCCTTTAGAGGCGGTTGCCCCCATGGCTTCTCCATAGGTCTGCCACCGCCTTTACTCACCAATCGATTCGTGCCCAGTCATACAAGGCTGATGTATGCCCTAGTTGTAGAGGGCCGAAGCATCCGATCTAGGTGTGTTTCCTTAACATCTTGTTCGTCATAGAATATCACAAAGTTGTCCAACTTCATATTTAGCTTTTGCATACACTTTTTCTTCCATTTATACAATTAGTGCTTACTTTGTATTAATGGCTTCCACAATTGCAAAGAGGCCTATTGGTTTTGGATCTATTTTTAGAAGAAAAATACAAATTCACTAACCGGTTGAGGGCCAAACCCCATGCTCGATGGATATAAGTAATCACCGGTGGTGATACCATGTAAGATGGTTAAGATCTTAAGACGTAATGTCCATCTTTATATACAATCATGACCTGTCCAAATGATATGGTTCTGATGAAGTTTGACCACATCACAAGCATAAATTATAGCATTTGACTCTTGTCAAATAGGTTTAAACCTAGAGCAACATTTAGTAGCAAGATGCTGAGATTCGTTGTGCCAAGCTAAGAGTTAATGCGGTAAAAATCGGATATCGGTCAAGGACCTATATTGACATCGGTAGTTGCAGTGGGATATCGGTAATTTTAATATCATGCAGAATTTATGTATATAGCAATTTAACACTAACAATTCAGTATGCTCTCGTACCATTAACAAAATAACCTTTTGCAATTTGCAAAACACTAACAATTGTAGCAAGTAGGAACTAATTAACACTCACTAACATTTAACAGTAATAATTAACAATTAAGGTTTAAAACACTAATAACGATAAGAAGAAAGACGAATGCTAGAACTAAGAAGAAATGTACTGAAATAAGGAAAATCGGTGATATATAAGTCAAATACCGGCTAATATCGGTATCGATATTTTGCACTGATATCTCACTAGGGGATAATAACAGATATATCTCGCGATATTAACTACATAGGTGCCGAGTCATAGTCAATTCACTATAGCACACCGACACTAAAAGCAAATATGACAGAACCTAAAAATGAAAACTAAGAACAAAATATGTTTAAAATGAAAAAATATAACATACAACATTATTCTGAACATATGCTTTGCTAAGCATCATGGCCATAGTAAAAAAATATAAGAAGCCAACACTAAAATGAGTTGCATCAAGATATCAATGTAAACCCAAAACACCTATAACTTAACCAAAAGTCAACAGCAATGTACGGGTAATTAACGTACAGCAACAACAGAATCCATACAAGTAGGTTATTCTAGCATCAAATATAGTTTAACTGAACAAATGTATATATTAACAAATCTACAAGCCATATAAATAAAATAAATAGGAAAAAGCCTGAATTTGTTGGATACCCAAAGGAAATGGAGTCTAATATGACATTAGCAAATGGATAGCAATTCCTAAGCATCAACTAAAGCAATGCTAACATAACAGGTTTAAAATATGACAGAATTCAAATAAGAATGCAAAAAATAAATATATTCAAAATTTTAAAATATAACATATAGCAATATTCTGACCAAACAGTCATCTAGTCATATATGATTTGCTAATTATCATAGCCATAGTTAATTACCTACTCAACAACATCACTTGTTCAACTTAACATCTGTTGTTCTATAATTAAGGTTGCACATAGTTTTAATAATAAAACATCACTACATAAATAAATATGTAACAAACCAATTAGATTCATTAAATAGAGAATCTAATTTAACCTTTGCATAATACCAATACTGAAATGAACTGAAACTTATATGCACACTTATAGCGATGCAAACATAGCACACAACCGAAAGTCAACAACAAATCACAAAAAAGTAATGAATAGTCAGAAACAAAGCCAAATAAGAAGGTAAAGAAGTAGCATAGTGTGATGTAATTAGAAGCCACAAATAAACAGTATTCAGATTTCTCGTCTATACTTACATTATAAAGAGGGTATGTTATTTATCGAGGATGGAACCATCTCGAAGCTTAAACCCTAAGGCCCATTCGGCTACAAAATGGACTATTAAAAAACTGGTATAATCTAACATCCCAAACAGTTCAATGAATTCAAGTTTATGTTTGAGAAATGCTTGATTCGAAAAGAAGATGACAAATCCTTACCACTTACACTTGTAACAGAAGAAAAAGAAAAACAGAATGAAGCAAGCATGCATATTAATAGTTAAGTGAATGCACAAATACAATGAGAAAAAAACTTTAAGGCAAAAATATCAACACAAATTGGTGCAAATGCAGAAATCAATTTCCCATTTGATTGTGGGCAAGGTACAAAGCTTCTCCCTTAAAATTCAAGATTCATCAGGCTGAACATACATAAATAAATATATAAGAAAAAAGATAGTTTGGACTATCTGGACGATGAAACGAAATATGATCCAATTTAACATGACATTACAGAATATCAAAAATTAATTGCAACTTAGGAGCATTAACCAAGCAATGTGAACAAAATGAGTTAGAAATATGACAACAATACACAACTGTTCTTCATCCATATTTAAGCTGTATCAATATAATGATACTTTTGCCAGAAAAAACAAACATATTAAGAAGCTATATCAACATATAAAATATCAAATATTCAAAAAACCAATATGGACATCAAGGATGAACTCAAATCCAAAAGGGTACTTATTAAATCTACTTGGCGGATGCTAATTGTGGAAATGAGTCGAATTTGAGTGATCCAAATTGGGTATCGAGAGGTGCTCTCATATCCAAATAAACAAAATAAAGGAAAGGTGTATTCAACTAAAAAAAGCTTTAAAATTTGTTATAGAAAACCTTTTCTAATTCTACCCATACTGGGAAGCTGGAACATGTTCTTTGTAAAAATATGTTAAGTTTCCCAAAAATCATATTGGATATTCAAAAAAGATGATCTCATATCCAAAAGAGTACTTAGGAAAGCCACTACCGAGAAGCTTGCAAAATAAAATGAAGTGTTCACCCACTTGTCTAATGCTAATTGTGGAAAACAAAATGATTTTTTAACCCCACTTAGCGGATGCTAATATCGGAGATGAGTCTGATCTCTACAACATAAACCGGATATCAAAAGATGATCTCAAAACCAAAAGGGTACTTAAGAAGTCCACTATTAAGAAACTTGCAAAGCACCATGAATGTGCTCGTGTAAGTTTGAGACTAAGTACAAGAAGGATAGTGTTTAATTCTTTCAAACATTGGCTCTGATACCAACCTTGTCACACCCCGGATTTCCAACCTGAAATCCATACACCGGTGGGCCCGTGTGGGTAGTACCGTGACGTCAGTTGATAATCATCATAGTCAATTAAACACGGCACAACGGAAGTCTTGGAGTAAAATTACTATTACAAACCGAATGTTCGAAAATACAAAATAATATACACGCTTGTAATAGAAGATCCACAGGCGGATCATAAATTGTACATGGAAAGAATACAAAACAGACTTTGGGCAGATTTAGGATTTGCAAGATCCTCTATCACTACCGAGCACTTCCGCCTATTTTCGTATTGTACCTGCAGATTAGTCTTTTGAAAATACGTCAGCTTTCGCTGGTAAATACACCCAACTGACTCATTTTGAAAACATTCCAAAAATGTTTTAAGTGCGTATCAGCACAAAATCTTTTATAACTTGGGTTAATTGACCGTCCAACCTTGTTAACAGATTTACATGTTTGTCATACATACGGGGCCCGGTACAGAGACCGAGACAAATTTAACGTACACACAACTTTGGACTCACGAAATAGTCAATTCCTCCCAACCTTGTGGGAATGCATAATTGAGCGTCTATCGGGTGTATGCCTACACCCGCGCTAAGGTCGTGGCCATTTCTATTGTAATGAGCCGAGGATATCCAGGACACGGTAGTTAACCCCGGATGTTTAATTTATTAAACAAAACTGATTAAAACAGGATATGCGGATTTCTATTCTAGACCGGCGTTCGATTAATCCCATTCCCGACCAAGCGGTAATAATTTACCGTAACCCAAGCCCGTATAGGGGAAATAAGTCGAGAGTATTTACCTGAGCTAGTCTTCTTAAATTTTTAATAACTCAGCCGTACAAAAAAAGGACTAAGTGCAGATAGCATTTACCGGCAAGTCTCTAGTCTGGATTATGGCATAAACTAACCAATTAAATACTAACGGTCTTATTTAAGTCATAGACTTAGACCGACTAGCGTACTTGAACAAAACGTATGACGCTAGATTAAACGATGATTGGATAGAATGTAGTTTAATCCCAACAAGTACATTGACTTGTTTAATATGAATAAACTATATACATTCTGGATTTTGAAACTTAAAAGACAAGGTTAAACCTGTTTCGGTTAATTTCCGTAAAATAGTCACATATACGTAATTGTGCGCATATTAGCGATATCGGGTAACCGGATAAGTTATGGACAAGTTCTATATGCCATTATACTTTAATTAAGTTAAGATATCAGTATGATATCAACTTGTATGCCCGTTACAGTTTTAAGACGAAACTATGCCTTATAAGGGCATTTCGGTAATTTTATACCGTATAAAAGGAACTTGAATATAATTTAATGTTATAGTTATAAGTATTCTGGAAAAATACTTTATTTATGATAGAATATCAGTAGGATATCAATTATATGTGTATATTATCTTTTATGACCAAATTATGCACCGAATGGGCATTTTGGTCATTTTACACATAGTTTATGAAATATTTGGGATTCTGAGTTTATAACATGTACCTACTGTAAATTGTTTAAAATAAATTTTAAAATCAGTAGGTAATAAGCCTTGGTCCATTAATATGGTTGAAAACCATACTATGCGCCGAAACGGCGCTTATGTCGTAATATGACATCTTTAAGTGAGGTTTATGAAATCTGATGTTATAGTCAGTTAAAAATGTTTAAAATATGTTATTTAGTATAACATATCAGTAAGTAAATGATTTAACTTGAAAAGATTTGATTAAAACTATTTTATAAGCCACAAGGGCTAAAACCGTCATTTATCGACATAGTTTAAGGACTTGCTCAAAAACTCAGTTTATAACTTGGTTTAACATCCCAAATGACCCTACTTATAATATTACATCAGTAGAAACTCATTTTCAAGTTCATTACCATTTAAAACCTTGTTTTATGCAAAAAGGACATTTTGGTCAAAGATGACATAATTATGGAACTTGTGCATAAACTTGGATTCTGATTATGATCATGTAATATAACCTCAGAGGGTTATGCTACATAATATTATGATCATAATGCAACTTTAGATCAGTAGGTAACAAGTCTTAATCAGGTCAGAATCGAAAGTCAAAGCAGAAGTCAAACTTCGCGACTTTCGGTTGCGAACCGACCCTAGAACTGAAATTGACGAGCCGAACATGTTCTTACATGTTCTAATAATTATTACCAATTTGTTTAAGTCTCAAAACAGGTTTCATAACATATATAAGATCAATTTATAGTTTTTCCGAAAAATGGTCTGTTTGACTTTTTAATATCATAACTTTGACCCGTCAATTGGTCTAGCAAACGTGATCTTCAGGAGGTGCCCCTTATAGGGATTATCACCTACCTTATTACGATCACCGAGCCATGTTTATTTCGAACAATGGCTGGACCATAATGGTCTTAACCGAAATTCAAAGCGTTTTCCGTAAAACGCTTGACTTTTGGCTATAAAAGCCTATAAACGAAAATGCAAGAGCAAGGAACACTTACAAGAGGTTCCTACAATGCAAGAGAACTAAGTTGGATGATCCTTTCAGCTAGGAACTTCTAGAGGAGGGAGAAGAGTTATGATTTAGAAAGGCGCAAGTTCAAATGGTGAACTTGATCACCTATTTATAGTTGGAGAACACAAAGGAGGTGAAGCCAGGTGTTTAGGGGTGTAAGAAGAAGCTTACAAGTGTCCCAAAACGTGGCATAGCATTTAGAGAAGCCATGGTTTCGAATTGAATGGTTTTTGGAGTTTTGCTTGGAGACCAAACAACTTTCTGCTGCAGGTCTGTTCTCGCGCCCCGCGAGAGACACAGACCAAGTCTCTCACGGCCCGCGACCGCTCCCCGGCAACTTTCAAAATTTGATACTTTAGCCACTTTAAAAAGCTTTCAAAAACCTTTTTAAACACCTTTTTGGCACTTTTTGCCCTCCGTAGCCAATACTTGGCATACCCGGGATTATTCCCGAACATTGTCGAGCTCTCGTTCGTTAAAAGGTCACTCAGAGGTATAAATTAACATGTTGATGCTTTTAATCCCTCCATCATTCAACTTTCACATATTTACAAAATTGAACCCTCACGTCCAACAAATGGCACGTATGAGAGTTAGGACTTCACAAAGGATCACTCAGAGGCTTATCATAAGCATGTTGATTCCGATGTCACTCAGAGGCTGGGCATGTTGACATATCAGTCACTCAGAGGCCAAACTTCAAGCATGTTGACATATCAATCACTCAGAGGCTAATGATTTAAGCATGTTGACATATCAGTCACTAAGAGGCTGTTATTTATGCATGTTGACATCGGACCGTCACTCAGAGGCTCAGTTTGAGCATGTTAACGTCTTTAGTCCTTATTGGTCTTTAACAGACTATATTTAAAATACAACACGTGTCACTATACTATTGGATACGATTTTACAGGGTGCTACATCCTCACCCCCTTAAAAGAAATCTCGACCTCGAGATTTTATTCAAAAAGATGGGGGTATTTTTGTCGCATAGTGGACTCAACCTCCCATGTATACTCGGGACCTCTAAAAGCGTCCCACTTAACCTTTACTATAGGTATCATTTTTCTTCGGAGCTTCTTAACCTGTCGATCCTCGATCGAAATTGGTTTCTCAACAAACCTCAGGTTTTCATCAATTTGCACCTCATTGTGAGACATTGCTAGCGACTCATCGGCTAGACATTTCTTAAGGTTAGATATGTGGAATACATCATGGATTCCACTAAGCTCCTCAGGCAATCTGAGCTTATAAGCTACAGTGCCGACACATTTTACTATCTCGAATGGTCCATATATCTTGGGCTCAACTTGCCCTTCTTTCCAAAACGCATCACACCTTTCCAGGGTGATACTTTCAACATAACTTTGTCCTCTACTTGGAACTTAAGAGGTTTACGCCTCTTGTCAGCATAGCTCTTCTGCCTATCTCTGGCAGCTTTAAGACGATCATGGATTTGCACAATCTTTTCCGTGGTCTCCAGGACAATCTCGGGTCCTGATAGTTGGGCTTCCCCAACTTCCGCCCAACACACAGGCGTTATACATTTTCTCCCATACAAGGCCTCAAAAGGAGCAGCCTTGATGCTAGTATGATAACTGTTATTGTAGGAGAATTCTATTAGAGGTAAGTGGTCATCCCAACTTCCACCTAAATCAATCACACATGCCCTAAGCATGTCTTCCAGTGTCTGGATAGTACGCTCACTTTAACCATCAGTCTGCCGACGGTAAGCCGTACTAAAGTTTAATCGTGTGCCTAACGATTGTTGGAAACTTTTCCAAAAGTGAGATATGTATCTAGTATCTCTGTCAGATACAATAGATATTGCCACACCGTGTAGGGACACAATCTTGTCCACGTATAACTTGGCCAATTTATCTGAACTATAAGTCTCTTTAATTGGCAGGAAATGAGTAATTAAAAAACAAAATCAAATAATTAAATAATACAAGTTGCAAAAAAAATTGAGTTGGAGTAATTGATTGTTTAAATTGTCTAGAAGTCACTAGTTATTATTCATATTCACTAACAAAGTTACATGGGTTGCATAAATCACGACCCTATTTCGCAAAGTCAAATTTCATAACTCATTCAACAATTCATGAATACAATACAAATGCAAATCAATTATCATAGGTTTCAAAATAAAATCACAAGTTGTCACAAATCAAAAATTAAACAATGTTTAACCCTAGAAACTTACAACAACCTACACTGGGGTGAAACCAAAAGAGACTAGTCGCTCATGGTGAACGAAACACGATCGCCGGATGATGAGAGTTCGAACTTTGACATCATGAAGCTTTGATGAGGATTAGGGTTTATGGTGAGTGGTGATGGTGAATGGATTGAAGGTTGGATGATGATGATGGTGGATTAGGGTTTAGGACGATGGATGATCATTTTGCATGATGATGGATGAATCAGATGGATTAGCATTGAAGGTTGAGGTGTTCTTGGCTCCAAGATGGTGTTTCAAACTCAAGAAATGCGTAACTCTCCGAAAATGGTTAAAAAACATGATATAACTCGTCCCCAACCATTAAACAACAACAATTCGCGATTGGTATTAGGGGAGGGTGCCGGCGACGGCCCTTGGTTGGTCAGTTTACTCCCGACGGCTTAATCCATTGCCTACGGGAGTTTCTGGGCTACGGGATCATCAAAGGGGTGTCGCCAACGGCCCAGGAGGGCGTCGTCAACGACACCTGCATTTCTTGTTTTCTGTTTTTCCCATTTCTCGCCCGGTTGACCCGTTTTCCGTCCCGGTGCTTCGTAAAGCTCCCGAATAGCTCCTTAAACTCCATTAGACCTGCAAAACACAATTCCAATTAAAAGTAGGCTATTCTAAACTAAAAGTTATATAAAAACATAAACTTAAACATAAACGAACACTGGTTTTCGACCACACATCAATTAACCCAAGTGTGGCCTGTTTAATAAACGCGTTAATATGTTAACCCGTTTAAAAGTTTTTTTAAGTTTATATATAGATTTTAAATATGAAAATGTTAATTTCTAGAGTTAAATATTATGATTTTTAAATTTTCTTATAACTATTAACTTTTACACTTAAAATTAATTTTTCATTTTAGAAAAATTTCATAAACTCTTCATTTTCAAATGCCTATTTATTAGTTAACTACCCATTCTTCATTTTTTTTCTTTCACGTTCTCTGATCTCAAGCTAAATATATAAACTCAAGTTTGTATTTAGAAATGAGTAATTAAAAAATAAAATCAAATAATTAAATAATACAAGTTGCAAAAAAGTTGAGTTGGAGTAATTGATTGTTTAATTTGTCTAGAAGTCACTAATTATTATTCATATTCACTAACAAAGTTACATGGGTTGCATAAATCATGACCCTATTTCGCAAAGTCAAATTTCATAACTCATTCAACAATTCACGAATACAATCTAAATGCAAATCAATTATCATAGGTTTCAAAATAAAATCACAAGTTGTCACAAATCAGAAATCAAACAATGTTTAACCCTCAAAACTTACAACAACCTACATTGGGGTGAAACCAAAAGAGACTAGTCGCTCATGGTGAACGGAACACGATCGCCGGATGATGAGAGTTCAAACTTTGACATCATGAAGCTTTGATGAGGATTAGGGTTTATGGTGAGTGGTGATGGTGAATGGATTGAAGGTGGGATGAAGATGATGGTGGATTAGGGTTTAGGACGATGGATGATCAATTTGCATGATGATGGATGAATCGGATGGAATAGCATTGAAGGTTGAGGTGTTCTTGGCTCCAAGATGGTGTTTCAAACTCAAGAAATGCGTAACTCTCCGAAAATGGTCAAAAAAACATGATATAACCCGTCCCCAAACATCAAACAACAACAATTCGCGATTGGTATTAGGGGAGGGTGTCGGCGACGGCCCTTGGTTGGTCAGTTTACTCCCGACGGCTTAATCCATTGCCTACGGGAGTTTCTGGGCGACGGGATCATCAGATGGGTGTCGACAACGGCCCAGGAGGGCGTCGTCAACGACACCTGCATTTCTTGTTTTCTGTTTTTCCCATTTTTCGCCCGGTTGACCCGTTTTCCGTCCCGGTGCTTCGTAAAGCTCCCGAATAGCTCCTTATACTCTATTAGACCTGCAAAACACAATTCCAATTAAAAGTATGCTATTCTAAACTAAAAGTTATATAAAAACATAAACGAACACTGGTTTTCAACCATACATCAATTAACCCAAGTGTGGCCTGTTTAATAAACGGTTAATATGTTAACCCGTTTAAAAGTTTTTTTTAAGTTTATATATAGATTTTAAATATGAAAATATTAATTTCTAGAGTTAAATATTATGATTTTTATTTTTTCTTACAACTATTAACTTTTACACCTAAAATTAATTTTTTTATTTTAGAACCATTTCATAAACTCTTCATTTTCAAAATGCCTATTTATTAATTAATACCCATTCTTTATTTTTTTTCTTTCACGTTCTCTGATCTCAAGCTAAATATATAAACTCAAGTTTGTATTTAGTAATGAGTAATTAAAAAACAAAATCAAATAATTAAATAATACAAGTTGCAAAAAAAATTGAGTTGGAGTAATTGATTGTTTAATTCGTCTAGAAGTCACTAGTTATTATTCATATTCACTAACAAAGTTACATAGGTTGCATAAATCACGACCCTAACACAACATGATTTTCAATTGGTTCGACACTAGGTGACACAGATAAATATATGAGTTGAGTTAGGGGTGAAGAATTCAACTCGTCATCTTGAAACCTATCAACCAACAAGCCAATCAGCCATTAGAATTGGCACACCTATAATCTTATTGTTATGTACTTATCCGGAGTATAACTAACACATAATTTTATTATATATGATAGAAGAATATTTTCTAGAGTATAACTAACACATAATTTTATTATATATCATAGATGAATGTTTTCAAGTGGCTAAGTAGTTTGATACTCCGGTTCAAATATATGGATGAATGATTAGACTATTTTAAGATTGTTTGGATATATTTCAACATATTTCTATAATAAGGTTTATATGTCTTTTAAAAAGGTGGTTTCTTATTTGAATTTAGGTAAAGAAATGGTTTAGTTATTTGATGTAAAATAGAGTAGAAGTTTCGATTAAAATAAAATTTTACATTTGTCATTGAGTTCGAGAAGAGTAAAAAGCAAAAGATAAATAATTTGAGTAAATTACGTTTTCTTCTCTATGGTTTAGTGAAAATAACAATTTTAATTCAAAAGTTAAAATTTGTCTTGATTAGTCACCGTAATTTCATTATTTGTTTCAATTCCCACAGGATTAAAACCATCCTTTATTTTATAATATCTATTCATGGTTTTGATATTCACCAATGTCACTGTTCATAACCTTTTTATTAACAAACGAATGTGTGAACCTATTTTATAATGAGTGGATATGAAAATAAAGGAACACAAATAGTTGGGAACTTATTTTTTTATATGGAAATAAAGGAACACAAAAATCGTAGAGAACTTTTAAAAAAAATAAAATTGGAACACATTAAAATGTTGTGAAAATGTAACAAATATTGGTTAAATCAGGTAAACCGAACCAAACTTATACTTGATCATCAATTAGGTTTGGCTGAATTTGATTTGGTTTTGATCAGGAAATTTTTCAAACTGAAAAAATTGAATCCAAACCTATGAACACCCTAATCAAAATAACTAAAATAAAATCATATCACTTACATATCTAAACGCAAGAAGATGTTATCTCAATTGGTAAAATAGGGGAATATGTTCCAAAATATTGGAATTTGGAAGGGCTAAAGACAAAATTTAGGATAAAAATCATCTTTTGAAGTTCATGATGTAATCTTTGAGGTGGTATAATGAAGGGATATGCCATAATTATATTTCCCAGACCAAATAATGTGTATATAATAATAAATATACTTCAAAAGAGATGTGAAATTGAAATCTAGTAGCACCGTTAGACAAATTATTTTGAAAATCATAGTTTTGAATGCTTACGTATCAACAAAGTGATTATTTGACCTCTAACCTGACCTTTGTTTGTGCTCAGCTTGTTTATAAATCGAATCGAACCAAGTCATTTTTCAATCAAGCCAAAGTCAAACAAGCGTCTTTGATTCGATTTTTTTTTCAAACAAACGTTGAGTGAGTATCAAGCATCGTAAAACAAAATAAAGAATACTCCATCTTGTGAGTTGAAACGACAGTGAAAATAAGTAAGCCACACACAGTTATGTAAGCATGTAAGTAAAAGTTAATTTCAATTATAATAACTTATATAAAAAAGAATTAAATGTATAAAAAAAGAAAAAAATATTAATTAAAAAAAGAAAAAAGTAACATTATTAAAAACTTTTATTAAAGTTTAGGAAAAACATAAATTGGTTAGAAAAAAGAAAAAAATATTAATTAAAAAAGAAAAAAATTTAAGTTCCCATTTTGCAATTCAGAAAGGATTGGCGGTGTAGCTTGTTGTCCGGCTACCTTTTGTTTTAATGTAACTTGACAAGTTTTATGGCTTATATATGAATTATACTTAAAAATCGAAAAAAAAAAACAAACATGTTCTTCCGTTTTTCTCTCACTCCCATTGGAGACGCTCCGTTTACATCAAACCCGACCCGAAAAATATATTTACACTATAAAAGCAGTGGAAGGTCCTTTCTTTCCATTTAAACGTTTTCTTCACCAAAATCCCCTAATCATATTTTCTCATACGGAACCCTAACGACCAAAATTCTCCTTCGATTAACAGATCCACAAGGTTTAATTCACAATAATCAGATTCTACAACTGCCGGATTGCCTTATAACCTGTTAATTCACAATTTCAAACGTGTTATTGCAGGATTTAGTAGAGATGTCGTTTGATTTGGTGTTAAATCCGTCATGTGACGGTTGCAGATCGACGGTGGAGTTGTACGGCAGCAATTGTAAACACATGACGCTTTGTGTGGCTTGTGGCAAGACAATGGCTGAGCGGAAGGACCGGTGCCGTGACTGTGGCGCCACCATCACTCGTCTAATCAGGGTTTGTATTATTATTATTATATTGTTATATTATATGTATCTGCAAGAACAATTATTGAATCTTATTATTATATCAAAGCAAACACACACACAAATAACTGCAGAAAAGTATAGAACACAAGTGTATTTTAAGTGGTTCACTCTAAGCTGACCTGCGTACACGGGCGGCAACCGGGATATAATATTATTGCTCTATGCAACCATGATATAACTTATTCTTCAATAATTAATTTGTCATTTTGTGTCTTCTATACGGGGCCCATATAACTAATTGAGCCTCCATAACCCGACGGTTATGGTTAAATATCTTTCACCCTATAAGTAAGCGTTTCAGCAGGGTTTCACATCATTGAAACAAGTGCATTTAGTGGTTAAAGATTGCTTACTCACAAATCACAATCATATGCTTCATGCTTGTGTATATATTAGGATTTATAACTCTGTAACTTTGATCAGTCAATTGAAGCAGTTAGGTAAGTGGCGTTAGAATCGATCAGTTTGGGTCTGTTGTTGGTCATCTTAGTCCTTTGTTTTTTTCTGCTTGCTTCTGTTCTATAGCTGGGAAACTTGTTTTGCACAACCTGCTATTTATTTTGAGGGGTGGTTGGCCATCTTAGTCCTATAGAATTTCGCAGTTTGTGATACATGAATTAGATTGACCGTTACTCTAGAAGTCAGGGTCAGTGTTGGGCTCTCCTTTTGTATGGTTCAAAACCTGTGCTTGATTTAGACTCTTTTCACAGTTTTGATAATCATTTTTTGTGAGCTTTATAGTGTAATAAGCTAACCTTTGTTCTTCAATTTGAATCTTAGGATTATGCTTGATATGTTTGGCTCCTTCACATTCCTTTGTTTGTTAGTTCTTGCCTTTATCCTAATATCTATTTTTAAAACCCTTTTTATTGTCACATATTCTTGGTATCTTTAAAGCTATAATTCGTATTCTTTTACATGTATGCCGTCATATGTAGTTATGCTGTTGCTCCTTTTCAATTTTGTAACACCACAAAAATCCTCAGGTCGTTACCAACAGAAATTTTATCAACTGGATTACCAAACAGGTATCTAAAATTACAATGAAATCCAAAGCTATTAAGTATCAAATACAAACTACGAACGCTCAAGAACATATTTAAGATTGGCATGCTCTCCTATATTTAGATGGCAATTCATAGTAAACTACTCACCATTTAGCATTTGAGCCCGAAGCATATCTTAACACAAATTACAGTTGCTTTACTTTGTGGTGAACTAGTTTGGAAAACCGTTTAATCATATTCACACATAGCAAGCTTTAATGCTCTTAGGGACTTTGAAGACCCTTCTCCGTTCTAACTTTTCCCTTATTTATGATATGAAAAATGGCTTTTATCAACATAATTAATTTTAAAGTATAAAAGAAGCATAAACCCAACAGTTCCAGTTTAGTAACTACCATGGTCCCATTGCTGTTAAGCCTTTTGATTGATATATATTTGTCATATGCATCATTGTTTCTCTCTCTCTCTCTCTCATTAGGTTTCTTGACATTATGTTCTTACTTGTTTTGAATAGGAATACAATGTGCGTGCGAGTGCAGCCAGCGATAAGAATTACTTCATAGGAAGGTTTGTGACTGGTTTACCAAGTTTTTCAAAGAAGAAAAATGACAACAAGTGGTCTCTCCAGAAAGAAGGATTACAAGGACGCCAAGTCCACCGACACCCTACGGGTATGTTTACTCTCTAAGCAAATGTACTTTGCTTGTTGCTCATCAAATTTCTCTTCTGGTTATAAATATACAAAGGCAATCGGTGCAGGGTTGCATATTTACGGACTTAATGAAATACAAAATGAGTTTTTGAGCTGTATTACTATTAATATTACAGACTTTAGAGTAAAGTACATAGATGGTCCCTGTGGTTTACCAAAATTTTGGATTTGGTTTGTAGTTTTTCAAAAGTACACGGATGGTCCCTGTGGTTTGCGCTTTCTAACGAATTTGGTCCCCAACTTTACCAAAAGTCACATGGATTCTCTATGTGGTTTGAACTTTGTAACACATTTAGTTCCTAACTTGGACATGCTGAAACCTTTAGATTTGTTGGCTGGGGACTTTAAATGCGTTACGAAGTGCAAACCACAAGGACCATTCATGTACTCTTAAAAAAGCTAGGGACCAAATCCAAAATTTTGGTAAACCATGGGGACCATCCGTGTACTTTACTCCATACTTTATTATGGCATTCTGCCTCAGTCAATTGTCAAAATGCCACTTTGGTTAATTGTGTAGGAGAAATACAAGAACAAACCTTGGCTTTTGGAAGATGAAACCGGGCAGTTTCAGTATCAGGGCGTACTTGAGGGTGCACAAACGGCAACATACTACCTTCTCATGCTACAAGGGAAGGAGTTTGTTGCGATCCCTGCTGGTTCATGGTATGTATAAACTATAAATTACCGTCTTAACATTGGTTTGTATGCCTTATGTCAGCCCTACATGACAAACACATATTTCTTGCAAATGAAGGTACAACTTCAACAAAGTTGCACAGTATAAGCAGCTTACGCTTGAGGAAGCAGAAGAAAAGATAAAAAACAGAAGGAAAACTGCAGATGGTTATCAGAGATGGATGATGAAAGCAGCAAATAACGGAGCTGCTGCTTTTGGGGAAGTTGAAAGGTTTGATGACAAGGAAAGCGGTGGAGGGGTGGGAGAGGGGGGCGTAAAAAGAAGCAACGCCGATGATGATGAGGCGAATGTGTCAGACCGGGGAGAAGAAGATGAAGATGAGGAGTCTGCACGGAAAACGAGACTTGGACTTAATAAGAGAGGTGGTGATGATGATGAGGAAGGTCCTAGAGGTGGTGATCTTGATGGTGATGATGATGATATTGAGAAGGGTATTGAGAATATCTTCTCTTTTTTTGTTTGCTTCACTTTGATTGTTTTTCCCCTATCAACAATTTTATCAGCAATATCATGTACCATTGCCCATCATGATAAATAAAAGTTTGCTGTATTTTTGTGCTTGCAGGTGATGACTGGGAGCATGAGGAAATTTTCACAGATGACGATGAGGCTGTGGGTAACGATCCTGAAGAACGGGAAGATTTGGCCCCTGAAATCCCTGCTCCTCCAGAAATTAAGCAGGTTTGCTTTTATTCTCTTTTTATCTTGACAGAAAGTGGTAATATATTGATTAGATGATTGAAAGCTTCCAATTGCTTGAAATCCCAACTTAAAGTTAGATGATTGAAAACTTCCAATTGCTTGCATAAGAGGTATGCATAATAATCACATGGATCGTGGTACGTTCCGGTACGTGAACGAAAACTTGCACGTGGTTCATGCATTTTAAAAGCCGGTACGAGTGGTGGGGGGTAGGTTCATTCGGAACGCTAATTCGGTACATGGTACGGTGTACCACATAGTCTGGTACATCGTATCATATACAAACTAATTTTATACTTTTATGTAAAAATTTATAAGTTTAGGGAATAAATGTAAACTAGTTAAAGATAAGAGGGGTTAAATGGTAAATTTTACACAAACTACTTTAAACCTAAATAGGCTACCGTCTACTTCAGCAGGAAAAACCTAGCACATACCATAGGAATAGAAGAGTCAAACTCCAATTTCAGGTTTGAATGTGCCTTTTTATTTCTGCTGCACATATGCGGTCGTTCCCAAACGACAAATTAATCAATCGGGTACGCGATTTTTAGTGATTAGGGTCGTTTGAATAATTGTTGAAATCAAATACGCCCTGTTTTTTTACCCGATCCGACTGCGATTGAACCCAATGGCGAGGGTGCACGACCTGATTTCCGGTATGCATTAAAATTCTGACAGAACAACGCAAGAGCACAAGATATGTAAAAGAACAAAGTAGTCGTACACTTAATTTTTGAACTTGGTGCACATTTGACTGACTAGTCACACTCTCCAGGATGAGGAAGATGAGGAGGATAACGAAGAAGAGGAAGGAGGACTGAGCCAATCCGGAAAGGAGTTGAAGAAGCTGCTCGGGAAAAATAGTGGGGTCAATGAATCCGAGCCAGAACAAGAGGATGATGACGATGACGACGATGATGTAAATTTCTTTTCGTCATTTTTTATATTAAAAAAAGTTTTGCAATTTTTATTGTTGGAATGTGATTTTTGTTTTTGTAACGAGTAGATTGAAGACGAAAGTTCCCCTGTTCTTGCACCAAAGGCTAATAATAACGGGGGTCCATCAAAGCGTAATAACAACCCTCCTAAAGAGGAACCCGTCGACAATAGCCCCTCAAAGCCAGCAGCCGCTACAACATCAGCTCGGGGAACCCCGTCTTCAAACAAGTCGGCTAAGGGAAAGAGGAAAAGCACCGACGAGAACAAACCGTCAAATGGTGCCGCCGCAGCTTCAAAGAAAGTCAAAACAGAAAATGTGCCATCTCATTACCACTTTTTCGTTTTCATGTTTAGCATTTTAATCAAGAGTATAGATGGGTTGAACTTGTTTTCGGTTTCAGGACGTGAAACATGTAAAGGAGGAGCCTGCAAAGGCCGGTAAAGGTTCTTCTTCTTCTAAACCAGCGGGTGCAGGTGCATTAGCTGCTACCGGACCTGTGACGGAAGAAGAAATAACGGCGGTTCTGCTACACAACGCACCTGTCACCACCCAGGATCTTGTTGCTAAGTTTAAATCCCGCTTACGCACCAAAGAGGTTTGCGTTTTACTTGAAACATTTTTATATTGTTCCTTCCATGTGAATTGGAACTCAAATCATCTCTTTTTTCTATTGCAGGACAAAGGCGCGTTTGCAGATATTCTGAGAAGGATGTCCAAGATACAGAAGACCAACGGTGCCAACTATGTGGTGTTGAGAGACCGATGAGGTGCGGAGAGAAATGATTCCCGACCCTTTACCCTGACCCAGCTGTTTTATATACATCGATACTTTACTTGACGTCAATCGGATTCCTTTCCCTTGCCTTTGCAGATGACTTTTGGTAGATGTTGCTTGTGCTTCATTGTCATTTGAATCTGCACATGTTGATCATATTTTGAAATAACTTCCACCTTAGAAGCTCGTTT
Organism: Scalesia atractyloides; assembly: GCA_947069175.1. Taxonomy (NCBI): domain Eukaryota; kingdom Viridiplantae; phylum Streptophyta; class Magnoliopsida; order Asterales; family Asteraceae; genus Scalesia; species Scalesia atractyloides. Next base: position 6,188,410 of record CAMTDV010000027.1, read on the forward strand.
AAGATTTATGTATTAAGAGTCATGTTTACTATAAAATATGTTTTCTATTAATATATGTAACAATCAGGCTGCTTTTAATCCTAGACTGAAATCATTTTTAGCCAAATTATTGATGTACGGCTTTTTTTTGGGTTTGATGGGCTTTAAAGCGTTTTGTTGTTTGAATGCAAAATATAGACAAAACTGGTTGGATAGGTTTTAAGTTTCAACTTTTTTATTTATTATTTTATCATTATAGTTGTTTTGAGATTGTTTTTCTCTTACAACTTCTTGGACAAACGATGTATTATAAAATTCCAAATATATTGTTGACGTGCTTATTTATATCTCCGTCTTAGTGCATTTTCTTTTTTACCTTACATTTAGTTTATTTTTAATAGCTTGACGTGTACCCTTTTTAAAATAATATAATATAATTTCATGCTTTACAAAATATTGAATATCATGTTGTGACATACTTATTTTTATCTATGTTTCGATAGAAACTTTGTTCAAAATTGTAAATGAATTTTCATTCCTTTTGTTGTGAACCAAACCCATACCCACACAAAAAGCGTGCCGATATCCTTTTCAGCAATTGTTTTCTTTTTTTGATTGTTATAACGAGTGTAGGTAACTTACCGTTAACAAATCTGTTACGAAGCGTGGGGAATCTCACAAACTTTTAACTAATTTCTCTATGGTTATTTTTATAGCATCAAAAGTTTAAACCATATTAGGACAAGAAAGATATCAACACGCAAACATAATAATGCATAGTGGTTGAGGCTATCATCCCAATAAAATAGGTAAAGATCACCTATGTGGGCTTGAGCTCGGGATGTTGCAGGATACAAAGGCCGAGCGGGTATAAAGGTGAGTTGCAATAAAGCAAGAGACCTTGGGCTAACACCAATGTAGAGGCCCATAAACTCGCTTCTTGGATAGGTTGACTTGGAAACATGAAAGAATACATACCAAATCTTTCTTCCGAGCAATGAAGTGTCTGTCTTGTTGGGTGTCTTTAGGATTGGTTGTGAGTAACGAAATCGAAAAAACATCAATTTTTTCCAAAATTTACACTATCGGCGTCAAAGGGTAGCGGGGCTACCCCTAGTAACATGCTAGGTCCGCCCCTGCTGGTTGTAGACCATATGGTTTAGTGGTCGAAGGAGACGATAGAAAAGATGGAACACAACATTGCCATTTACTATACATTGGCTTACACACACAAGGGAGGCAATGCTCATGGAAGGTTTTTCTGAAACGTGCCATAGGGTTATGAAGTGTTTATAAATGTCTTTGAAATGGTATATAGATGTTTTATGTGGATAAAGATGGTTTATGGAAGTTTTTAACTATGTACTCATTAGCGAAATCTGATAATTTTAAACGAGTATTTAAGGAATAGTAGAAAGTGGTAAGAGTAAAAGGTACGGGAATCTCTTGGCTTGGCTATTCTTACAAACGGCAAGATAGAGCATTAGGTTCTCATGCTAACTTTTATGTAGAAAAAAGTCATGTGGTTATTTAGTGAAATGGTTGTGTTTTCATGCTAACTTTTATATAGTGACACTTTAGTTTGTTAAAGATTGTAACTCTAAAACGAAATAAAAATTTTAAAAAAAGCAAATACATTTGTCACGAGTAAATAATTCAGGACTAGAGCTACAAATTTAAAAGTTGTAACACAATCAATCTATAATAAATATTATTAAAAAACAAGTTGGGGTTACTGTAGTGACCCTCACATCGGCGCTTAGCCCCTTAAGTTTATGTTTTTACACTTCTACCCCATTGAGTTTTAAGTGTTTATTTTTACATCTGTACATGTCGGTATAAATTTAAGTTGGTTTACATTTCGACGTAAACTTTTTTTTAGAAATGAGTCGGGTCAAATATAATACATTTTCGTGCATATTTTTACGTACGTTTTCAGTTGGTCTGCGTTTTAACGTAAGTGCTGTTTGGAAATAAGTCGGGTCAAACATAATACGTTTTCATTAGACGGTATGATCGAGTTACTTTACGTTTCGACGCTGACGCAACGCGGTACCATCCTTTAACTTAAAAATCCACTAATTTCTTACATTTGGAAGCAATTTTTTTAAGAAAATAAATCAGGTCAAATATAACACGTTTTCATGCTTATTTTTATATAAGTTTTCAGTTGGCCAAATATAAAAAGTTTGCAGTAGACATTTTCGATGCCGCTGCGGAAGTCGTGAAGGAAATTTGCTAGTGTAATTAACTCTATGATTTACTATAGAGATAGATATACATACATACATACGCACGCACGCATGTGTGTTCAGTCTGCAAGTATCGAAAATTGATTTCACTCCTACTGATTCAGATTTGACTGCTAGGTTTGTTTCTGTTACATCACTTGAATTCTATACTGTTTCATGCATTCATGTTACGCATCTTTATATGGTTATTTAATGTCTAATTGATATCAGAAGCTTAATTTTAACGCTTGCTTAGGGTTTTGAAATTTGATGTGTTAAAAAAATATGGTGGTAAAGGTTTTAGAGGCTGATTTGGATGGAAGTAGACACTCACTAGGTAGGGCTTGTATAGGAGTAAACTGTAAAAGATACACACAATCTATCAACTTGTTTTTCTTCTGGTCTTGCTATATGTACAGCTTGTTTACGGGTCGTATATGTTGACATCAACCACACGACAAAGCTGTACGGGTCGTATAGTTGGCATTCCCTTGGAAAACACGAGTCGTATTAGTATATATGGATCTTATAAGACATGCCTTGACATATACCCTCGTTATGTAATTGTAATCTTTGTCTGAGCTTAATGAGAAAACCCTAGTTGCCAGCCTGTGGACGTAGGTCCTCCACTGGGACCGAACCACGTTAAATTCTTGTGTCGTTCATATTTTTCTAAGTGATAAATCGTTTGTATTGTTTTTGAGTGGTGATTCGCTTTCGCATACCGCTTTGATCCTAACAGTAACAATTTGTAAACTCATATATGTAGTTATGTGCATGTATGCATTTGTAGATATTGTGTTTCTGAATCGTACAGGCGTGTTTGATGTATGATTATTGTCTAAGAGGAGTCAATGCAATTCAGAAGTTGTTCTGTAGTGAATGATGTCACCCTCCCTTGATTGGTCATAGATATAAGCATGAATGTGATGCTACCAAAGGGTTATAGAGTTGAATTTATGTTTGGCAATCACAATGGTTGCTACTTATTGTCATACCAAGTTTGATGTATATGAAATTATGATGCCTGTTTTTATCATACCAAGTTGTTGCAATCCCAATCCCAATTCCAATCAATTGGCTTTCTTTAATGTGTTGATCTTCCTTAATATTATTATGATATCAAATTTTATTCTTATGATCGTGAACACTTATATGCCACCTTCATAATACGTCGGTCACATATTCTGTTGCAACCACACTTTGTCCCTTCTCAACTGTAAAGAAGTCTAAGATCTTGGTAATGGATGTCATTTTCCCCCTAAGGTCTATGACATGGACACGAGTTATCATCCTCATTTGATGTTTTCTGGGGTGAACACCAGGGCTTCTGTCCTCTGTTTTTTAATCACCTCTTCACTTTTGCCATATAAGCTCGTTTCCTTCGGTTCTTACTTTTTTTACATATTGTCTTTTGTGTATTTGTGTTTGCATATGCATCCCATCTTAGTATTCTATTTTTACTTCTGTAATTGTGTCATCTTAGTATTCTATTTTTACTTCTGTAATTGTATCATTGATTGTTTACTACCTTGGCAATAGGCAATGCTAGTTTGTAGCAGGAGTTATATTATTACACCTACCTAGTGTATCGGCCTGTATTATTTTAAACTCAAAGCGCCGTTTTATTGCATTATGTTGTTTAGGCTTGTTGATTAAGTACGCATTGTAGCTGTGGGACCATGATAAAGGAGAACAGTGTCGGACAGATGCGACGGCGTAGGGGTTCAAATGAGGTTCCAGCAGATGCAGGGCAAGTTAATGGAAAGCAATTATTGGTTAATGATCAAAATAAGTACAAGTCAATGCTGATTCGCGCTTATTCAAGTATGTGGATGATTGGTGGTTTTATATTTGTCGTCTACATGGGCCATCTCTATATATGGGCCATGGTTGTCATCATCCAAATTTTCATGGCAAAAGAGCTGTTCGGTCTGCTAAGAAAAGCAAACGAAGACAAGCAACTTCCTGGATTTAAGCATTTAAATTGGTAAGAAAAATGATTTTAGGGTTTGCTATTGTCAGGAGTTCATTCCTTATAACGAAATCCTTATTTTTGAGTAAATTAAATTTTACGTCCTCTAAGGTTTAGCCAAATTGCAGAAGTTGTCCTTTAACTAACAAATTACACTACATGTCCTTTATGTTAGTGTTTCTCATCAGGCGGTATCCTTTTTGCCCTAACCCAATTAATTTTTTTCAGTTAACTCTTAACGTGTGCCACTCATGTGAGGACATAATGGTCCATTTCAATTAATAACTAAAAAAAATTAAATAAAAAATATATATTAACAACAAAATAAGTGAAAATGACGATTATGCCCTCATGTAAGTAGCACGTAATAAGAGTTAACAGAAAAAAGTAACTGGGTTAGGGCAAAAGGACGCCGCCTAATGAGACAGTAACGTAAAGGACATCAGGTGTAATTTCGTTAGTTAAAGGACAACGCCTGCAATTTGGCTCAAACTTGAAGGACGTAAAATGCAATTCACTCCATATTTTTTTTTACAAACATGTGTTGGACAGAACTCTACCAGCTAAAATTTTCATTAGGTACGTTACAAGACCAATTGTTTGAAAGTTGATGTAAGTGAATGTTCATTGCAGGCATTTCTTCTTCATGGCGATGCTATTTGTATATGGTCGTATACTTAGTCAGCGGCTTGTCAATACCGTCACAACCGACAAGTTATTGTACAAATTGTGGCCAACCTTATCAAATATCATATGGTTACCTGTTATTTCTTATACATAGCAGGTTGGTATCATCCTTTCATATTTAATACAGTAAAACTTGATAAGCAAACAGACGCTTGTTTTTTTAACAACTTTTGAACAATACTTGGATTTTGTTTTTCTATTGTGTTGGTTAGGTTTTGTATGGTTCATTCTGTCGTTAAAGAAGAAGATGTACAAGTATCAGTTTGGACAATATGCATGGACGCATATGATCCTTATTGTGGTGTTCACGCAGTCCTCTTTCACAGTAGCCAATATTTTCGAAGGGATTTTTTGGTACTATAACTTATTAGCGGATGTATATCCGTTTTATAGTTTATGTATATCTATGTATTTCTTATGTATATCCGGTTTATATTTTATCCCTGAATTAGTTAGGAATTATCCCTGAATTAGTTAGGAATTAGTTAGGTTCTTGTATTATATATTGTTCTCTTCTTCATCAATAGAAATCAAGGAATTCAGATTCAATTATATGGTATCAGAGCCTACTGCTCTGACCTAAAACAAATCCGCAGCAGCCCCTGTCCACGGACCCTGCAGCCGATTCTTTTTCCTTCTTTTGTTCATCTCGATGTCAGACAAACCAGAATCCTCCAAGCACACTGACAGCCTTCACCCTGCTTATTCGGTGACTAACATCCAGCACAAAGTTCGTGTTTTGGATGGTTCCAAAGTCACCTATGCATCATGGGTCAAGCTGTTCACCCTGCATGCACGCGGTTACGAGGTGCTACACCACATTGATGGCACTGAACCGCCTGCCAAAACAGATCCGGACTACGCCAACTGGGCCAAAATTGACTCTCTTGTGCTTCAGTGGATCTATGGGACACTTTCAGATGACCTGCTGGCACGTATTCTTGATGAGGAAACAACAGCTTATGGCGCATGGACCCGGATTCGGAAAATCCTTCTGAACAACAAGGGCGCCCGTGCAGCAGCCCTTGAAACAGAGTTTGTCAATCTTACCTTGCGCTCCATGCCCAGCCTCCAAGACTACTGTCAGCGTCTTAAGTATCTCGCTGACCAACTGAAAGCTGTTGAACAACCAGTCACAGAAGATCGCCTTGTCCTGCAGCTGGTTCGAGGCTTACCACCGGAATTCGATGTTCAAGCCTCTATCATCAATAACACCCTTCCCTCATGGGAAGATGCCTGCGACATGCTCGACTCAGATCTACGTCGCCAACAAGCACGGGACTCTATTGCCTCCAACCCGGCTGTTGTTGCCCAAGTGTCTCGCGAGCCACCTACGGCCCGCCGGGACCCCCCCATATATCGCAACAACAACCGACAACAGCCAAGACGTCAATTTCACAGGCCTCAGCAGTCATTCGGTCAACAGCAACATCGCACAGGTCGCGGTAATCAGCAGCCCTCTAACCGCAACCAGCCTCGTGGTTCTTCTCAGTCTTCGGCCCAGCATCAATTGGTCCGACCCAATGTCTGGAGCCCAGGTCCATCCCCCTACTGGCCACCATGGTAGGCTGCGGCCCCACCATGTCCCTACCCAACTCAGCCCAGTTGGGCAGGCCCATCTTGGCCGATTGTTCCTGGTCAGCCTCCACAGGCCACTGGCCCAACTTCACGACAGCACCAGCCCTGGTCCACTCCACCTGCTCAGGCCCACTTGGCAGATGTAAACCCACTGGAACCATCAGAATTAGGGGCAGCTTTCCAGGCGATGGCACTGAACTCGGGAGATGACAGTTGGGTTGCTGACACCGGTGCCTCTGATCATTTGACACACGAACCAGGTAATATTCACACTCCTTGTACTACTACTATTAATTCTGTATTTGTTGGAAATGGTAACCGTGTGCCAATTCACGGGTCCGGTCATACAACCATTCAATCACCCAATTCCCGGGTCCGCCCCTACACACCTTAAAAATGTCCTTTACACCCCAAATATTATCCGAAACCTTGTTTCAGTTCGTAAATTCACTACTGACAATATGGTTTCCATGTCTTTTGACCGTTTTGGCTTTTCTGTGAAGGACTACAAGAATGGAACGCTCCTGAGCCGCCACAATAGTACCGGCCCACTGTACTCCTTCAACACCAAAACCAACAAACCTGCTTCTGCTTTACTTACTTCTTCGCTCTCTAATGTTTGGCATGATCGCCTTGGCCATCCTGGCAATTTTATTATGGATTTCTTAGTTTCTCGTAATTTAATTTCTTGTAATAAATCTAAGAACAATTTCTTTTGCAACTCTTGTCAAATTGCTAAACATAAGCGTTTACCATTTCATGATTCTGATTCCGTTACTTTTCAACCTTTTGACATCATACATTGTGACTTGTGGACTTCACCTATACCTAGCAACACAGGTTACAAATATTACATGGTCCTCATTGACGACCACACCCAATTTGTTTGGGCTTATCCACTCAAATATAAATCCGAAACCTTCACCAAATTTACTCAATTTCACCGCCTTGTCCAAACCCAATTTAATAAATATATCAAAACTATTCAGTGTGACATGGGTGGTGAGTTTGATAATTCCAAATTTCAATCATTCGCTGTCACTCACGGCCTTCAATTTCGATTTTCATGTCCCCAAACTTCACAACAAAATGGTAAGGCGGAACGTATGATCCGACGAATTAATGACATCATTATGTCCCTCCTTACCCATGCTTCCCTACCTTCCCATTTCTGGGTTGAAGCACTTCACACTGCCGTCTATTTACATAACATTCTTCCTACCAAACTCCATAACTTTCTAACCCCCACATACAAACTCTATCACCGGCATCCCACCTACACTCACCTTCGCACCTTCGGGTGTGCTTGTTTTCCAAATCACAATGCCACTCGACCCCACAAACTAGCCCGCCGTTCTACACCATGCATCTTTCTCGGATATCCAATGAATTATCGTGGATACCGATGCTTAGACCCCTCAACTGGACGTGTCTATTTATCACGTCACGTCACCTTTGACGAATCCACTTTTCCTTTCTCTACCCCACCTACACCTCATACCACCCCAAGCTCTCACCCTGATTCGGAACCTTCACCCATGAGTACCCCGTTTCATTTCACCTCCTCTCCTCCCACAACCGACACCACTACTACTTCCAAACCATCTAAACCACCCATAACCCACACCTACAGCCGACGAAACAGGTCTAACCCAGCAACATCCGGACCCATTTTTTTTCCAGCCCATGCTTCCACACCCACCCCCACCCCCACGGTCTCACAGCCACATTCCCCACCCCTTACCCACACTTACAGCCGCAGAAACAGGTCTGATTCTACTGCATCCAGACCTGTTTTCTTCCCAGAACATGCACATACCACCCTAGCTCCGTCACAATCTAACCTGACACCGCCACCCTCTACCCACCCTATGCAGACCCGGTCTAAAACGGGTTCCCTACCCTCAACAGATCCCACCCTCTTAGCCACCTCCGAGCATAATATTTCCCCACTACCCAAATCCCACACCCAGGCCTTGACCGACCAGAACTGGCACTCGGCTATGACCGACGAATACCAGGCATTAATAGCTAATAATACATGGGAGCTTGTGCCAAGACCTGCAGATGCTCATATTATCAGATGTATGTGGCTATTTCGCCACAAATACCATGCCAATGGTACATTACAGCGCTACAAAGCGCGTTTGGTTGTAAATGGCAAATCTCAACAGGTGGGTGTTGATTGTGACGAGACATTCAGCCCAGTGGTTAAGCCCACTACGATTCGTACCGTCCTCAGCTTAGCAACTTCACGTTCTTGGCCCATTCATCAACTGGATGTCAAGAACGCTTTCCTACACGGGGACCTTAATGAAACTGTTTACATGTTTCAGCCACCTGGGTTTGTTGACAGTAAAAATCCAAAGCATGTTTGTCGACTTCAAAAGTCTTTATATGGGCTAAAACAAGCTCCACGTGCGTGGTACCTCAGATTTGCTTCCTATATACAAAAGTGTGGTTTTCGATCTACCGCGAGTGATACTTCTTTGTTCGTCTACAAACAGGGTGATCAAATGGCATATTAACTTCTCTATGTAGACGACATCATCTTGACAGCCTCCAATCCGACACTTTTGCAGCACTTCATTGCCACCCTTTCCAGGGAATTTGCCATGTCTGATCTCGGACCACTACATCACTTTCTCGGATTGCGGTAACCCGACGAAATGGTGGCCTGTTCTTATCTCAGACCACATATGCAGCAGAGATCTTAGCTCGTGCTAAAATGGAAAATTGTAAACCATGTGCCACACCTACTGACACTAATTCTAAACTAAGTGCAACTGCTGGAGAACCCTTCTCAGATGGTGCCTTATATCGTAGCCTTGCTGGTGCACTGCAGTATTTAACCTTCACACGACCTGATATATCATATGCAGTGCAACAACTATGTTTATTTATGCACTCCCCTCGAGATCCTCATTTCCAGTTCATGAAACGGCTCCTTCGATACCTCAAGGGTACACTAGACTATGGAATCTCTATTTTACCATCCAAATCAGCTCATATCACAGCCTATTCTGATGCGGATTGGGGAGGCTGCCCTGATTCACGACGGTCTACTTCAGGTTACTGTGTCTTCCTCGGTGATAATCTGGTTTCTTGGTCCTCAAAACGTCAGGCGATTATCTCACGTTCCAGTGCCGAGGCTGAATACAGAGGTGTGGCCAACACTGTTGCAGAAACAACATGGCTCAGAAACCTGCTTCTCGAACTCCATCTTCCAATTACCCGGGCCACAGTTGTCTACTGTGACAATATCTCTGCTGTCTACTTATCTCGGAATCCGGTCCAACATCAACGATCCAAGCATATCGAGATTGACATTCATTTTGTTCGCGAAAAGGTTCGTATGGGTTCTGTCAAAGTTCTTCATGTTCCAGCAGACTATCAATACGCTGACATATTCACCAAGGGTCTTCCACGCCAGTTGTTTCAACGATTTCGGTCCAGTCTATGCATCGGAAGACCTACTGCTACGACTGCGGGGGCGTATTAGCGGATGTATATCCGTTTTATAGTTTATGTATATCTATGTATTTCTTATGTATATCCGGTTTATATTTTATCCCTGAATTAGTTAGGAATTATCCCTGAATTAGTTAGGAATTAGTTAGGTTCTTGTATTATATATTGTTCTCTTCTTCATCAATAGAAATCAAGGAATTCAGATTCAATTATATAACTAACAGATGTCCTTACATTCATTACTTTATAAGAAAACGTCTTTACATAACATAATAAGTAAAATGTCATTTTCGTCCCTAAGATTTGGCCAGATTTGCGACTTTTGTCCAAAGGTTTGTTTTTTCCGCATCTGGATCCAAAAGGTTTGAAATCTTCCCATTTTCATCCGTCTTGTTAACTCCATCCTTTTTCTCTGTTAAGTCAGGGTATTTTTGTCCTTTTTGTTAATTTAATACACAGTTTGATCTTTTTCACTTTATGTACATTATGCTAAATGCTTGTACTTACATAAAGTGAATAAGACCGAATTGCCCTTTAAGTTAACAAAAAAGACGGAGATACTCCTGCCTAAACGGAGAAAAATGGATGGAGTTAACGAGCCAGATGAAAATGGCAAGATTTAAAACCTATTGGATCCAGATGCGGAAAAATAAACATTTGGACGAAAGTTGCAAATGTGGCTAAACCTCAGGGACGAAAATGGCATTTTACTCAAACATTTAAAATGTAACAAGTTTCAGATGCACCTGTTTGAATGCAATCCAATTGTAACACAGGTTCTTCTTCCTGCATCACTGATCGTCATCAATGATATTGCTGCCTACATCTTTGGCTTCTTCTTCGGAAAAACCCCGTTGATCAAATTATCCCCAAAGAAGACTTGGGAGGGATTTATTGGAGCATCAGTTACAACAATTATATCCGCCTTCCTGGTGCGCACGAATTTGCCTATCAATGTTATCTTTTTACTTTTTTTTTTCATACGATAATAAATCTGTTATATGCCAGTTGGTAACAGGTTGTGTCATCTGCAGCTTGCTGATTTTTTGGGTCGCTTCCAGTGGTTAACATGCCCCAGAAAGGTTCTTCATTTCACTAAGAAATCATCTTTGCATTAACAAGTTTAATTTTGAGACATTAACTTTGAGAATCGTGTTGCAGGACCTATCAACCGGTTGGCTTCAGTGTGACCCTGGCCCGCTGTTTACGCCCGAGACGTTTGCATTACCTGGATGGCTTCCTGCATGGGTAAGTTGAATAGAAATAACGGTCTCAGCTAATTTAATATGGTATATTAAGTGAAAGACTGAATTGCCCTTAAGTTAACAAAAAAGACGGAAATACCCCTGACTTAACGGGGTAAAATGGATCGCGTTAACGAGCCGGATGAAATGGCAAGATTTCAAATCTTTTGGATCCAGATGCGAAAAAACAAACCTTTTGACGAAATTCGCAAAATTGGCCAAACCTCAGAGACGAAAATGACATTTTACTCTTTATAAGTCTTGTTACTTTTCCCTATGCAGTTTCCATGGACAGAAATACATGTTTTGCCTGTGCAATGGCACGCGTTGGCTCTTGGACTTTTTGCTTCGATTATTGCTCCTTTTGGAGGCTTCTTCGCTAGTGGTTTTAAAAGAGCCTTTAAGATCAAGGTGCAACATGTCTACAACTTTTACACTTTGTAATTCATGCCACACTTGCCCATGTTCTTAGTTTATTTTATTGTCGTTGCTGTAGGATTTCGTGGATAGTATTCCTGGACATGGTGGAATGACAGACCGAATGGATTGTCAGGTGAGCGAAAATAATGGACAAAGAAAGTGTTTGTAGGTTCATGTGTTTGGCCGTTTAACTCGTTTAGTCTTTCGATGAATGCAGATGGTGATGGCTGTCTTTGAATACATTTACCACCAGTCTTTTATCGTGGCTCAAAGCGTATCGGTTGGGATGATTTTCGACCAGGTATATATCTTATACCTAGTTTTTCTAGAAATAAACATGAAAAGTAAATTGTGGAATTTAAATACCCTGATTTTGTTTTAATGTTTCAGATTGTAATGAACTTGTCTTACGAGGAGCAACGAGCATTGTACGCAAAGCTTGGGCAAATCATAGGAGATAGGCAGTATGGCGAACTTTGAAGAGTGGTTTGTATTATGGTGGAGTTTTTGTATTGGTCCTGCATAGACATTGTCACACGCGTGTATAGTCGATAGGAAATTTTGTCCTTTGTTGCTTGCGTCCATCGACCCATCTCTCTTTAAGTCTTTAAGATGTAGATGAGAATGTAGGCGCGCGTCTTTTGTATCATTTCAGGTTTCTCCCATAAACAGATTAAAAAAAGTATACTCACTTTATGAGTTTTTAGTTTGTATGTCACTTTTGAGGACGCTTACTTATATTGCCAAAACTCCTATTGGAGGATTGTAGTTTGTTTTTTATTAATATTATTATTATTATTATTATTATTATTATTATTATTATTATTATTATTATCATTATTATTATTATTGTGATGTTACAAACTGATAGGCTATTCATTCATTTGGCTTGCAATATAGGTTCATTGAATATATTAAATAAGCATGCTTGTTTTAGAAAGAAATATGTTTGGAATAACAATCAATGTACACTTGGTAAATAAAATAAAATTATAAGGTAATACCTTAAAAACATATATGTCTGAATGAGGAAATAAATCATAAATTTTAAAGAGGGGGCAAGTGGATGGTAAGCATATAAAAGTGGATGGATGTGAGGGAGAAAAAACAGAGAATCAAGATTGGTTAGTTACTTCTCAATTCATTCCATATCATCTGCCTACATCTATTTTCTTTCAAAGGTACAAACTTTCTTTCATCAAAACAAGATCAATTCTTCATGTGTTTCTATGTCCCTGCAATATCTCTTCTTTTTGGAACACATACATGTATTGTTTCAATTTTTATCTAAACAAAAATATATGAAATGTTTCTTAATCATCGGCACTCCTTTCCTCATTAAAGGCGTGATTGATGTTAATATATCGTTGATTGTTATGATAACATGTTTGTTTGTTTTGGACCAGCTTTTGAACGGACGAAATGGGAAAGAGCATGCGGCTTCAGTCATCTAAACTTTCCTTACCAAATACTGGTAATTCCCGTGTGACTAAGATACTTGATGCACTTAATCGCCGCCACAAATGGCAAAATGCCCGCAAGGGGCTGCCCAATAAGAGGCAAGGTTCTGGAAAGCAAATTACTGGTAATTATCATTTCATTCCAACTTATTAATGTTTCAACAACCATCATACAACTCCATAAAATTCCTTATATTTCCTAGCAGGCGTTACGTACTAACGCAAACTGTCAATAACTAATGAACTAAGACGTTTATGTATATGCCTTAGCATGTGAAATTAATTTTTGAAATTTTTTGTAGATGGGGGAGTAGCGAAGCCACCGCTAGCACAAGTCAACCGCCAGAAGTTCCTAAAAAGAACAAACCCCCCAAAGTAAGTAAGATGCATGTTCTAGCTACCGCTAGTTGGCTTCTTTGATCGATCCTACAATATCGATTCTGCAACTACACTCACCACAATATCTATGCAGCTCAATGAACAAGAAAGCGCAGAAACTCGTTCGAAGAAGTTTCAAATCAGATCTCTCATCTCAAACGAAATGGCCAAACGAAGGGGAAAGAATCAATGGCGACGCTCCTCCTCGTCCCCCACGCATTCACCAAAAAAGAAAGCCAACTCCAGCTCCAACTCCAACACCAGCTGTCAGAGCCCAGCAACTATTAAGAAGAGGAGAAAATGCGATATATGTGCAGCCATGTTAACTGTCAGTTACTTGAGACAACGAGCAACCGACCATGTTCCAGATAAGAAGCCGGCTCAGATAGAGTCCAGAAACGTTGGACTAACAAAGTCTCTCTCCTTCCCGTTACTTGCCGCAAAAACAAAAACAAGAGATGCTGAGCTACAGGAACTTAAACATAAGTTGAGGAAAGTTAAAGATATACAAACTACAAAGGACAGGTTCATTCTACCTATGAACCAATGGGCTGAGTTTCCAAAACCAATGTTAACAAGACCAGCATCTTTTAGAGCCACCGCAGCGTCAACTTCACGAAAGGATAGCAAAAAGCAAAACGCAAATCAATCCAAGAGTCTTAAACAAAAGATCGGGTTGGTCATCAAAGTTGATGGAAGAAAGGAGAAGCGTCGGATTCTTATGGACGCCGTTTTTCACAAGGTCCCGTATGGTGGTCGTAAATCTTCCAAAGATCCAAAGAAAGTCGGCCCCGACAAGCTTAAGGGCAGCAAAAACTCATCTGGTGACAAGGCACATCATAAGAAAACATCTTCCACTAGTGAATCGATGAGCAAGTATCGTAAGTTACTTAGCCAAACATCGACTAGAGATGAAAAGTTAATGAAGCAACATAGTACTGATCATAAACCAAAGCTGTTTGTGCTGGGAATCGGAAAACACATAAAAGAATGCGTTCATTGCCTAATATCAGTCCCGATGATTTCACGCAAAATCAAGAGTTTCCGGAGAAACCCACTATGGAAATACATATAAACACAAACTTTGAAGATCAGATATCAACAGATCGTCTTGTATATCCAGAAAGAAGAAATGTGCCAGATAAGCAGGAAACCAAATTAGATGATGAGGTTGTAGATGAAATTCTGGGATTGGGTACAGATGAATCCAATCATCAAGAAAAAACAAACCACCAAAATGATCAGTATGAAGCTGCATTCGAAAGTGAAGCCGAACACGAAACTAGTTCAATTGAGAAAGATGAGGCCATTATAGAAAATCTTAGTCATGAACCTCAAGAACAAAGTGATCACCAAAGGCATTTTGATGAAGATCTTGAGTTGAAACAAATAGTTCTGCTCATCAAGAGGAGCCCCGTGTCGCTATACAACTTGAGAACGACAAGCCTTTCAATGAAATTCTTGGAATGTTCAAAAAGGTTTCTGATGAAAAGCTAAGAAATGAGAACGAGTCTAGTAGCGTTGTACGAAAGCAGGTAGCCAACAACACTGCAGATAATCAAGAAGAAGATAATTCACCATTAACCTCAGATTCTGATCATACGGGTGTTCCTCAAAACGTAGAAGGACACAACGAAGAAGATACGTTATCATTAGCCTCTGGTTACGACGTTGATGAAAGCCTAGAAGTTGCAAAAGAAGATTCGGCATTTGACTCGTCTTCTCTGATCGACATACACAACTCGCTGTTGGAAGGTATTCTTCTTTCACCTTGTCACTTGCTCAGTTTAAAAAAAAGTTTCGGTATAATATATTCCTAACATGGATCTACATTGATGTTTGCAGTTAAAAACAAACTGTACATGCTCTCTATGAATGATGTTAACGACAAACGACCTAAATGGGCATGAGTGCAGCTGATAATAAGACGGTTAAAAATGGTTTCTTACACTTGGATCTTGAGTTGTCAAGGACAATGCGGAATTCCAATTTGTAAAACAAGTGTTGGAGAAGTCAGGTTTTCTGAAGAATACACTCCTTGGAGAATGGTATTCTAGTTACCAACCGATCGACCCTTTGTTATTCGAGGAAGTAGAAACTAGTTTCCTTCAAACCAAACTTCTCGAAGACTTGGATTCCATGAAAGACGAGGAGGTTGGTCAAAAGATTATCAACGACCATCATCTTCTTCTTTTCGATTTAATCAACGAGGCGTTATTGGAGATTCATAATAGAACATACACTTATTGCCCACATGCGTTGACTTACCGTTCGAAGGTGAGTCCTATGCCTGTAGGGTGTCGTGTTCTAGAACAAGTATGGGATATTGTTAACATGTACTTGAGTTGGAAACCTGAGTTGCAACCGTCGTTAGATGATATAGTGAGCCGTGATTTGGCTAAAGGGAGTGGTTGGATGAACCTCCAAACTGATGCCGAGTTTGTAGGCATTGAGCTTGAAGAGTTGCTTGTTGATGATCTGTTAGATGAGCTTGTTTTTGATGATTTGTTGATGTAAAGGACCAATCCATATATATGTATAAAATACATGCATGTAGCATATGATTATGGTAGTCCTTTCAAAAAAGAGATACATATATATCAGTTTACTTACATCAAACACTTGACAAAAGAAATTTTACATTTTACACCATGCACTGCAAGAATGATTGATCCAAAAGGAAAAAAGATTATGGAAATAGCAAGTGGAATTATTACATAACCAAAATTAACAGTTTTCACTCTTCTGTTTACGAGTTTACATCTCTATGATTATGAATGATAACCCAATGTTTTTTTTAATTAATTAACTATTATTTTTATAATGAATGCAAAATGCTCTATAAACCAATACTAAAGTTCAACTCTATGGATTAAGTTTTAGTATCATTTGTTATAATGTGTGTAAATGGTTGCACATGAATTCAAAACTTAATTACAAAGAATATAAGCATACCTTCACAGATAAAAGCTTAGAGAATCGTCATAACTGTCGTCATTAGCCTCCGCAAATATAAAGATATCACTAGGCATTGTGTTTTCTATGGTTGGTTTTAAATATCAATAAAAGGGGTAGTAAGTATGGGCTTACGGGTTGTTCGTTTACCTCTTAACGAGGCTCTTAATGGTTCAGAACTCTTACTGGTTCAGCACTTAATGATTCAGACTGTTTGTTTCGCAAGCAAATGTCTGAATGGTTAAGGCATTTGCCTCTGAATGGTTAAGCATTATACCGAGTCTGAATGGTTAAGACCTCTAATTTGAATTGGTCAGACATTTGCATTTGAACGGTTATAAGCATCACTTGATTGTTTAGACCTCTTACTCGTTAAGCACTTAACCATTCAAAAGTTGCCTAACAGTCTCTTAGCAAGTGTAGAAAATAATGAAGGATTTTGCTTGAGTTAGTGAATGAGTGGAGACCAGTGGCTGAACTACAGGTCCGTTGGCCCTCCGGCTGAGTAAAGCTTACCTAGTAGTGTAATTAAAGTGAACGAAAAGAGAAATGGTGAAAACAGAAACATCATCGTTTTAATTTCTTGTCCGCAACTCACAGTATTGTCAACAGGCTTCGACGAGCCAACCTTCCCTTTCTTATTCACAACAGAAGCATCGATAACCGGCTGAACTGGAACATTAGCAAATCACCAGCAGACCGAACGTGCTGAATACGACGAACAAAAGAAGGACGACCAACAGGAACCTCCTTCGATTCCCCATCCACAACAGATGGATCTCGAGCATGATGAAGTCCAAAGTACTCATTTCTGAAAAATAAAACAAACAACAAAGGTCAGAAGCAAAGAAACTAAAACATAAAGCAGAGGGATCATAAGAAAGGGACTTACCCTTCCCATCAACAACAAAGGATGGTTTAGATGACATATCTGCCTAATTAGCACCAACACCTATCAACACAAGAAATTCTTCCGGATAAGCTCTAAGCTTAGAACGAGAAGCACAAAGCTTTAACAACTCTTGCTCAAGCTCGGAAGTCTCGGACTCCTTCTCGTTCAAACCCTCATCAAAATTACGTGGAACGATTTCGAAAGGGATAAGTTTCTCAAACACAAAAAAGAATCTATCCTTCCAGGCATACGTGTGACCAACACTACCGGTTATCAAAGCAATGTCACACTGAGTTTTCTCTATGGTAAACCAATCCCCATTGAAACGACGAAACATAATCAAAGAAGGTTCATACGCAGTATTATCTCGAAATGCATAATACGGGCAACACATACGGGGGCTAATTGACCAAGAGATAAAAGGTATTAAATACTTTAAGACTCATAGAAAAAAGTTTGTAAAAGGGTAACGCAGGTT
Source organism: Scalesia atractyloides (assembly GCA_947069175.1). Classification (NCBI taxonomy): domain Eukaryota; kingdom Viridiplantae; phylum Streptophyta; class Magnoliopsida; order Asterales; family Asteraceae; genus Scalesia; species Scalesia atractyloides. The sequence continues at coordinate 6,206,158 of CAMTDV010000027.1, forward strand.
CGATTGTTCCAAAATTATGGTATAAAGAACAATCTTACCTTAGGACACTTGTTCACCATAGCCCCCTCGGGAGCGGTAGGTTCAACCGAAGGATCAATACCATGATCCAAACAAAACTGATGGACATCTGACTGGGTAAGTTTTGAAAACTGAATACCAATATCATTCTTGGAACTTGAAGCCATTACAATATTACAAAACAACTTCTCATAAATCAACTGAGCTGATAGCATAAATACACAACACCAAGAAGCTAGGAAAAAAAGGACTTACAACTCCCCTGTATGAGCCATACACTAGTGTTTCAGTAAACAAAATGTTAAGACACATACTCCAAATAAGTTGAGTCCCATGGATACCATCTCATTGAGTCATAAGCACCCATATTTACAACATAGATTCTTATGACTCGGAGGCTGATGACGTGGGTACTCGGAAGCTCCCACTCAACAAAGCTGGAAGCGATAAGCTAGAAGCAGTCACGCTAATGACTAGCAGTTGGAAACAATCACACATATGGCTAACAACTAGAAGCTCATGTTATTGTACAATAATGAGTCCCGAGTATGCAAGGTCAAAGTGACGGGACTTTGCCCAAAAGCACATATAGCAACACTGAGACTCACAAAACTAACATTCACCAAAGTGGCAAGGCCACCCGTGTAAGCAACATTACCAGAGGATAAAACTTGCTACAATTGAAAGATGAGTTGTCTGGGATGCTTCCCAGGACAGAGACCTCTGCCTATAAAAGGGAGTCTCTTCATAATTCCAAATGTATCACATATCACACACTCTCTCTCTAAAACTATTCTCTCACTTATGCTTAACTCTTAGGTAACCCTTTATTGATTCTCACGCCAGAGTCCAAACGCGGGAGGCCACCTCTCGCGTTAAGGCTAACGTCGTTCTTTGTCTGTGGATTCCGATCAAGAAGCTATCTGCCAAAGTGGATCTTAACCCTTCCCCATGCATACTCTTGTTGTTTTAACAATATAAAAAATGCATTAAATTTTTGTTGCTGACTTATAACAATAAACTTTAATTATAAGCTATGACTACTTATGCTCATTGTAAATCATGTAACTATTAATCCCTTAAAAACACATCTTTAATAAATCATGGAGTTTATCAAACGATTAGTCATGTGGTTTGTTAAAAGTTGGGGTGCAAACAAAGTGGAGCAACTCGAGAGCTACTCAGAATCGGATTGGTAAAAAGCTCGAACGAGTTGAGTTTTAACGAGCCCGGACCTGAGTTCGAACCTGAAATATAACTCGTTTAGTTATCGAGCGCGTGCTCGAGCTTTACATACAAAGCTCATTTAGGTTTGTGAACCTAAATGAGCCCAAACAAATTTTATATTATTATTTTTATATATATTATACCTTCTACTTAACATTGACGAGTTGAACTTAAGCCGAGCTTTGGTTTGTTTAAGTTATCAAAGCGAGCTCGAGTCGAGATTTTAGCTCTTTTAAGTATGTTCTCACATTACCTCGAGGTGAGTATAACCGAATTCGAGCTCTTGGGTTTTACATTCAAGTGGAGCTTGATTTCAAAATAGTTGGTTCGAATCGAGTCGAGCTTGTGCCTAGTCGAGCTTGTCTCGTTTACACCCATAGTTATAACATGTTGGGTAATAAGGATGTCATGTAACATGTTAGGGCTTTATTAAGTTAGTTACAAAAGTAGTCCTATTTTTAAAAGGGCATTTTGGTATTTTTAGCAAAAGTTAACAAAAAATTTAATGGTGTTAGTTTTAGTGCACAATATTGTTAAAAAAACAATAAAAACCTAACTAATTAACTGAAACCTTTCGCACCCAACATTGTTACTTTTGACAAATCACGTAAACTATCCGTGTATTATCTTTTGGAATTAGGGTCAAGATCAAATACAAAATATTATAGAAATAAGAAGTCATAAGAAAAGTATCAAGCAGTATTGGAACCGTCTTATCGAATTATACGATTTTAGGTTTTTACTTTTGGATTTATAGATTGTAGAATATAGAACTTTTGTTTATATCATTATATCTTTTCTATATTGATGTAATTGCATCTTTTTGCGACTCGCTATATCTTTTCCTCTTGACATTTTGTTATTTTTTACGATTTATTGCATTTTTATAAAAAAAAAAAAACAAAAGAGTGGGTTAGATATGTTTACAGTGTAAAATTATATTTATGAATCTCAAAAAAGGATTTCAAATTTGTCACGTTTAATGTAGTAGTAGATCCGTGCAATTATCGACGGCTCTTATCCACGTCAACACCGAAACACGCTACACCCACCCGCACCTAATCCTCCCCAGTCTTTGAAAATCGATACACGTTACCAAACCAACCCAAAGAGAGAGAGAGAGAGAGAGAGAGAGATCGTCAAATCGTCAAACAATCGATCGAGCCACCGATCCGTGTCAATAATAATAATAATAGTCAGAGATGGAAGGGGTTGGGGCTCGACTGGGCCGGGTCCTCGAGCCGGTACGGACCAGCCACCGTGTTCACAGGTCCGGTTAGAAAGTGGAAGAAGAAGTGGATCCACGTAACGCCGTCCACTGATAATAATAATAATAATAACAAGCACCATTCTAACGGAAACTCTGCTTCTAACGGTAACAGTAATGACGCCGTCTCTCATATCTTGCTTTACAAGTGGACGCCGATTCGTAAAGATCATAACGCCTCCACTGACGACGATACTAACGGTGATGATAACGGGGCTGGTGAAGATCCCCCTCGCCGTAAGATGAAGTATATTCCGGTATGTTTTTTGTTACTTTTATTTATTTTTTATTTATTTGTCCGATATGATTTTTGTTTGCCTTGATTGAATTGTTTAAGAAAGCAGATAGATGCTCAGGTACTGAATCTAATATGTTGACATGATGATTTTGTTTAGTGTAATTGGATTGACTTGTTGACCATGGTGTGTGTATAATGATGTACAGAAAGCAAGTTAGGAGAGTCGAGTGTACGCTTGTTTGAGTTTATTATGTTTTCAAGTACTCGGGGCAGCTCCTCTTGGAGCAGGGTCCAAAGGGGAGGATTTGGCTCCTAAATAGAAGCCATTTGAATTTATAAAAGGAAAACTGCCATCTGGCATTATGGTCCCTAGCCCTAGATTTGAAATATTTTTCATTTGGTCTGATCTCTCTGGTTCATGAAAAAAAATCACACAAATCACATAGCGGTTTTTGAAGAACTCATGGTTTTAAAAAACGGATGAGGCGCCTAGTGGCGAAACGCCCAAAAAACGATTTGAGCGCTTTAGGGGGTTCTATTGTACGTGCGCCTCAGAGGGGCTGAGACGCTTAAAAAGGCTGCGCCTCAGGGTTTCAAATAATTGTTTTTGATGTTTTTGACTTCTTGTGTCAATTTCAAGCAATTTATGTCTTTTTTATGTGTGGTTTTGATTGATGAATTTAGTCAGTATTATTATTTTTATAAAATATATAATTTTATATTTATTTTTTAATTCCACCTTGAGCTTACGCCTTGGTTTGCTTCGAGGCTTACGCCTAGTGTGGCGAAGGGAAAACGCCTTGAAACTCGTTTCCGTTTTTTTAAACCTTGAGAATTGTGATTCTGAGGTTTATCCAATTGAAAGTTCAAGTGAGCCATCGAATTGTTTCGATCTTAAAGTGATTCATGACTCTTAGATCAATCCGGTTATTTGTTCTATTTTTTCAACAAGACATTCTTTAAATTTTTGGATTGTAAGGCTTGGTATTTTCCTTAACGTACGTATGCTAATCTTTGTTATTTGTATTTGATAAATTAGAATTTTCTGGGTAGGAGAGGCAACATGAATTATAATATAGATGGATTCCAGCTTTTTTAATTCAGAAGAGACAGAAATGACCGAAAAAACATAGGTAGAGGGCATATACCGTGGAGATGAACTCTTTAAGCTTTGATATATTTGTTGTTAATTGAGGAGCGAGATTGCAAGATATTCTACGGAACGTGTTGGGAGGAGGAGTTAAGAGTTACCAGTTAACATGTGCTATTATAAGAGTCGGTTCTTTAAATTCTCTTATTTTGGGAGGAGTTACCAAATACCAATTGGAAATTCGTTATCTATGTATCGGGTATATTAAGTTTGGTTTAGGGGTTTACTCCTTTTTTCTTGTTGAGGGCATTGTTGATCTAGGAGCTTCTTGCTATCTGAAGCGTGTAAACTTGAAGGAGTACACGATTTCATATACGCAAAGGGTGATTCTTGGACCTCAGTGCAAGGCGCTTAAAAAGCAAGGGTTTTTATAGGCGAGGCCTATAGTATAAAATACAATTTTTTGGGGTTTTAGACATGATTTAGCTTCTTTAGGGCTAGTTTCGATTGTTTTAGGTTGATTCCAGCCTTCCAGGCTTGTTTGGCCTTTAGGGTGGGTATAACTGTTTCAGACTTGTCAAACCTATTCAGATGATTTTTGGCTGGAGTTTTGTCGGAACTTGGCCTGAAAACCGTGCCCAAGGGTCTGAAAGTGGGGCTTTTGAAGCAGAGCGAGAAGATTGTGCTGGCCTGAAAAATGGGCCTAGACGCGCCTGGGTGAGCCTTGACAACAGAGCCTCTAATCACACCATATGCCATGATGAATGATAGCCACTTGTTTAACAGCTAATGAACCAAAAAATGTGTTTTGAAAAAGATGGCTGAGTGTTTCTTGATGGCATAGTTATTAAAAGCGAGCGCTTTTTTCGCCTAGGCGAGTTTTTGGGGCGAGGCGCATTTAATGCGCTTCTGGTACTAAGGTAATTAAAGCGCTGGCAGTTAATGTTAATTAGGGTTCTTTTTTATTTAATGATAAAATTCGTATTCTTCTCTTTACAGGTGTGTGTTATTAATGATACCTTTTAATGCGCAGTTAATACTAATTAAGGTCTTTTCTATTTAATATGATACTTTTTAATGCGCAGTTAATACTAACTAAGGTCTTTTCTATTTAATGATAAATTCTTTAGGGTGGAAGGGCGGGGAGTGGTAAACTTTTTTTTTTTACCCAATAATATCATGCCATGTCAACTCACCACTCCACTCCCCATTTTGCACTCAATCACTAGGGGTGCTTAAACACTTGGGTGTTTGATTTTTTTTTATATTTTTTATTTCTAGAAAATATGCCTCAATAAATAAAACATATTTTAAATAAAACATTAAAATTTAAAAATACATTTTAAAACTAAAACTATTTAAACTAATCGTGTCGGAATCCACCAAAAGGTGGGGTAAATCTTGTTCTCCAAGATGCTCCAGAAGATCATATTTTAGTCTATAATGTGTGTCTTCATCAATGAGCTCGTTATAAACAGTTTCATTGAAAACGGGCTCAACTGGAGGATCACGAATACGTATCGGTGCAATCGCCTTTCCGTCGTCTTTCAAATCATGTTATGCATAATAATGCACGCATCTACGACATTCCTAATCTTTTTTACAGTCATAGCAGCATTGGTCGATTTAGTACACCCAACATCCCAGGAAGGTGATGTATATCCTCATGAGCCTGATACAAGAGCGCAACTCGTGGCTTGTTGGTCTACGTAAGTACTCGGAAGCGTATAATTTACATACCGTTTTGCAAAAATAATCTAGACACTCTCGGGAAGTCCTTTCGGCCATATTTAAATACTCGTCGTTCTCGTCTGGAGGGTTACCGGTTGCAAGTTGCTTAATCGCCTATGTAACTTTCTGCAACGGTGTAAAACTCTTTTTCATTCTCCCATCCAGGCCCTCTTGAAACCACGAGTTATTCGCTTGCACGTCGCTCACAATTTTTAAAAACAACCTTTTCGACATACGAAACCTATGACGGAAAACATCTTCGTTGAATTTGGGCTCCTCGGAAAAATAATCTGACACAAGGGTTTTGTGGCCTTTCTCTCGATCTCGACGGACAAGTTTCTTTTTCTAGAAGTACCGGTGTCTTCCAGCACGGCGGCTTCCGTAATCAGATTTTGAAAAAAACTAAACTACCATCGCTTGAAGAAGAATCGTTTTCACTGATATCAAATGGAATGAATAGCGGGGGTATGTCATCCGCCATTAACGGGTTAATTTTTTGGAATATACAAGAAAGGATTTTGTGGAATATAGGTGAAAATTGGTGTTGGAGATGAGTGAAATGTGTGAGTTTTAGATAATAAATTTTTTTTTTTAACAAACGGTCCAAGTGCAAGTCTCAACGGTCGAATTCAAACGCGGTGACTACTAACCGATTTGGGGACTCACCAAAACCCGGGAAGGGGGTGGCGGCGGTGTTCCCGCTCGGTGAACACACTCAATCACCCCCTTCCCGAATACACCCCGACCACCCTTATATTCTCCTCTTATAATGCCTCAAAATAAACGATTCTAGCAACTTAGAGCAAGAACTATTAAAAAAATCAAATCTTCTAACTTATGTTTTATCTAATTACATGAACACGAATTTATTAAATGCCATTAAATTTATATTAATGCGTAGTATGTAATTTTATAAAGCAAAAAATTATCGTTTGCTACTTTTCTATATTAGTACACTAATATTTAGAACTTTTGGTACTTATTAGATGATACTAAAAAATATATAATAGCTTTTGTTTATTTTATTTAAAAAATTGGGTATTATTTTTCTAATATATATGATATTTTTAATTATTTTCATTGTGCGCTTTTTTTTTTCCTCAGGCCAGCGTTTTTTTGGCGCTTTGCGCCTAGGCCCCAAGCGAAGCCTGTAAAGCCTGAGTGCGCCTAGCGCATTTGATAACTATGCTTGATGGTATGCTAAGCTTAGATCTGACAGTCTGACACAATGAAAATCTTTATCATAGTCTCCTTTGATTCTGTGGTGAGGTGGTCGATGCATAGAATGTAAATCCAAGATGGCTCTTTGCACCATCTTTTTCATTTATCTCAGTTCCATTTTTTTTTCTGAAACTTTGATCTAATACCAGTCCAAGATTTCTAATGGGAGTAGTACAGACCATCTTAATTTACTTCAGTTTCATATTGCTGGTTCCACTGTTTAGACCCAATCCAGTTTTCCATCGGACTGTACTCGGAAACAACTAAGAAGTCAACTCTAGAAGTTTTATTTGTCTTCATCCTCTAGGTGCTAGCATCTTGCAAGGCAAATTTTGATTTGTTTGGTAGTACTTGACCCCATGATCTTGAAATCGTTACCACCTAGGATCATCATCATCATACTTAGTAAATCTCACCAATAGCAAAGCTAAAGTAGGGTCTGAGGAGGGTAAGATGTAGATAGCCTTACCTCTACCCCGTTGGATTAGAGGGCTACTTCCAGTGAGACCCCCGCTCGATAGTAGTTTTGCATCAAGCCTTGGACATAAGGCGCATAACACTCAGCAATTGAGACAATTGCCGATTAGTGCATGTACCCTCTTGTCTTTCGCTATCAACGCTACGACATGATGCATGGTTAACTATCCCCTCTTTTAACGTTATTTTCATGAAATTTGTAAAATAACGTTAAAATTAGTGCACTTTCACTTTTGCCCCCTGAGCGGCCACACATATATACATTATATGCGTGTACAGCAAGTGGGGCGGACCACCTAGGATATGAGTTCAAATACCACCAATCTAATGTTGATGGATTGCTGTTTGTGGAAGGTGAAGCATTATGGCCAATGTTGTAGAAATCGCTTTTGGGCGGCGCCTAGGTGGCGATTAGTCGCTCATCGGAGGTCTACCGCCCGGATTTGGCCAAATCGGTCAAACTAGGCGGTCAAAGTCAAAATTGGTAAAAATCAAAGTAATCGGTGAAGAATCGCCCAAAATCGGAGTTAGTCGGTAAAAATTAGGTTATAAATGGATTAAAATAGGTCAAAATTGGACCAACTCCGTCAACTGGAATGGGTTCTTACCTCTATTTGAACCAAAATCGGACCAACTTCAAGCCTCCCTAGCGTCGCATGTGATATTATTCCATGATTTCTAACCTCCATTGAAGAACCAATCTATTAAATGAAGCGAATTTGGTACTAGGGTTTCTTTCATGGCACCGTCTGATGATACAATGGAAGAAGAAGAGGGAACAGGTTGGGTCTAACGCACGTGGGGTGATATTAGGTTGAAATAAGTTTAGTGTTTTAGCATTTAACCACCCTTCATCTTCTTTAGTTTACATTTGGTCCCTAAAGTTACAAATTTCTACATAAAAAAGTATAAAATTAAGGTTATATATAAAAAAAATTGTAAAATTATACATAAAAAACCCAATCCGATTAATCCCTATTAATCCCGATTATTCCCTAGGCGGTACCCCACCGCCCGACTAGCGCCTAGCGCCTTCTACAACATTGATTATGGCACTAGTTCGTTCGTTGTACAACTTCAGTGCTTTGTGCTTATTTGTTTTGTTTTAGAAGGGCGTGTATATGATCATAGACACTTGGTTTTTTTCTGTGATCTGCATGTTAGGCTAGAATCTCCCCCATATTTAAGCACATGTGAACTTATTAACATCACCTTGACATGGTAGCTATCAAAACAAATAAAAGACACTAAATGAAATCACAGGAAGATTGCGCAGTGTTTGCATATTATCTGATACTGAATTTCTTTTAGTATCTTTTATCTATTTATTCTCACTTCAACTCGAATCATTCCTAGACTTGTATAGTTTGGAATATTGTAACATACACGGAAAGCAATTATCTTATGTTGGGTGATGATTTTTTTTTTTTTTTTTTGTGGATGGGTGATCAGATAGCTCTGTTGGAAGAACAAAATAATGAGACGCAGACTGATGAAGCCAAACCCACTGAGAGTGACCCGATTGCTCCAGAAGCTGAGCCGTCTTCGAAGCCTGACATGAATGATGTGCCAATGGAAGAGAATCAGGTAATGCATTTGTAAATAGAATAAATAAACGGAAAGTTATCGAGTCCTTTGTTGCTTGAGTAAACTTTGTTGCTGACAAACCTAAATAGAAGGCAAACGAACAGAAGATGCGCAGCTAGCGCTTTCTGAATAGCAAAATTAAGTCTTTTTGGCAATGTAAACTCATTAGAGGATACTGACAAAGATACTTGGTTTTTTGCTGCCATGATTGAGGGGTTTTTAAATTTTTGTTGATAGTCAACCTTTTATGAAACAATATGTCTGGTCAAATTGATTTATTTGTTCTTCAGGTTTCTGAGAGTAATCATGCAGACAAAAGCACTGGGGGTTTAAGTTTGAATTTAAATGCTCGTGATGATGGTGAGGGTGATGGAGATGAAGATGTATCCAATGACGGCGAATAGCCGCAGGATGCAAGATGAGTTGGCAATTATTTTCTAACAAATCCCAGACAAAATTGATTGTGAGCTAGATGATTCTGGATTATCAAAAGTGTGGAGTGTGCACGCTTCTTACATGAAAAAACTTTGAAATTGAACAATTTTTGACTGATTTGAAATGTTTCTGGACTCAGACTGGAACTTAAAAGATTTCTGAATGATGGTTTCTCCACTTGTGACTTGTTATAACTGAAAAGGAAAAATAAAAACATTCTTTAGTTCATTCGTAAACAGTCCGCGGTTGAATGAACGAACGTAACCGAACATATTACTAAGCGTTCACGAACGCAGTCGAATGAACGAGACCTTTGTTCGTGTTTGTTCGCTAAGCTAACCGAACAAATTTTGTTGTTCGTGTTCGTTTGTTAAGCTAATCGAACAAACATAAACGAACTTAACGCTGAAGGGTTCACGAAATGTTGATGAACGCTCGGTTCGTTTACAGCCCTCCTTCCGGGTCTTCTACCGGTGGGCTAAACCCTCAGTCTCCACTGGCTGCATCATCTTACTTCTCAACCTCGAAAATCCACTTGAGGTCTTACATCAATCTTTTCTACTTGTAAATTGATTCATTTACTAATTTCTTATTAGTTAAATTCACGGATTTGGATTTTTGGACGATTATAGTTCAAGTGAAGATTTGTATAAAGTTGAAAATTTAGAGAGAAATTGGAAATGTAAGAATGTTAGGGTTTTTTTTTTTTTTTCAAATTAGCATAATTAATAAAAGGTAAAATATCCTCACTGATAGATCAAGCTGAGCCTAGTATTCAGAAACCAAATTCATTCAATAGAAATCCAGCTTGGTGATGTGGCATGGGAGGCAGAAACCGTAACACACAGACTAATAAAATATCATCAGGGTGAATCACTTTGTCACATACAATGAATCGTGATTTCGGTTTGGTGGTGTTGAGAGAAATGTTTATAAAACACAAACACAACACAATATACAAGAATAAATAATAATAATATAATAAAAAATAAATAATATAATAATAACAGAAAAATAATAAAATATATAAATACAAATAATATAAATATAATCAAAATAATAATATAATTAATAATAACACAACAACAATAATAATAATAATAATAATAACAACAATAATAAAAGAATAATAATAATAATAACAACAATATAAACTATAAAAAATAAAATATATATAACACACATAAAAAAAATAATAATAATAATATAAAATAAAATATAATAATATAATAATAATAAATAATAAAATAATAAGAATAATAATAACAACAAAACAACAATAATAATAATAATAACAACAACAACAACACCAAACAACAACAATCAACATATAATAATGTAATAATAATAATGTAATAATAATAACAATAATAATAACAATAATAATAATAAAATAATAATAATAATAATAATAATAATAATAATAACAGCAACAATAATAACAAGAATAATAATAATAATAATAATAATAATAATAATAATAACAAGAATAATAATAATAATAATAATAATAATAATAATAATAATAATAATAATAATAATAATAATAAACAAGAATAATAATAACAACAACAATAATAATAAAAACAACAACATCAATAATAATAATAATAATAATAACCAGGATAGTCCATATGGTATCACCATAATATTGTTTTAGTTTCCAACTTTTAGATAGTTCATATGTGGTCATCATTGTTCATAGACACATTTGGTCCTTCAGGAATGATAGAATGGGCCGGGCTTATTTGCAGCAATGGGTATGCGGTGTGATATTTCAAATATTGATATGTGAATAATTGTCCATAATATTATTGTTCATGTATTTTTTAAAAGCATTTATTCGTCATGTATCTATTTGATTGTCATTATTTATCATGTCGTCACTTTTATCCCTGCTTTCTAAAAACTTTATATGGCATTGATCCTTCGACTTTGAGTCACTTTGTGTTATGAATTCGTGTTTTTAGCCAGTTTTGATCGTTGTTTGCCCATGTCCCGTCGGTTTAAATTCAAGTTCATCTCCGTTTTACTGTTTCGATAATTATTAGTTTATCACAATTTTTTTGTTTTCTCCTTCGATTGCAATACCGTCCCAAATCGAACTTCTAGCGACCAAATGCCCGCCGCGATGCGCGGGACGTCACACTAGTTAATTTATACAATGTAACTTTTCATGAACAGTTCATATAAATGGCCCAAGTAAAATTTTAAAAACATTGTACTATAACATAAACAACAGTAGTGTACTGGCCCACCACAGCCCAATGCATGAATAAATTGATCTGTTTTGTTGCATGAAGCCATGAAATATGTTTAAAGAGTACCTGCCTCCTGCCACAGCTCTTAGTAGGGGCCTGGACTGCTTATCCCCATCCTTTTTACAACTTACAACACCATTCAAACAATCACTTACAACCAAACAAACATAACAACGTATTATTTGTGGAACATGATGAACTCTTTAAGTTTACGAAACCTATCTATTATTGGGACGCATATTTGAGTATTACGTTAGTTACGAAACCCATCTAATTGGAGGTGCAGCTTGTTGTTTGTTTACCTACCATTGTTATGTAATTTCTCTGTATTAACGAAAAAAATTGGCGTTATAGACTAAAAAACTTGGTTTAAATTGAATATATTAGTATATAAAATGATCTTAAAAGTTATGATGAATAGTAGAATTAATTACAAGGATAGTCCATGTGGTATCATCATATTATTGTTTTAGTTTCTAGCTTTTATATTTGGTCATCATTGTGCATAGGTAAAACATTTAGTCCTTTGATGAAAATGATAGAATGGGTTGGGTTTATTTGTAGCAATGGGGATGCGGTGTGAGAAGAGAGATCGCTAGAGATGACGAGATAATGATTCGACACCCGTAGAAAGGGGGCAGTGGGTCAAGTTGAATTGTGGTTGTCATTGGTGATCAGAGGGTGTGGGGACTAGGGAGAATGAAGAAGAGGTGGGATCACAATTTTGATGCAATATCTTGATGTCTGGTTCTGAATCTGAAGAATGTTTCTACTTTTATGAGCAGAAGAGTTTAAACAACATATGTTTTGGTTTCTAGCACTAAGGTGTTGGATAAGGTTTTGTCTCTCCAAATGGTGAGGGTTCAATCCGCATGGTGCACAAAAAAGTGAAGTTTAGTAATTGAGTTAGAGTGTGTGTTGGCGTTCTAAAAAGTGGGCTACTCCAATGGCAAGGCCTAACTGTTTCGGAGTGGTCTTATTCGGACTTTTTGCTAGGAGGGTCAAATATTCGGGTTCAAACATCAAACCGAAAATTGAACAAAACGGATTACATATTTGGTTTTAGAAGACGTAATTTGGTTCAAACCAAGGAACACAAACACGATCATGTGTGTTAGGCTATGGATTTCTTATTTACACAACCCATTAAACATTTAGCCCATTACAAATAAAGGAACCCATGGAACCTGAAATCCGAACATATGAACACCCATCTTGTTACAACTTCAAGCTTTTCAATTTGAAACCGAACCAAATTGGAATCTGGTTTTCGATACAGTTTTGCCAACTTTGAATTTAGTCCTGTTTGGTTTTCAGGTTCAATCAAAACAACATTCAAACTAGGGAAACCAAAACCCGAACCGATGAACACCACTAAATTGTTCGGTCAGCACGAAGAAGATGGGGGTAGGGGAGGGGATGCATAATATATTTGTTATTACTATTTTCTTGTTAAGGATATTTTAGACAATTTTTTAGCATATGCGAGTGTAAATGATTAAATCGTTTTCGTATGAGTGAACCATGAAGACCAAATGTGTAATTTCTAAGAAAATATGGTCCAACACCGTAATATGGACATATCATAGGAACTATTTGTGTATTTTTTTTCTAAATGATATGTTGAAGGTGTTAGAAAGTTTGGAATTATCAAAATTATAAGTTTTTAGAAATGATTTGATATTGGAAATTTCAGGTTTGGTTTTTTATGTGAGTTCAAGTTCGGATTTTGGGTAATGCATGTTCCAATGGGTAATTTTGATCCCTATAAAAACATAAACTAGTATACATGTGAACCTCATGAATGATGAGTAATAAGTAGACGGTGGGTATGTGATTCGGTATGAAACATAGTTTTATATCATGACATAATTTTAGAATTTAATATAAGACTAATCGAGTATGGGAGATTGCCAGTCCCATTCCTCGCATAAAAGATGACAAATACATCTTTCTGACTCACATGTCAGACGATTGATAACCGTGAGGAACTATTAACGCGAAGAGTTAGCGCTACTCATTTGGTGAGGGTCAATCCATTTTCTAAAGCGTTAGCTCACATATCTACTAAAGCTACTTTTAAATCTATATCAATTTTCATTATATGACTAGAACTCTCAACCAGCTAAGGAAGAACACATTTATTATACTTATTGATATTTCTAAGTTACATTACTAAAAGGCTACAAGCCCTCGTAGTGAGGGTTAATCTACTTAAGTCCTTTTAGTTACCAACAAATCAAATCTTTATGCTATAATTTTGATATTTTTTCATACACAGTGTTTCATATACATACGAATAAATCGTTACGGTGTGTATATTTTTATGTATATTTTAATATAAACTTTATAATAAACTGAGTCGTAACTGATATAATTAAAAATGTTGAAATTACTTGGTTTTTTATAAAATTTATATAGAAACAGGTATAAAAATAACATGGTTATGGTGTATTCATAATATATATATATATATAAACCAGATAAATGATAATTAAATTTAATTATAACAAATGGTATACCAACGGGGTTTGTGGCCTATCGACAAAATAAAACAATTTTATCTTAAATTAAAAAAAATGGCGTGTTTAGTATTCTAAATAAATGAAAATAGTAAAACCCATTCAAGACAGAACCAATTAGTGGTTTCAAATTCGTGAATAAATTGAGAAATGAGATGATGAGATCCTCCTTCTAAAAGTTATAAAAAGTAAAAATAATTAACAGTCAATCTTAAATTTCTAAATCACTCCCCTCAATTAAAAGTTCTAAAAAGTAAAATAATTACAATCAATCTTAAATTCTAAATCATTCCCCTCATTAAAAGTTCTAAAAAGTAAAAATAATAACAATCAATCTTAAATTTCTAAATCAGTCCCTTAAAAAATGAAAACTTTTGAAAATCATTACAGATCGACTCGTGTAATTCTACTATCCCAAACATGACCTCTTTTCTTAAAGGAGTTAGATAAGTCAAACATGACCTTTTTTCTTAAGCGAGTTATTAAACAAGTTGCACCATTCAACTGAAGATTTAATTATTTTTCTGTGTTGTTAATGTTGTGTTTTAACATTTATGATGTCAGAGAGGCGTGTAATCACCCTTGGATAAAATTATTTTGATGATTCTCTCGAATAATTCAATCGGGTACAACCCTAATTTGAGAAACTGAACAACAATATATGTTTTTAGGATTCGTGAAGGAACCAATAGTGATGTAACCAAAAACTGATACAAATTTTAAGGTTAGGGATGAGTAACTGCCTTTTACATTATCTTTTAATTTTGAATAAAAAGCTTTCAAAATACCTTAATTTTTATTTCAAAAATAAGGTCCAAATTTTGTAATGATATTTGGAGACACGAGAGTCTCAATGTATATTGCTCCTTCAGGTTCATAGGCCATTGCCATGGATGCGAATGAAACCTATAGTCGGTAATGAAGTCCTCGAGATCCAAATTCTTAAAAGAGTTCATCTTTACCTCCAAAATCGCAAGCCAGTCCCCGTTCCTCCTAATGTGTGTACGCCTCACTCTAGTGGGGAGGTTAAAAATATGGCTAGAGAATGCCGCCGCTTTTGTCCACCCATCGCCATCCATCCTCCATAGATCAAACTTCAAACCACTATCTTCATAATACGTTATTAGCGATCCATGGTGCCTTATGAGTTTTGATGTGGAAGCTGAAAAGTTTAAGGAGATACAATTTCCACACGCTCCATGTGGGTGTTCAGCATGGTGTGTGAGTGTAGTAGCTCTTTATGGGTGCATCCACTCGTGTATAACGCATTATGAAGATAGTGGTTTGAAGTTTGATCTATGGAAGATGGATGGCGATGGGTGGACAAAAGCGGCAGCATTCTCTAGCCAGATTTTTAACCTCCCCATTAGAGTGAGGCGTCAGGAGGAACGGGATTAGCTTGCGATTTTGGAGGTAAAGATGTGCATGTGCATTAATATTAAAAAAGCCTAAACCACCTAACACCCCCAAAAACCACCCAAAACCTAAATCCACCCTCCCCCCAAACTAACCCCCCCCTAAAAACCTAACCCCCACCAAAAAACCAAAACAAACCCTAACCTAAAACCTAAAACACCCAAACCACATAACCCTAAACAAACCCCTAAAAACCTAAACCCTCCCACCCTACCCCAAAAAACCTAACCCTCCCACCCGACCACTAAAAAACCTAACCCACCCCTCCCCGCACCCCCCAAAAATCTAAACTCCCTCCCCCCACACCCAAAAATCTAATCCTAATCCTCCAAAAAACCTAACCCTAAAAGCTAAACTAAATTTAAAAGCTAAATCTAAGCATATAATAACATGTGCAGTAAAAGTTTTTTTTAAAGTTTTTTTATAAAAAATTGGTATGTTTTTTAAGCTTTTTTCGTTTTCTAATTTATATGTAATTTTCTCATGATGCTCTTCCTATGGGGTACTAGAGTGAAAACCAGTATATTTGCAAACAGAATCAACAAATCCTGGCCATGATTTACACACATGTATGGCTGAGATTTGATAATCAAATCGTAAAATACACTAGTGTATTTTATCATCAAATCCTGACAATTAATTTATACACGTATATGACTAAAATTGGTTCGCTCAGTTACAAATAAACTAGTGTTCATCTTGACGTTAACCCTGTATATATATAAATTGTTCCTACAATGAAAACACAAAACCGCCAAACTTAAAAGGCCTCTAACCCTAGCCACCCATCATCATCATCATCACTCCCACTCCCACTCACTCTCAAACCCATAAACGCCACCATGAAGAAACCAAAACCATCGAAGACCAGCAGCACCGTCCACCCATCTCCACCCATCGCCACCCACCTGGCTCTTCTACCGGCAACCATCTTCAACCTCACCTTAACCCTCTCCCCAGAAGACAAAGAAATCTTAGCCTACCTCCTCTCCGAAAAAACCACCACTGACCACTCCCCCCTCTTCAACTGCAGCTGCTTCCGCTGCTACATGAGCTACTGGGCCCGCTGGGATTCCTCACCTAACCGCCACCTTATCCACCAAATCATTGATGCTTTTGAGGATGGACTTCTTCACAACGTTAAGCACAACAAATCCAAGAAAGACAGAAAAAAGAAACCTCCTCGTACCACCACTACTATTACTGCTACTAATAATAATAATAGTAGTAGTTTTAGTGGCAATGAAGGCGCTGAGTCAACTCGGTCGATGGAGCTGAGTCGGCTGAAGCTACACGAGTTTGAATCGGTGAAAGGAGAAGGAGGAGTGGTGAGGAGGATGGTGAGTTTTCTTGGTGAAAGGATATGGAGTGTTTGGACATAGGGGTTACTATCAACACTCAAGGCCAAACAAGGTTGTTTTGGGTCAAGCTTTTTGTTTAATTTGGGTTTTTTTTTTTTTTTTTTTTGTAAAATATACCCTTTTTACAGTGTAGAAAATTGGTGCTTAGTTAAAAGTTAATGTTATTGTTTATTCTTCTTCTCTTGGCTGTTGGTTAATTTTATACGTATCATCAACATTTGCATCCAATTTAAATGGATTCTGGGTACAAAGAAATATATAAGGAATTATTTATTATATTATGTTATAGTAAAATGCTTAATATTAACTTCAACTTTATTTTGTAGTCATTAACCGTATATAAGAAACATTTTGTTATAATTTGCCAGTAACTAAATTTAATTTTGGTTTCCTGAAGCCGAGGAGGTATTTACTCGAGTTAAATGGGTTATGTATAGTTATGACTTTATGATTTATGAATGTAGTTTTTAATAAATTTAGTTAATTTCTTCACCAAAATGATGTTGGTTTATGAATGTAGTTTTTAATAAACTAGTAATTTCCTCACCAAAATGATGTTCGTTTGAGTAACAAAACGAGCAATTTGTGAACTGTAAGAGCAGATTTTAAGATATGTGAACTGTAAGAGTAGATTTTAAGAAGCGTCTTCCCACGGTTAAAAAAATAAATTTTAAAAACATATCAAACCCTATTTGAGAACTGTAATAAAAATCATTCAATTTTAGGGCTGATAATTTTAGGCATGTACACGAATACATAACATGAACTTACATAGTAAACAGGTATCGTGTATGGCCTTAACAGGTAACTGGTACTAAACAGGTAGACACGAAAATACTTGTTAATTTCCGTGTCTAAACATGTAAAATACTTGTTTACCTGTTTAGTACCTTTTAATATATGTTAACAATTTTAATATAATAAAAAATATATAATTTAGTGGAATCATGTGATTTAAAAAATTGATCTTATCACTTATCTTTCTAGAAAGACCATGTGAACTTTGAATTGTAGGTTTGAGAAGAAAGACCCATTTGTACTTTACATTGTTTTGAATGGATGTTATGAGTTATTTAAACATTTTGTGATTTGTCATTTATAGATTTTATTATTTCAAACTTGTTACGGATTATACGTTTATGCATTATTTAAGTTTATTGTGAAATTTTGGCAACTTTTGTTTCATTAAACATGTTCCTAGATATGTAATTATTTAAACATTTGTAAACATGTATTAATAGTTAATTATTGTGTATACCTGCTAAAAAATATTTCGTTTTCGTGTATGGAAAACTGGACACAAAACCTTATCATGTCGTGTCCGTGTATGGGATTTCATGAATCGAGTATTATTGTGTTCGTGTTTATCGTGTACAGATATACACGATATGGCAGCCCTATTCAATTTATCGACATGCTATAAAGTTTTGGGGAATCAAACAAAAGTAAATTTAATACCAATTAAATATCATTTTTTTACTAATATGTTATGTTTTTTTTTGAATGGCTAATATGCTAAAGAAAAGGAAAAGAAGCATCCAAAAGCCTTCATAAAACCATCAATTAGTAAAAATAGTAAACTTTTGTAGGGCAGTACAAGTATTAATTTAATAATCTACAAAAGACGTACACTTTATATATATTTATTTACTATATATACAAATACAAGCCGGGAAACAGTACAGGCAGCTGTGGGACACTTACCCATTCGTCTAGTCAAATTACAATTTTGTTCTCAGCTCAAATTTATAGTTTTGTCATTGTTTTTTCTGTCAAATTACGATTTTGCTCCCAGTGTAAAATCCGTTTTAGTGTTTTCTTTACAAAACTATGGTAGTGTTTTGTTTTAATTGGTTGGGTCGATGTAATTTTACTCGTGCCAAGCAGTGCTTTTCCATTGTTTTTTAGCAAAAGTGTGGTAGTGTTTTGTTTTAGTTAGTTGACTCGATTTAATTTAATTTGAGATCGTGTTATAAATAGTGTGTACAAGTAATCAAAACACAGACGTACATGTTACGAGAGAAAAAAAAGTATTCGGCTCGATGCCTCGCAACACAGACGAGACAAAAACTAATAAATATATATTTTAAATGTATAATATAAATATCTAATATATAGTAATTCTACAGTTACTATTGTGATTTCAGTCACATCTTATTAAAGTTATCACTCAAATTTATTAATGACTATTTCAACTTTACTTGAACCATGATCTCTCCACGTCTAAGTTGTTTTTTAAGTGTATGTTGTTTGATTCCAGATCAACGGTGTTTAGTTGGTTAGCTTGATCTACGTTCTTTCGTATTTTTTTCTCAAGGAATATATACTAATGGTATTAGTGCTGGGGTGGAAAGCTAATGAAATTGGATAGTAAGTTTACTGTATTTTTAAACAGATACGAGAATTAGTTAGGGCGTTCACGATCTGTATTTTTCAAACTTTCATAAATGTGTCAAGTGAACTGCCACATCAGATTTCCGTTAATCTTCCAAAGTCCAAACATATTTTCTCTTCAATATTGTGTCCACTTTCTTTCACTTATAATACAAACAATAAGAATATAATATAATATGTTATTTTAATATGTGTGTGAGAGAGAGCGCCCGAGTTTATAAAACTAGACATAAATGATAATATCAAATGCCAAGTCTAGAGTTGACGTGGCAAAAAGCCACATCGTGGAACACCATGTCACCCAGGCGTGGTTAGTAGTGGCGACGGGGCGTGGAGAGATCATGGTTTTGGAGTTTGCATCGAACAATTTCAAGTTTTTTTAATTAACAATTAATTTAGCACCTCATTTTAAGAGCATTTTGATATAAATGTAGCTAAAAACCAATTTAATTTCATAATAAAGTATTTATTGGTCTCATATAAATTACTTCAACAATGATAAGAATTATATATTTCACTATTTTGTATTTTACTTTTGTGTTTTCTTTTAACAGCCCGGGTGGTTGTTCTTTTATCTCATTTTTTTAGTTGTTATTTTAACTTTGTTTTGTTTTTTTAACTGTTATGTAATATTTTTTTAATTATTAATGTAAATCATTTATATAAGTACATTTTTTTATAAATTGTTAAAATATAAAATTATTATTTTTATTTACAAAATAAAGATGACGTTACAGTAGAAATTTAGCGGAGCAGTGAACCGCGCTCCCAAAATGTTATCCTAGTGGAAACTGACTTGGCAGTGAAAATTATAATGGAATGTAAAACCGCACACCATGGTCTAATGATTATCGGACAGACGGACACATATTTAGAAGGCTCGTGTCCTAAAATACGTGCTAAAAATCCTATCACCTCAAAGAGTCTTAAATAAAAAACCAACATAAAATTAGTACAGGTATCAGGTTACCCAAAGGTCCTCCATCGCATAAACGAGGCCATCGAAAAGTCTCTTGTTCACTTGTGAGGCCACTTGGGTCCTCTACATCGATACAACCACTACGAGGCAACCTGAATATCCCTCAATCACATATGGGGCACCTAATAGCCCGTAAATCTCATATGAGACTACCCGAAGGTCCATCAATATTGTACGAGGCTACTTGAAGATCCCTCATTCCCATAGACTCTCAAAACATTCAATATAATTTATAAGGTCTATTTTCATCTATGTTTTTAATCAAAAAACTTGTATCAAAACATTATCATATATGTGTAGTAACACACGTTAAATAAAATAACACACTTCTAAAATTGTTGCTAGGAGAGTTAGTTTGGACATACTATAACTGAAGCACATGTTATGAGAGAGATATGTACAAGTAACCGAAGCAAATGTTATGAGAGACAGTGACGGATCCAAAAAATCTTCATATGGATAACGTCTTATAAAAAATGGGTAACAAAATCAAAAAAATATCAAATTTTTCAAAAATTTACATCCTCTTCAGAGCGCCAAGGGTAGCGGATGCTACCCCTACCAATAAGGTAGGTCCGCCCCTGATGAGAGAGATATTTAGCTTAGTGTCCCCGCAACATAAACGGAACAAAAACTAGTATCAACTACAACTCAGTGTACTGAATCTGATTCAGATTTTAGAGAATATCCAAATAAGTATTGTTTTTGCACCAAACTTAGTATTTACTAATTATTTTACGACAAATCAACACATTATATTCGGTGTTATCATCATGATTCATGACTGAATATTGCCTAGTCAAACTTACATTATAGAATGATTTTTATTTCAATAGGCTTTTGTTTTATAAGTGATGGGGTGAGCGCCGGACATGATGTTTCCGCTTGTCCATCCATATGTTCTTTTAACAATAAAATAGTTGTATTAAAGAGTTATAGTTTAGCGATATCAAGATTTAATAAAATATGTTTAAATATCGTCGTATATGGGTTAAATCAGATATCGGATACGGACGCAGTACGATAAAGGCTAGTAAACTGAATGCCGTACGTCTTATGTATAGGCAGTAAGTTTGGTTCTATCGATTCAAACCATAGAACCGGTTTGCATTGTCTTAATATCTGATTTTTAAATTTCAATAAAATGCGATATTAAGGTAACACCAACGTTCCATATTTTCGGTAATTAAAAAGATGTCTTCTATTCCAATATTCCATTACTGTTGAAACTGTTACCCACCTCGTCCAATATAACAATATTTATTAGTAATAAAAATGCTCTTAAAATGCTTAATATATTACAAAACATAGTTGCTTTTTAAATAAAACCATGATCAGTTACATAAATCCTAGTTGACATTGGATTATTTTTTAGATGAATTTGTATTTTATAAAATTATAGGGTTAACTAGTAACGCGGTTGAACCACCCGGTACAACCGGTTCAACCGATTGAACCATTTCAGAGCCCAATTCGGTATGATTTAAAAACCGATTTTTAAAACACTGCATAGAAATACGTCTCTTTAGAGGGGGCCTTTATGGTGTGCGAAGAGGACCATCGGCCAAGGTCTATGTTTTTGAGGGGCACGTGTTTTTTTAAACCCGATATATATATATAATATTATGTATTTTTTTTTTTAATAATATATGTTCTAACCATTTCCAGTATAGGCTCATTTACAAGTCAATTTTATGAGTTAAAACTTAGTTTATTGGCGTTAGATTTAGTGAGTCTAATACTATTTTACATTATATATTTTGCTAAAACATAATGACATATCTTTTGAGTTCAAACAAAGTATATGAATTTTTAGAGAAACTACATCTCTTACTATGGGTATACGAATTTAAGTTTCATGGTGGATTGAATGTGAAGATTTAAAATAGAATTAAATGATATAGTTGGTAATTTTTTATTGATAAAAAAAATTAGATAAAACGAATAATAATGAAAAGTAAAACAAAATGAGGGAACTTTATCCAGACAAATTGCGTAAATCCCTAAACTTTGTAAATTGGGGATATTTTATTTTTTACCAATTTGCCCCTGGACTTACAAGGGATGTGTCGCAGTTTACGAGGCCACCAAAAGCAGGAATAATGTGGGGTTCTAATTTCTATTTGAGCCCTTTTATATACACATAAAAATATAATATTTAAATAAGTGTGAAATATATTTATTAAGTAGGCGTGATTGTAAAACACCCTTTTTCTTTTTTTGTTATACGGAAATAACTTCTATATAATATATAGAAATTGGGCCAGCAACGATCTGACATATATAAAAGAAACTTAAGTTATTATATCATGTAAATTGAAATTGCGTCACATCTTCCAATTAAAAACATTATACTTAGAATGACCCATAAACTTGAGTTCACTTTGATCTCTTCGACAAATTTAGCTATCGGCATATTCCATCTCTTGAATTCTTTGTATTTCTAGCCTCCAAATCTGTCAAAAGTTTGCTATAAAGATAACACTAATCACCTTCTTCCACTCCTTTGATCCCTTCACGTTTTGAGGCAATACCCACACTGTGTTACAGGACAACTCCACCACCGGGACCTGTTGTAAAACATCTACAAGAGATTCTATGACGTTACAACGATGTAGTGGAGGAAGATTTTAGTTAAATGAGGTGTGAAATATGTTTATTAAGTGAGCGTGGTTGTAAAAGTATTTTACAAATAAGTGTATCTTAACCAAATGAGCGTAGTTAAAAATATTATTCACCAAACTCATATTGTTTCATTCATCATGTTTTTTTAACCAACCCTTTATGCTTCATCTCCCTTCACTCAACTTATCATACTTCACATTAACAAAGGACATAGCTCCTTAAGGCCCACATTAACAAAGGACATAGCTCCTTAAGGCCCATTTAGTGTACTTGTCATTTAACAAATGCTATCAACACCTAAATTGACCTAATGTGATTTATTGTATGGCAAATTAACACACTAACATTATGACAAAGCACATTAGTGTAATAGTGTAATAATGTCTAACCATCATAGACAAGTTATTAACATCAAATTAACTTGTTATAACTTAATAAGGCATGTCTAACCTAAAGCACTCAATAGCACATGACAAGACTCATTAGTGTACTAATCATCATACACATAATAGTAACACCAAAATAACCGTTATGAGCTAAAAGCTTGAAAATTAAACATTTTTGATAACACCCGAGGTCATCATGGCTTGGAGATGGTGTCCACTAAATCTCATTTTTGTCACTTATGGGGCGTGACAGCTGATGTAACATGTTTATAGGCTTTTGAATGAAATGCATAGGAGATAAGTCTTCCAATTTTAAAGCTATTAAAAGTGTGAGACATTTGGTAGAGTATTATTGATATATGGGTAATTGGGTTCTTGGGTTCATATGAGAAGCCTATAATTTTACCTATCCATAATTCCATACAGAGGTGCGCAAAAAACCCGTATCCTGAACCGGACCTGGTAAAAAAACTTGAAACTGGTTTTTCTAATACTCGGGTATTCTATACCCGAAACCGGAATCGACCATAGCCGTAGGGTATAGATATGATATGCATTTTGATCTCAATACCTGGAACCGGAACCGATCATAACCGATTAATACCTGAAACCGGACAAGAACCGGAACCAATTATACCCAATACATGATTCTAATATATTTCTTTTAAATTTATGTTAGTGCATTTATTTTAATTTTCTTACATTATACAATGCATATTTAATAATAATAATAATAATAATAATAAACAAAAAACGAGAAAATAGGGTAAAAAAGCGCAATAGAGCATTAAAAATAAGAAAATATCAAACTAAAAACTCGGAAATAGGGTATAAAAACCCCGAAAACAGGTTACTCTTAATATCGGTTTCTTAAGAACCGAAACCAAACCCTACCGAAAACTGGCACATAGGTATGGTTTTTTGGTCAAATAACCGAAACTGGAACCAAACATGTTATAGCAATAACAGGTTCCAATGAGAAACCGAAACCGGTTATTAATAATACTCGGCTTGAGCACCTCTGATTCCATATGGTCCATATGAGAGGCTATAAATTTGGGTTCATATATTCGGCCCTCTAGGTTTGCCACCACAAGTCCTGGACTTGAAGTCCACAACCAATGACGCCAAAATTCAAAGCCCAAAACCCAAAAGTAATTTTAGTGGATTCAGTTATTTAAATGTTGTTTATACTTTCCAACTTTCTCATTATAGTATTTTAACCCCCCCCCCCCCCCCCCCTCAATCAATTGTGTTTTTAAACAATATATTTCAAAACTATTAAAATGAACCCAAAAATTCAACAAAGTTGTTGTTTATACATGTCTTATAAATCAACCCAAAGCCTCTATCATCCACCATAGGAGAAAACTATTAAAATGAACCAAAAAAATCAACAAGGTTGCTGAAACATGTCTTATAAATCAACTAAAGCCTCTATCATCCACCAAAGGAGCTCCATAACATTTATGTGCCGTTTTTAACGAGTCTGATTAGCCGTAACATATGGGGTTGTGAATTGCCCACTCCAACGCAACGTACGGGTTCCCACTAAAGCTCATTAAATTGTTTTTGAACTTCTTTGCAGGGAAAATATGAGCAAGAATAGATTGGTAGGTGAAGGCGACCACCAGTGGTAGGGGCAATCACCCGCCATGGATATTAAGGATATTAAGTTTTATTAGCTTGTAATACTTGCAAATGTTGTATATTTTAGTGTAATTGGGATTAACTTGGCAACTAAGGAAATTATTATACATCGAACAAGTTGGGAGGTGTGGGAGGGTACGCTTGTTCGAGTTGTTATAATTCCGAGTGTTTGGGCCCCTTGGTGGGGGTCCAGGGGCAACACCCCTGGGAGTAGGCTCCAAGGGCGGCAGTCCTTGGCGGGGTCCAAGCGACAGTCCCTGACGGGGTCCATTACATTGCTTTATTAAAAATGGCTTAAAAAATTAAATTTTCCAGAAATTCGGATATAATTTTGAAATGGAAAATGAGGCCATTTTGAAGGCATTTTAATTTTTTGAAATTACTAGGCCCTATCCCCAAATTCAAAATCACTTCTTTGGTTGTATCATGTGGTTCTATATGAATTCTTTCAACACACACATACTATTGTCGATTTCTCAATCTGAGTTGTATCCGATTGAATTATTCGGAAGAATCACCGAAATAATTTGATCTGAAAGTGATCAAAGTCTCTCCGATTATCCGTAGTTTACAAAATTCCTCACGGTAAACATGATCTACAACAAATTATGAGGTATGGCAAATACTTACCTAACTGATACTCATTACCTCTTAGGCCCAATAAACAGCACTACATGGAAATCGACCACCAACGGCAAAACATTCACCGACAAACATGTTCCATCAATGATCCCTTGTTAAGCTCTATCATGGTCCGTTGGTAAAGTCTTCACCCACATTTTTTTCCCATGGATGGATTAGTCCATTGCTGAAGTTCCTCTTGTTTGAATTCAAAATGTGTTAGAAGGTTGATTCATAAACACTGAATTGATGTGTTTATTCGTTATGTTTCATTACAAAGAAGGGTATCCTATTTATACAAAAAAAACGTAATCTAAATATAGAAGACAGCAGCTGATTGCTAGCTGTCTTTTACGTTGCTGTTGATTGCTGTTGATTAGCTGGATACGTTGCTGTTGATACGTTGCTGTTGATTAGCTGCCGATTAGCTGCAGGATGTCCGGCTGTTGATTAGCTGCAATTTTCCTCCAAGGTTAGACTTTCCTTTCTAACACTCCCCCTCAAGTTGAATAGTTGGATTTCCAAAATTCAGCTTGCCCAAACAATCATTGAAAATTTTCCCGTTAACTGCTTTTGTTAGAATGTCAGCAAGCTGATCCTTTGATCGAACGAATGGTAGTTTAATCGTACCATCTTCCAATTTTTCTTTGATGAAGTTCCTATCAACTTCCACGTGTTTTGTTCGATCATGTTGTACTGGGTTTTCTGAAATCTGAATTGCAGCTTTATTATCACACATAATCTTACTTGTTTCTTTTGGCGGAAAACCAATCTCAGCTAAGAGTCTCCGCATCCACATGGCTTCTGTTAAACCCCGAGCTATACCTCTAAATTCAGCTTCTGCACTTGAAAGAGCAACCACTTTTTGTTTTTTACTCCTCCAAGTAACAAGATTCCCTCCAACTAAAGTGAAGTAGCCTGTTGTTGATCTCCGACTTCCCTTATCTCCTGCCCAGTCTGCATCGGTATAGATCTGGACATTTAGGTGTCCATGTGATTGAAACAGGACTCCATGACCCACTGTTCCTTTGAGATATCTAATAATTCTCCAAACTGCTTCCATATGTGACTGTTGAGGTTGGTGCATGAACTGACTTACTACCCCTACAGCATAGGCGATGTCTGGACGAGTGTGTGAGAGATATATTAGTTTTCCCTCCAGCCGTTGGTATCTTTCTTTATTTGTTAATTTTGCTCCTTCTTCCATGTAAAGCTTTTGGTTTACACTCATAGGAGTATCTGCTGGTTTGCAATCGATCATTCCAATTTCTGCCAACAGGTCTAAGACATACTTCTTTTGACTAATGAAGATTCCTTGTTTCGACCTTAGTACTTCAATACCGAGGAAATACTTAAGTCTGCCTAAATCTTTCATTTCAAATTCAGCAAACAAGTTTTCTTTGAGTTTTACCATTTCTTCTTTATCGTTTCCTGTAATGATCATATCATCTACATAGATAATTAGGCAGGTTACGAATTTTCCTCTTTTTTTGAGAAACAAAGTATGATCGGCATTACTCTGTTTATATCCAAACTTTTTCATAGCTATCGTAAATCTGCCAAACCAAGCCCGGGGAGATTGCTTCAAACCATAAAGAGACTTCTTTAGACGGCAAACTTCTCCAGTTTTGAAACCTTTTGTGAATCCTGGAGGAGCATCCATAAATACCTCTTCGTCTAGGTCTCCGTGTAAAAAGGCATTTTTTACGTCAAACTGTTGAAGTGGCCACCCTTCATTTGCAGCTATCGAAAAAAGAACCCTGATTGTGTTCATTTTTGCAACCGGGGAGAATGTTTCAGCATAGTCAATCCCATATGTCTGGGTATACCCTTTTGCTACCAGTCGGGCTTTATATCTTTCAATTGTACCATCTGGTTTATACTTGACCGTATAGACCCAACGACACCCTACGGATTTCTTTCCCAACGGGAGAGTACACTTTTCCCAAGTATTGTTCTTGATTAGGGCTTCCATTTCTGTTTTCATCGCTTCCTTCCAATGTTTAGATTTTAAGGCTTGATCCACGTTTGCAGGAGTTTCTTCGGAATAAACAGATGAGATAAATGCTTTGGCTTCCTTAGTGAAATTTCCATCGGCCACACTAGCTATAGGATAGCTAGATCTTCTTGGTTCTTTTTCGGGAGAATACCGTTTCGGAGGGACCCCTCTGTTTGTTCTAGGGGGTAACACATATCTTGATGGTGGTTCTTCTTGTCTGGATTCATCTGCCTGCAAATTTTCAGTTTGTTCTGTGGCAGTTTCATGGTTAGACATATCGGTATCCTCGGAGTCATTAGAAACTTCAAATGTACCACCAGACTGAATAGGGTGAGTATTACTTACCTTGGACACCAGGTTAGGAGGAACATTAGGATCGTCAGTGGCACTGAAATTGAAGTCTGGTGACTCTGTAGTAGGTGACTCTTTAGTTGGTACATAGGGAACATATTTTAACCAGCTTAGTGTGTCTAAACATTCCTTCTCCCCCTGACCACTGAGTTGGGAATTGTAGTAATACTCGGTTTCAAGAAAGTCACAGTTTATCGTGGTAAACATATGACGTGTTTTTGGATTATAACATCTGTATCCCTTTTGATTCATTCCATACCCAACAAAGACACATTTTTCAGCACAAGGGTCAAGCTTGGTTCGATCTGATTTGGGTATGTGAACAAAGGCAGTACATCCAAAGACTCGTGGTTGAAGAGTAAGAACTGAGGGTAGTTTGAAGAATTTTGAAAGGGTGTGTAACGGAATGTTAAGTTTTAGGATTTTTGTTGGGAGTCGGTTGAGAAGATAGGTAGCAGTAGCAAGGGCTTCAGGCCAAAAATATTTCGGAACTTGAGATTCAATTAGGAGAGCTCGTGTCATTTCTAGCAAAATGCGATTTTTCCTTTCGGCGACACCGTTTTGTTCTGGGGTGTTTGGGCATGTAGTTTGGTGGATTATTCCCTTGTCTTGGAAATAGGATTTAAACGAGGTATTAACAAACTCACCGCCATTATCAGATCGGAATATTTGGATGTTTGTTTGAAATTGGGTTTGGATCATGGCGTAAAACATAGTGAACTTTTCAAATACTTCGGATTTGTTTTTCAAAAAATAAACCCAGGTCATTCGGGTACAATCATCAACGAACATCACAAAGTACCGAAGGTTTTTTCCCCCAAGAACTGGGGCAGGACCCCATACGTCAGAATGGATTAATGAAAATGGCAAAGCAGCCTTAGTATTATTGGGTTTAAAAGTTTTTCTATGGCTTTTTGCTAAAACGCATGTTTCACAATGTGACATAGAATTAACTGGAAATAGTTTTGGAAATAAAATATGCGAATAACTTGTAGAAGGATGACCTAATCTTCGGTGCCACAGCCAAGCTTCTTGTTCTGATGTCCCATGAGTCAGCATCACAGCACCACTTTGAGTCACCTCATCCACATAGTACAATCCTTGACTTTCAGTGCCACGCCCAATGATCACTCCCGTCCTGATATCCTGTAAAATACAAAACGTAGGGTACATTAGGACAATACAGTTAAGTTCCTTTGTGACATGGCTGATGGAAAGCAGCTTATGTGATAACGAGGGAACATAAAGACAATTAGAGATTTTTATTGTGGGTGAAATCTCAATAGTCCCTCCCGATTTTACATCCATTATCCCGCCATTCGCCGTTTGAATATGTGTTTTTTCTGGTTTAGTTGTTGAAATAATATCCGATGACTCATAAGTCATTGTGTCGGTTGCGCCGCAATCGAATATCCATCGTTTTTGTTTACCATGATGTTTTCGGGCCATATTAGCATTCCCATTATTTTCAGGGACCAAATGTGACATATTCACATTTTGATTATATGGGTTCGGTTTAAACCCATCCGCCCAACAACCGTTCCCTTTTCTTTCTTCTTCTCCGCCTTTACCTAAGCATTCGTCTCCTTCATCTGTTGCGTCGGCCATTCCGCCGAAACCCACCCTCCGGCTTCCATCTCCTGTGACATCTCGGCTGCCGGTGCTAGATGACTTCTTCATTTCCGTAGTCTTTGTGCCTCTCTTCTGACCATCAGACCACCATTCGGGATACCCGACGAGTTTGAAACATTGTTCCCGGGTATGTTTCGTCATGCCGCAATGATCACACTTGAGGTGAGTTTTGTCGTCTTTACTGGTTCCGTTTCTTTTTCCATCGGCTCGTCGGTAGCCCTTTGACGCAAGCCCTAGTCCGTCAATTTCAGAGGCCATTAGACCCGCTGTGATACCCTGTGTGTCATTGAGAGGTGTTCCCAGAATATTCTGGTGAGCGGCCTCCTTGCGGACAGTAGCGTATGCAGTTTCTACGGTTGGAAGGGGTTCTAACCGGAGTATTTCCCTTTTTATAGGGTCATATTTCCGGTTGAGGGCGTTTAGAAACTGGAACAGTTTCTGTTCCGTCCTGATTTTGTGATACGATTGGATATCGGCTGGGCAAGTCATAGGGTTTGGGTCAATCCGATCAATTTCTCCCCATACTCCTTAGAGTATAATCCACAATTCTTCTAGGGAGAGATTGTTCTGTTTGATTTTATTCGCCTTGACATGTAGGTTGAAAGTTTGGAGCTTGTCACGCCCACTGCTATATGTTATAGCTAGGGCATCCCACAGCGATTTTGCTGTTGGGAATTCGGTTAGATTGCTGGCAAGGGTTGGTTCGATGTTCTGTATGAGCCATGAGAAGACGACTAGGTCGTCTTGTTCCCATTGCTCATATTCCTCGCTGGTTTGGTTCGGCGGGTTGGTTGATAGATGGTTTAGAAAGGCTTTTGATTTACCGCCTATGGCTACCCTCATCATCCGGGTCCATAAGGCGTAATTCTGGCTGTTGAGCTTGAGGTTTATTTGAAGGTTATCGGACAGTTTTGGGTTTCTGTTTTGTGGGTTGAGGCCATTCTTGAGCAGGTTGGCGATTTGAATTGATAGATCTTCTCCCAAGTTACCGGCTTCGGCCATGGCAGCTTGGTTGAGAGGATGATTTGGTTTTGGGTGAGCAAGGTAAATGATGAACAGGTCAAGAACGACACTGCTCTGATACCATGTTAGAAGGTTGATTCATAAACACTGAATTGATGTGTTTATTCGTTATGTTTCATTACAAAGAAGGGTATCCTATTTATACAAAAAAAAACGTAATCTAAATATAGAAGACAGCAGCTGATTGCTAGCTGTCTTTTACGTTGCTGTTGATTGCTGTTGATTAGCTGGATAAGTTGCTGTTGATACGTTGCTGTTGATTAGCTGCCGATTAGCTGCAGGATGTCCGGCTGTTGATTAGCTGCAATTTTCCTCCAAGGTTAGACTTTCCTTTCTAACAAAATGTTCATATCTAGAGGACTTATAGGGATGAAAGCTATGTAAGCCGAATCATGAATGCGAGACCCCAAATATATATGTGCATGGTTTTAGATATGTTCAGAGCACCATCCTAGATCCTTAGTTTGCAACTAAAGTAAGTATATGGATGCTTGTTCTCTTGAAATAGGAATATAACCCTGAAAAAAGTACTTTTGTTTCCCATAATATTTAACTATAATATAATTCTGATCTAAAGAATTCTTAGCTTAATGTGACAGGCCAAATTGTTGGAGATCGAGCCTACTTGGAAGCGAGCTTAAAGACGAGGGGTCCTGGCCATATCTTTTCGGAGGGCTTCAATGACTAAGAAACTGTTTAAACCAGAAACGCTTTCGTTTCTAGATACCCCATTAGGCGGGACTTAGGATCACTAGCTCCCTGGTGACTACAAATTATGCGCATAACGAAACAAGTAAAACCTAAACTGGATAAGATAGATGGTCCTTGGGAATTCGTATATGTTGCACGACGTTAGGAGGATGAGTCTGTGACATTAAGGTTGTGTGTGTAGTTTCACTTCAAGTATAGGTTAGGACTCCAAAAGTAAGGAGATGTTTCCTAGAATTGGTTCTCTTCACATTCTTGTTTTCTTGCCTTGATCATGTAGTGTAGGGATGGATACGAAAGCAATCACGTGTACCACCTCGTATGTGTAGGAAAACCGTTTCTTCTTCTCTTTCTACACTTACGATGTTGGTTGAACGAATTATAGCTTGACACCTTAAAATAACGATGCGATCATGTGTAAACATGTTACCTTTTAAACACGTCCATCTTTGTTGCGCGTCTTTTTCAACTCTACGTGAGATATCACTTGCATCTTGTTTCTGGAGGCTTATCATTTCAGTTTAATTCATACTAACTAGATCATCAAAGCCAACTACCTTAATTAACCTCGATATACATCTAGGGACCGCTCGATCTAAAGATACGTTTCTTCCACGAGTATACTTAAAAAAATGGTTCATAGTATAGTCATGTTAAGATGTCATAAGATTGGCCATGCACTGGTACATTCCCAAATTTCACATAGCCACAACACAATTTGATTTGAGATAATTTTTTAGGTTTGTTCAGTTGAATGAATTTATTGTAAATCACTAATGAGTTTTGATTGTGTTTAAAAAAATTTCTTCTAACTTCGATTTTTTTAATGACATATTAATACCTATTGATACTAAAAGTAGTTTATTAAATTATGCAGTCAAGCATTACATTTATGTCAAGATATAAATGAGTATTATTTTTAAAATTTGCAAATTAATTTTTTTGTTTGTTTGTTTGTTGTTATTATTGAAGTTTAATTACTTTATCAATTTAATGAAGCTAGAAGTACCTATATTATCAAGTTATTGAGGAATAAGGTCCCAAATATGAGTGTGATTTGACACCAAAAGCCAGAGCAAAAGCATTGAATGATAACAAGAAGAAAAAAAAAGAGTTGTGGAGCAATTTGTCTATCTTTTACCTTTTCTATGAACCGATCATTCACGAGACTCTCACTCAGTCTTCTTGAAAATATTCATACTTTTCTTGATCATGTTGATCATCCACCCATAAAGTTACATGGGTCACCCACAATGCAAGAAAAAGCCATTTCATTTATTTATATATATATATATATATATAATTAAAAATATTAAATCTTCAATCTTTTTAAGAAAAAACAAAGACCCTTGTATAATATTGTTGTTTGCCTGTTTGTGATAATTTGTGGATAATAGTCAATTATGAAGCTAGAACATACTCCATGACTCCATCATTCTTCCTTCATCTTTCGTTATTTTGGTTCGTTCATGACCATATCCACTCTTTTCGGCGTTTTTTACTTTGAATTTCACCTCCAAAATTCAATCCACACCCCCTCTTGATCTTGATCACCCCTAGCTTGTATGCTATTGTTACTTTGTTAGCTTTTCATGAGTAACTTTGTATGTTATAGTCACGAATCGGATTCGTTTTTAGCATACTCCAACTAGCAATGGGTATTTCTTGTTTTAACCCTCTAAGGTTCAAGAAGAAGAAGGAGAAGCCCATTCCATACCCATCGAAAGCGCCATGGAAAAGTGAGATGGAGAACATGGAGAGGAAGAGATTTGACAGTCTTGAATCGTGGTCCATGATTTTGGATTCGGAAAATGTTGAAACATGGGAAGTGGCTAAGGAAGATCAAGAAGAATGGACTGCTGATTCTTCACAGCTTTTCATAGGGAATAAGTTTGCTTCCGGTGCTCATAGTCGGATTTATAGAGGGATCTACAAGCAAAGGGCTGTGGCTGTCAAGATGGTCAGGATCCCAACTCATAAAGATGAGACAAGAGCCATGCTTGAACAACATTCAAATCAGAAGTTGCTTTGCTTTCTAGACTATATCATCCCAACATAGTACAGGTAAATATTAACTAATCTTTTATTTAATTGCCCTGCTTACAAACTAAGTATGACACACTTTACAATGGTTGATGTGTTTCCAAACATACATATATGTCTAGAGACATATATACTCTTTGATGTTATGTCTGTGGTTAATAAGTTATTGATTGTTAGCCTAGTTTACTTATTATTATTATTTGATTTATCATTAAGTTTGTTTATTAGTTATCATTCTACTATAATTTGTATACTAGGATAGTTATTGACGTTTTATCATTGTAATATCTTCTTGACAAAGATATATGGTTTTCATTTATTAAAATAGACAGAAAAATATTATCCACCAATATCATTTTATTCTTCGTTTCAATTCTTTCAATGATGTTGAAATTAAGTAGGTTCGATCAGGCGCAACTTGTAATGGCGTTAATCATTTGTCTACGTGCATATTGCAGTTTATCGCAGCTTGTAAAAAGCCTCCAGTTTATTGCATCATAACGGAGTACATGTCACAAGGAACCCTGAGAATGTACTTAAACAAGAAAGAGCCCTACTCACTCTCAACCGAGACTGTTTTGAGGCTTGCCCTGGACATATCAAGGGGAATGGAATACCTCCATTCTCAAGTGGTGGTTCATAGAGACCTAAAGTCCAATAACCTGCTTCTTAATGATGAAATGCGAGTCAAGGTGGCTGATTTTGGGACGTCATGTCTTGAGACGCAAACACAAGAATCAAAGGGAAATATGGGGACTTATCGTTGGATGGCTCCCGAGATGGTTAAGGAGAAGCCTTATACGCGTAAAGTGGACGTCTATAGCTTTGGTATTGTCTTATGGGAGCTTACAACTGCGTTGCTCCCATTTCAAGGGATGACCCCGGTGCAAGCTGCATTCGCAGTAGCAGAAAAGGTTAGCCTATAGCCAGCCTTACGTTTTTTTATGTCGATCTGTGTTTGCTTTTTCTAAGGGGTAGCTAAACGTACCCCTCTACTCTAAACGCACCTAAGGATATTATTTTTTTAATGGGAAAGGGCCTACCATGTTTTGTGATTGGGGTACGTTTAGCAGCATCATTTTTTAAAACCATTGATCAGTTTGTGTCTGCGTTGACATGCAGAACGAGCGACCACCACTCCCTGCAAGCTGCCAACCTGCCCTTGCCCACCTAATCAAGCGATGTTGGGCAGCAGAGCCATCAAAGCGTCCAGATTTCACGGAGATCGTGCAGGCTCTGGAGAAATACGACGAGTGTGTGAGGGAAGGCCTCCCGCTGACTCTTCACTCGG
Source organism: Scalesia atractyloides (assembly GCA_947069175.1). Classification (NCBI taxonomy): domain Eukaryota; kingdom Viridiplantae; phylum Streptophyta; class Magnoliopsida; order Asterales; family Asteraceae; genus Scalesia; species Scalesia atractyloides. The sequence continues at coordinate 6,240,711 of CAMTDV010000027.1, forward strand.
GACTCATTAGCAAAAATGCAATACTTGATCGTTTCAAACGTTGTGTGCGATCGACTCTAATTCTATACCTGTACATGCCTAATTAAGTCCTTCAAATTAAATGTTTTTTTTTTGTATTTTCTCACTTCAATTCTATTTCCCAATTAAGCTTTACTAATTTAATTACGTAGGTAACATTATTTTTTTATATATATTTTTAAGTTGTATATAACTTCATGCTTGACTTGTGAATCTTTTTTTAATCTGCATGTGACTAGTTTGGTACATTGTATGGAAGTTGGTATCAAAATTTCCATTTTTGGATGCACCCCGGTAAAAGTATAATTAATGTTTTTGAAATCGGATCTGTAATTGAACCAGACGTACTGATTAGTACGTACTGGTTCATTGGGACAATTTTATAATTAATATAGATAAAAACTACAAAAATCAAACACGAAACGTAATATATAATATGCCTACTTTTCATAGACTTTCACTATACTTTTCTAGTTGCGTTGTCATTTTTACATTTCCAAAGAGTGTTTTTTTCTCGTTTTCAAGCTCATCGTCAAACCTCACTTATGACCAAGGTTGTAAGAATCGTTAGGCGCTAGTCTGCCGGTAAGGTACCGACTACCGATTAATCTGGATTAATAGAGAGGGATTAATCGGATTTGGATTTTAAACTAAATTTCAGTTTTATATGTATATACACATCTTTTATGTATTTTTTTAAGTAGACATGTTTAACACCTTATTCAACCTAAATTTTCAAATAGATAGTATTAATTGCTAGAATTTACAGGTTTTGGTCAACAATCTGGCCTAAATTTGGCCGTAATCGTTAGAGTACCACCGAATTTTGGGGCCAATTAGGACTAGATTTGACCAATGTTGACCGGCTACTGATTAATTGACCAATTAGATAAAAATTACTCGGTGACTTGGGACTAGCGATTAATCGGCGACTAATCAGAGCTTAGTCGGAATTTTTACAACAATGCTTATGACACTTCTTCCTATCAAACCCATTATTTCAAAAGAATCATGATTTCCAAATAACAAAGAGGTGGATAGTGTGACTGCAACACCCATAGTTTGAAAGAAACTTGATCTCCAAAAATATCTAGGTGGAAAGTGATTGCAACTGGTTATCTACAAGATAATCAACTTTAAAGAAGAAACTCATTCAGCAAAACTTCATCTTTGTCTCCATCATATATCACAGGCCTGAATTCTACATTATACAAGCCATTCTCTTTGTCTTAATCTTTACATTTTTGCTAATTCACAGAAAAAAAAGTTCATCTGTTTAACCGTGACCCTTCAAAATTGGTTGGCTGATGTATCGGCGCTCAAGAAGCACTCAACATCCAAGTCTGGCCGGAGTGGGACAACGGGACTCTCCAATTTAGAGAGTGCAGTAGCATAATACAAGAAAGTTGCCGTTCAAAAAAAAAGTATAAGGGCATAACTAACTGTATATATGCATGCTTTTGATAGTAACATGTATACTACAACCATTCAAAATGATGTACGTGTGTGGACTTCTTTTAGATGACCCTACGTTTATTCATAACTTTTACTTTTACATACTTTATATTTCATTACATGTATGCCTCCTTAATATTATTAGTGTGAGGGATCTTGAACTTTTAAATAGGAGAGTATTCGGTTTCAAGACCTTATTTTACAAATTGTAAGAGTTAATAGCCCAATGCACAAATATGAAACTTCATACACCTTAAAGTTCAAAGGATGGGAGATTTGTTTTTGAGTCCCTGATACTCGGCCTAGCATTGAATAGACCGGGTATTCACCTTTTCAATATATCAAATCCAACAGACCGGGTATTCACCTTTTCAATATATCAAATCCAACGGGGGGTCTATTTGGCACCTAAATCGGACTGAACCTTCTTAGGCTATTGTTTTCTTCTTCCCTCCTAAATCTTGATAAGCATTGATCTTGATAAGTATCATTTAATCTTCGCCGGAACCGGAGCTATTTCGAAGATATTCATCAAATGCGGCTTCCTCGTCAGTCATTGTGGTCATCAATTCATCGTCTACCTCGTCCTTGTACAATTGCTTTTCATATTCCAATTCTCCCTCGAGTGAGTATTTGTCTTAAATTCTCTCCGCCACATCAAAATAATCTTTCAAACAAATTGACATTTCTACCGCCGGTGGTGTTAATCTTTCAAGCAAATTGCCATTTCTAATGTCGGTGGTTTAGTCTAATTCTTCTTATCGATAGGACCTTACCACTTATAGAAAAAAAAACACTTTCCTAAGCTACCGTGAAAGCTTGGATCGTTAGCAAATCTCGGGTCGTGGTAGCTAAGATCGAAAATTGATCTTCCTTACTTTTTCACCAAACCAACAAATAAAAATTCTAAATTCTTGTGGAGTTATCATTTGTAAAAAGTTCGACCCACTATACCTCCCGCGTTAGCTACTAGTAGTGTTACCACGTTGCAATTAACTCAACTCGTCTCATAATTGGTTACATACATATAAATCCGGATCCGAACTTGAACCTTCGCTAAAAGCGACATTTCTCATTGGCTCATGGATGTGTGTAGAGATTGTACCATATTTTGTTAAATAAATCTCAAACGTTTTTGAAAGTTGCTTGTTAAAAAAAGCTCTTGCACTTTGACCAAAGTTGGGTCTTGAGGGGGGCACAAGTGAAAGCCGTTAGTTCTATAAATTATTTTTTAAGTTTTCCTTCATTGGGTCTACCATATCCTTATATGGTCTACCCCTACACGACAACTCGCTTAATTTTAAACACATTGAATAAAATTTGTAAAGTGTCAAAGAACTTGTTCGATAGTAAACCCCCAATAAAGCCGTTGTTGAGGTTTTGAAAAATTGAAGCATTTGTTTACCGTTTCACTAATAGCCCAACCAGAAGGGTGGTAAGTCGAAACCTTTCCACGACTTACCAAAATGTCATGATATAATATTAAACTTTCTTTTTGCAAAATAGCTTTTTCAAACATGTTACAAGTCGAATTCCATCTTGTGGGACAATCTCAATTGGGACCTAACATAAGCGATCCACCTTCTTACAAAACTTTATATATTTACTATGTATTTGATTGTTACTATAAATATCTTGTAACATTCTTTTGAAACATCCTTTTGTGGTTCCATAACTTTTAACCGTCTTGAATGGCCATGTGTGCAACACATCGACGATGGAAAAAACCCCTTTACAAATCAGTTTATATTTTAATTTTAAATGCATTATCGGAATCATATTGTTTGATATGTTATCAAAAAAATATCGAAAAAACCTTCTCTTGCAATTGTTAAGTTTTAATAACTTTGTCGATAGTGCGGTATATATTTTCACGATGTGAGAATAATCAAACAATTGAAATGCATTCGTGCGTTTCATCATTTGTCACGACTTCGGTCCAACCCAATGGACGGTGACACAAATGTATGAGGTTGGTAAATCGTGCGGTGTTGACCAAACGTTACTAGTTAAGTTCACACCGGTTTCTAGTTTTTTAAAATAATAAATTTATTCTTTTTTTTTGCCTTTTTCTACATTTGTAAACAATCTCGTCTAAGAGTAGCACAACTTACAGGAGTGTAGCGCAATCGGAGAGTTCTTTGAATAATCTAAGCATAATGTTGGTTGTTGAAATTGTTGAATGACAAACTTTCTTGGATCACAAACTTTGTCATTTCCTCCTGAGCTATATCAACATTGTAGTCCCTGACTGTGATGAAGTGTGAGCATATTTTTAGATATATTTTTGGTATATTTTACTCATTAATTCAAGCTTTAAATTTATAAAACACGATATAACACTATCACTCTCTACTTTACGCTAGGGCAAGTGCACCCATCGTTGACGTAGTATAGTGATGGTAAGATACCGAGGTCGTTCAATGATACAAGATCTTTTAATACCGTAATATCATCGACGTCTAATCTAATCGAATTTTTAGAGAATATATATATATATATATATATATATATATATATATATATATATATATATATATATATATATATATATATATATATATATTGTAACTAATTAAGTAAAGAAATAAAAGAAAACAAATAGACATAGAATCACTTGGTTCCGCCTTATCATTTATGTATTCTTTGATGATTTTCGTACTTTGGGTTTTTTAAGAGATTATCTTGGTTATAGTGACATGTCCCTCTTTTGAAGGCAACACTACCCTCAGCCATATTGGTCTGAGTCAGTAGGGACACAGTTCCACAAGGCCGGAATATTGAAATATAATTAAATAAGTTATTAATACAAAATGTGGCATGTCCCTCTTTTGGGGGCAACGCTACCCTCGGCCATATTGGTCTGAGTTAGCAGGGATACAATCTCGGAAGACCTGTTTAAAGTTGTAATAGTAGTTTATTTATAAGAGATTCTAGCCTTTTTTACTTCCCCCGATTTGATGCTATCTGCCTCAAAGGAAGTCCTAATAAGCTTGAATCAAGTCCTTGCATGATCTATACACTGAACGAGGCAAGAACTTTACCAGTACCACCCTTCTAACCCCCTTCCAGGCAATTAACGTGCTTTCTAGACCGTAAATACACGAATGACTGAGTCAACAAAACATGAAGAGATGACAGGATAAAGTTCACTTTCAATATAAAAAACTAGTTATTAAAGTTATTAATACATACCCAACTAAAAAGTTAAACAAAGCTATGGAATTAAAAGTAAATACATAAATAACTTGTCTTCCCCAAGTGATGTAAGAGATCAGCCAAGCATAACCTTTGTTTGACAAAAACTATTACGATCAATCTTGGATCCAAAGACGACTACACACACTCTAAGAGGATGATGGATGAATGTGGTAGTGGAGTGGTGGTGTAACGCCTCGTATCTTCGTATTTCTATTTTAAAAAAAATGTTCGTATTCGTATTCTAATTTTAGAAACCTTACATTCGTATTTTAATTTCAATCTCACAATTCGAGGCGTTAATCATAATAAAATTCATATTTTATATTTTTTATTTTATTCACACAACCGATCATTTAAAATACGTATTTATATGCAAACCGACACTTTTATACGTATAAATACTTATACGCACATCCTCAATACTTGAATTATACTTTTATACTTTTTATATACTCAATTACATAATATATACTCAAGAAATACCAAGAAATATACCAATCATATTTCCACCTTATCAATCCTCTTTCACCTCCTTTAACCAATCATATTTCACTCTTTTCCACCTCCTTTCTCCATCAATCACCTTCTCAATCCTCTTCCACCTTCTTTAACCAATCATATTTCACCCTTTTCCACCTCCTTTCTCCACTAATCACCTTCTCAATCTCTTCCACCTTCTTTAACCAATCATATTTCACCCTTTTTCCACATTCTCTACCTATAAATACCAACCCCCTTCTACCATTTTCTTCACACCATTCTTCTCTCTATCTCTATAATTCTCTCAATCTCTCTCTAAATTAAGAATTCTAAAAGGACACTAAGTGTTCCACCCATTCTTCTCTCAACTTCTATACTTCTCTCAAATCTTCCAAGCAAGAAAGAGAGCTCTAAGAGTTCTAAAAGAAAACATTAAGTGTTTTAAAAGAAGCTTTGAAGCTCCAACCTCCAACTCTTCACGGAATCACTAATCGGAAAGCATATGCAATATTGTGAGTACACTCGACCCACTTTTGTTTATATCACTTTTTCTGTATCATGTTTCCATATACAAAAATCACAAACACTTAAACTTTATGACACGCACAAACAATCCTATACCATGACTACTTGAATCGTATACTTGTTGCTTGTCTGGGATATTCGTTATGCCATGCTTTAGTCATTAACTATTTTTAGCCTTCGTTTGACATGCTTAGCGCTATAGGAATTCACGCATCCACCTCCATCGTGTTATTCGTGAGGTCATGTTAAAACATCGTGATTGCGTTAAGGGTTTGATTATTAGTATTGCATGCCTTGATATTACTCTTGTATAGATTTAGTTGCCATGAGGATTGTTTAAACTTATTTGTATACATATGCTATGCCTAAACTTGTGTACTCGTCTTTGCTTTCGCATTGACTTTATTTTAAAACATGTTACAGGTTGATGAAGATGATGCTAAGAAATCAAAATAGCAAGGACTTAGATACACACATTTTAGACGTTAGATTTATAGATGTTGTATCAATTTTGTTATATTTATTAAACTTGTTGTATTGCTTTATGTTGTACTTGACAATGTTATGAAATGAAATTTGGATTAAATTAAATATTGTCATTTATTAGCGTTGTGAGCAATGAGCAATCATCGTTTTCGTCTCATTCCGATGTTTCCGCCATCGGTTGGGGTGTGACAGATTGGTATCAGAGCCATAACTATAGGGAATTAGGTAGAATTGTCATGCTTTCGACCTAGTCTATAGTTTAGCACCACATTCGACCATACGTGATTCGCATGCTAATTTCTTGAAACGTCTCTTATGTGTTAAATTCATGAAATGCTTTACGTGTTCATACTCGTTACATTATTTCAATCATACGCCTTTCCTAATGATTTTACTCGATTATACTAAACTCGAAAACACTCGTATTACACAAGTGAGACGACTTCTCCAAAATAGGCGTGATATCCTTTTCACGAAGTTACACCATCAAGTTAGGAGTGACATCCACACCTTGATGGGAAACTCCTATTCAAACTCTAGTGGACTCTCGTCAAGGGTTGAAATTAAGTTTGACCCGACGAGTACCAACCACACTTAGGGTACGAAATCGTCGAGTTAGGGGTGAAACCCGCACCTTGTCGATTAAGTCCCATTCCTCGATTTTCAATCTCGCCAAAGTTTCGATTTTCCAATCGATTAGAGACGTGTAGTGACTAGAAGGGTAAAATGCCGTTAATCGCTTCTCGACGAGAGCGTTTTACCTATAGGCCAAAGCACGTTTCTCTAATTCGAAAGGATCTTCGATTCACTTTGGAATAGTCGACGTTTCTCTACCCGAAACAGTCTTATGTTTTCTGAGACTCTCTTTAATACCATTTCAATTTATACATGACTTTTTATATACTTGTTACCATTCCTTTCAAATTTCCAATTTATTATAAGGTTTTTACGCAATTCATATTAAACCTTTTCATACACTTATACATTATTTGCATACATGATTTCAAAACGTCATCAGCTAGACTGATATTTCTCGAAAAGTCCGAAATGGAGACCGTCGTCGAGATAGGAGTGAATTCCTTACCTAGACGATCAAACTTCGTTTACTTCCTTCCTTAAAATGACCTCACCAACAGATTAGGGGTGATTCCCAAACCTCGGTGATCGTTACCAACCCTCATTCTTGGAGGCTTTATTACACAAACCACATGTTTAAATTGTATATTTAAATCTTTTATCATATTGTCAAAATTCTTACTTAGGCGAATTTCAAAACGTACTATTTTATCAAACGTATTTCCCATCCTGTAATCTATTTCATATAAATCACATACGCATATACTTGGTCACCACGTTTTTGTTTCACGATTTTCAAAGCTCGACGGAATGCTACCTACCAACTTAATCAGTCCAAGGAATACCTTGCCCACAAATCTTATGTTTAACATAATCACTAAAACACGATCACGCGATAACTTTACATTAAGAGCTTTCATTTGTAAACACAAGCCAAACCAATATTTTATAGACATTATGGGATCGCTTTACTAAGGTTATGTAGGGATTGTTGTTATTATTTTTTTTCATGATTCCTTTGATTATTATGTTTTTAAAGCAAAAAAAAAACTATGTTTTTTTGTGTTTGGTAAGTATATAATAAAAAAAACTGATTTCTTTCGTTTTGTAGAGATCAAAGCTTATTTATTTATTTATTCTTTTTTTCACATATATATATATTTGTCAAACACTCAAATAGTTGATTATCTGGTTATTGGGATATCAAACAACATAGTCAAATTCAAACACTATCTTTCTGCAGCACGTTTTGTTACAGTTAATCATCTGATTCTGATTATTCATTACATAAACTATTTTCAAAACTCAACCCCAAACACCCTCTAAACCTCTTATCGCGATTAAGAGAACATTTTGCTAAACACTTTTCAACGATAATTAAATCCATTATCCCAGATTTCCTCTCAAGGGTCAACGTATCACAAGAACCACTGAATCTCAAATTTCTTATCTTGATGTAACATCCTTTGAAAACGATGCGAACCTACTAATTTAAGACCTTGTCATACACCACCCAAAATGTCACCTCAATTTCAAAACACGTGGGCAAGAAAACATTACAAGGACCAACCACTTTCGACTTACTTAAATTCCCCTAAAACAGTGGTAGCACTCCCATCCGTTACAAAATACGTAACGCATAATCAATAAGTACCTTATATTCTTTTATATTCACAAACTAGATCCTACATTCTAAGTCAAACTGAACCTATTTTAGAAGCGATAACCTCAAAGTTTTGCTCAAACCACTTTACATGCATATCCTCGCACATGATTTAGTCAAAATTTCGCACGACAATATCATTTATATCATTCGTTTTTACACACTCAAATTTCTCGATCATTTTACATGATTAAATTCGTTGTATTCAATTCATGTCATGCACGCAATCGTCGTCATTTATACCTATTGATATTCATACTTATACACATATTCATATTTATGCTCATACGTGTCATCATTCATACTTATACTTATACTCATATGCATACTTATAATCATGCTCACATTCATGTTCATGCTCATATTCAAATTCATACATTCGTACCTATACGTGAGCATAACCTGAGGGGATTCGCTCACGTTGGTCTCGTACTTATTTAAACGTAAACATGCTTATATACTACATTCTTATACGCACGCATACTCTTATTTTCAAATTTATGTATACCCTGATTCATACAGAACTAGTACAAACTATGCGGATCATGCGACAATCAATATAATCACGGGTGCACACAGGATTATAGTGATAGGCGCATGGGAATCATAGGGTGTACTACTGTGTATGGTAGGACACGGAACGTAACATGACACTGAATAACGAAATGAACGTAACATGGTCAAAACATGGTGGATACGCCGCTGGTACTTCCTTTATATAAGTGTTTTCACCATGTTTCAAACTTTCGTAAAACGTGCCATGAGAAATTCGGTGTCTTGCAGACCTATTTAGACCCGATACAAACTTTAACAACTCACAAACGCATTGCTAAGCACGCGATATCCGATTATCCACGAGAGACCCCATTCTTAACTCATCGCTTTCAATACGCATGCCATTCTTATACTCATATCCGTTTATCAAATCAATAGTTCACACTTATGCCTCCATTATTCCCCGACATCCTTGTCTTTTATACAAACCCTGTTTGCAATCAATCAGTTTAAACATTCGGACCCTAAAATACTTTCTTACACTTAAAAACTATTTTCCATTCTTTATTTATGCGCAAACATACTTAGTTGGCAGTTACCTCCAAAACATTTTTTTTATTTCAAATACCTAACTTCCTCGTTTCTTTTCACCGATAAAGAATTCTCTACAAAACTGAGATTGCCAATGCTCTTTAAATCCAACGAAAATTTTTGTTACAACCAATAGTGCGGTCACACTTTTCATCAAAATACATATCGTTTTATACGAAAGCTTCCTTCTTAGGTATCACATTTTAAAATACCTTGTCATTGAGTTATTCAAACTTGTCTAAACTCGCTTGTTTATACACACACATGCACGTTTTACTTATGCTCAATGCCTCGAATCATTTTAGACAAACGAACCCTTTTTACAAACCTATCTTTTCGTTCCTCAAAACTTCATACTTTTCAACACATTTCAAACATCCAAATCTCGATTTTAGACATCATTCTTCTAGCCAAAATGCTTTTTCTCCAAGATCTTCCTCTTGAATAAATTTTGGGACGAAATTTTCTAAAGTAGTGGAGACTGTAACGCCTCGTATCTTCGTATTTCTATTTTAGAAAAATGTGCGTATTCATATTCTAATTTTAGAAACCTTACATTCGTATTTTAATTTCAATCTCACAATTCGAGGCGTTAATCATAATAAAATTCATATTTTATATTTTTTTATTTTATGCACACAATCGATCATTTAAAATACGTATTTATACGCAAACCGACAATTTTATACGTATAAATACTTATACGCACATCCTCAATACTTGAATTATACTTTTATACTTTTTATATAGTCAATTACATAATATACTCAAGAAATACCAAGAAATATACCAATCATATTTCCACCTCATCGATCCTCTTTCACCTCCTTTAACCAATCATATTTCACCCTTTTCCACCTCCTTTCTCCACCAATCACCTTCTCAATCCTCTTCCACCTTCTTTAACCAATCATATTTCACCCTTTTCCACCTCCTTTCTCCACCAATCACCTTCTCAATCTTCTTCCACCTTCTTTAACCAATCATATTTCACCATTTTCCACCTCCTTTCTCCACCAATCACCTTCTCAATCCTCTTCCACCTTCTTTAACCAATCATATTTCACCTTTTTCCACCTCCTTTCTCCACCAATCACCTTCTCAATCTTCTTCCACCTTCTTTAACCAATCATATTTCACCCTTTTCCACATTCTCTATCTATAAATACCAACCCCCTTCTACCATTTTCTTCACACCATTCTTCTCTCTAATTCTCTCAATCTCTCTCTAAATCAAGAATTCTAAAAGGACACTAAGTGTTCCACCCATTCTTCTCTCAACTTCTATACTTCTCTCAAATCTTCCAAGCAAGAAAGAGAGCTCTAAGAGTTCTAAAAGAAAACATTAAGTGTTTTAAAAGAAGCTTTGAAACTCCAACCTCCAACTCTTCACGGAATCACCAATCTGAAAGCATATGCAATATTGTGAGTACACTCGACCCACTTTTGTTTATATCACTTTTTGGGTGTAACATGTTTCCATATACAAAAATCACAAACACTTAAACTTTATAAAACGCACAAACAATCATATACACATGACTACTTGAATCGTATACTTGTTGCTTGTCTGGGATATTCGTTATGCCATGCTTTAGTCATTAACTATTTTTAGCCTTCGTTTGACATGCTTAGCGCTATAGGAATTCACGCATCCACCTCCATCGTGTTATTCGTGAGGTCATGTTAAAACATCGTGATTGCGTTAAGGGTTTGATTATTAGTATTGCATGCCTTGATATTACTCTTGTATAGATTTAGTTGCCATGAGGATTGTTTAAACTTATTCATATACGTATGCTATGCCTAAACTTGTGTACTCGCCTTTGCTTTCGCATTGACTTTATTTTAAAACATGTTGCAGGTTGATGAAGATGATGCTAAGAAATCAAAATAGCAAGGACTTAGATACACACATTTTAGACGTTAGTTTTATAGATATTGTATCAAATTTTGTTATATTTATTAAACTTGTTGTATTGCTTTATGTTGTACTTGACAATGTTATGAAATGAAATTTGGATTAAATTAAATATTGTCATTTATTAGCGTTGTGAGCAATGAGCAATCTCGTTTTCGTCTCATCCCGATGTTTCCGCCATTGGTTGGGGTGTGACAGGTGGCAGGTGCGAGAGAACTGGTTTGCCAAGGGATGAGTTGGAATAAAACCAAACACCCCTATTTATAGTTGTAAACAGTGGCTTTGTAACGCCTTGTGTTTCCGTATTCCCATTTTAGAAAGTTCGTATTCGTATACCTTACAATCGTACTCCATCCCTGTTATCTCAATTCGAGGCGTTAATCATAATGAAACTCGTACTTAATACATACTTGTCTTACATGCATTCGATCGTTAAATACATATTTACATACAAACAGATACCTGTTATACGTGCAAATACTCATACATACACTCTCGATACTCAAATTATACTTACATACATGTTATACACTTAAAAACATGCCAAAACACCAAGTTTTAGCTTAAAATGAGGAAAAATCAAGTTCGGGGACCAAATTGCAAAATCTGCCTAAATTTGGCTCTGGCGAGGCGCGAGAGACAAGGCTCTGCCTCTCGCGGTGGCGAGAGACCTCGATCCACAACAGAATGCTTCCAGCTCGCGGGTTGGCCTATTTTTTCCACCTTTTTTTACACCAATCACCTCTAAACCTCATTTAACACCAAACCTAACTCACCCACTATATAAACAAGCTTTCGAACCATTTTTTCACTTTCCAAATACTTCTAAATCATAAAAACACTCTCAGATCCTCTAGAATTTCAAGAACAAGGCAGATTTCTTTCAAGTGCAAAAGTGAGTTCAAACTCATTTTTCTTCATCTTTTCTTCATCAAATCTTCCTCTACAAAGCTTGGAACAACTCTATGATTGTTTCCACAGGTTTTCGATGGAAAACCAAGGTGGAGCATCACCATTTTGAGGTCCAAACTTTCTGTTTTAGAAGATTATTATTTGTTACTTTTATTAAACGTGTGTTTTCTCATACAATCTCGTGCTTCGTTTGCTACTAATCAAGTCTATGGTTAGTAAGCTTGGCCAAGATTGATTCTTATGAGATAGAGGTGTATTTTACCCTCCAAACTTTATGTTTTACTAGGGTTATTATAGCCCACAAGTGATGAAACCATCCAAGCTTGCCATAATCCTTATGGCAAGACTTGTCTTTTGGTATAGATGTGAATACTTGAAAGCCTTGGATATCGTAACTTTATTCCACCACCTCACTTGATGTTTTAACTTGCTATCTCAAGTAGTTTGCTAGATTGAAAGTAACATAACCCCGTCTAGCCTCTGACACTTAGTTAACTCTTTCCATGTCGGGAATGATTCATCGGGTTAAAGATTACTGGGCTACTTGGTATAGTAATTAGTTGCACATTTCCTTTTCATTCATGACCATCTGAATCATCCTTGCGGTGATTTGTGTATTGGTGAATCTTACAATGAGGTTAAAGGATGGTTATCCTCCTACCTCCATGCATGACTTATATGGAATCTATGATATACATGTTGGACATACTATAATATATATATATATATATATATATATATATATATATATATATATATATATAAACATATACTTAACCGAACCCTTGATGATAATCAATATGGTTACTTGTCATGACAATAGGTTATATTATCTAAGTATTGAACATTGTGTTACGATTCTAATGGGTAACTTGACCCATGAAATCACATCAACCCTTGCAGGACTTATAGTGTCAAAAATGGGTGTTTTAAGACTAGATAATTACTTTTGTGTATACATACTTTTTATACTTTAAATTCCAAATCCGAATCCATCGTTAACATTTCGAATACTCACACACCTTCGGTTACCCATGTCGGGTGACCTCGGTGTTCCATCCTCCAACTCTCCAACTCTTCACTGGATTACCAAAGGAAGCTTTGCAAAACCATGAGCACACTCGAAAGCGCTTTTTACGCTTTACACTTTTGGGTGCAATATGTTTAACTTATCAAATTGCACGAAATCACACTTATACTTTATGCAAACACAAACAATCCATCATACATGCTTAAATATATGACACTTGATTGTATTCCTGGAATATTCTTATGTGATTCGCTTGTCATTAACTTCGTACGAGCCTCCCCTTAACATGTATAGCGCTATAGGAGTAGCGCACCGCCCGTAGTCTTGTGGTCATGTTAAGTCTTTTATTCTTGCGGTAGTCAGAGGGCTGACTTGTAAAATTGCATGCCTTGATACATTAATCTAGTTAACTATTTTTGCCATGTGGATTTGTTTAAACCTTCTTAAATACTTATGCTATATTAAACTTGTGTACTCACCAATACTTTGTATGTTGAACTATATTTTTAAACATGTTGCAGGAATTCAAGGATGATGTTGACGAATGGAACTTAGTAGGAAGGACTAGAAACGCGCCAAAATTTAAATTCATGTTTATAGATTAGTTATACATTACTTGTTGTATTTTTCCAATTCGTGTACTTGAACCGTTAGCAATGAAATGAAATATTATTTACTAAATACTTGTCACATTTAATGTTATGAAGTCTCGAGCAATCTATTTATGTCCGCCCCGATGATTCCGCCATCGGTTGGGGTATGACAGATTGGTATCAGAGACATAACTATAGGGAATTAGGAAAAATTGTCATGATTTGACCTAGTCTATAATTTAAGTACCATACTTGACCATTCTTGAATTTCCATGCTTAAAATGTCTAAGTTCTTCCTATTTGCTTCTTTTGTGTTGAAAAATACTTATGTCTTTCTTAAGACGTTGCACAATACACACTTAAAGACACGAAGACACTCATACTTCACCAACGAGACGATTTGCACCAAAACAGGCTCAATGGCACACAATTTTTGGTGAAATCCCTTGTTCCTCATATTCGATTTTTCACGAAATTACTCCATCAAGTTAGGAGTGATATCCACATCTTGATGGAAAAAAAATCCATTTCATACTCTAGTAGACTCTTACCAATGAGTTGGAATTTGCTCATCGTTTGGTAAGTACCAACCACGTTTAGGGAACGAAATTATCAAGTTAAGGGTGAAACCCGCATATTGATAACTGGTCCCACTCCTTGATTTTTTCGAATACCGCCAAGGTCTCGAACTTTTGATTGACTAGGGACATGTAGTAACCGGAAGGGTGAATACCGTTAACCAAAATTTCAGCGAGAGTATTCTACCTATTAGGCCAAAGCATGCTTCGCAAACTCAAAAGAACTTTCGATCACTTTGGTTTAGTCAAAGTTTCGTTTCGGAACAATCCAAGTTTTAGTAAAAACCCACCATTATACTAATATCAATTTTATGCATAATGCAATTCAAACATCTCCTTTTCAAAATTCAAATTCTTTTCACAATAATTACACACACATCATACTAATCCTTTTCATATACCTATACGCTATTTATATATACGATTTCAAAACGTCACCCGCAAGATAGACACTACTCATATTCCCAAAAATGGAAGTCTTATCATCCAGATAAGAGTGATTCTCTTACCTTGACGATTGACTCCACCCATTTGTCGAAGAAATCTTATCCTTGAGATAGGATTGATGTCAGCAACTCAATGGAAGATTGAATCACAACTCGACCATTTCATGACAATCACTCGATTAAAACGTATGCTCAAACCTTTTATCATTATGTCAATTTTCTCATTTATGCATGAATCTCGAACCTTATTATTTTATCAAACGTGTTTCTCACCCTACAATCTATTTACGTAAATCACATACACGAAATTCTAATCATACTTTACATTTTTCTTTCCAATTTTCAAAATCTTATGAAATGCTATCTATCAACTTAGTCGGTCTAATGAACATCTTCCCACGATTTTCATGATTCGTATAATCACTAGAACACACTCACGTGATACTATCATTCTAAAGACATTTTGTTTCCAACAGGGAACGAACGAAACTTTCTCTTACATAGATACAAGTACGTTTTGCAAAAATTCCTTTAAAAAATCAAAGTTTATCCACAGAATTTTCAAACAAAACTTTACTTTCGATATAAAACACCTTTAATGAAGCAAGATCACTGTTTTAAAGCTTTTGTCAAGAATGTTAATATACAATTCTAAATCTAAACACGTGGGCATGGAAGACTCATTAGGTCGGACAATCTTCTACATACTTGAATCTTAATTTTTAAAACAAAAGTAGCATTTCTTTTACAAACCACATCTTATATCGCAAATTAATACTTTTTCTCAACATTCACTCGACATACACAAATCTGATCCTTCATTCCCGACAGATCCGACCTGTTTTGTTTCGACAAACTCAATTTTTTGACTCAAACAACCATACACATGCATATCATCATACACGATCCAATTTATGCAGTCAATATTTCATAAAAATCTTACACATATTATTGTTTACCCTTTTGATTTATACACTCAAACTATATACTAGACTTATGTGTGCTTAACGCCATGTAAATTTCAACTTATACGTTCTATACTACATGCTAATTTTATACATATTTGTCATCAATCATACTCAAAACTCATACATTCGCACTACTTGGTAGTCATACTTGAAATCTATAAATAGGCATGACCGAGTGGTTTCACGTACATTAGCCATACTCACACTTAAATACAATCATCTTACATGCTTAATTTTTATACGCTATCGCACATTCATGTTCTCACTTGTAATACTAAAATGTACCATAACCCATACACTACTAGTACAAACTATACGGATCATACACGAACCAAGATAATCGCAGATGCACACGGGATTATATTGGTACGCACCTTTTTTTTTCTTCAATTTAGTAATATTAGATTATCTTCCATTTTCTTAATTACTTTTTAAGGGTATGAAAAGGCATGTGGGTTTATTGTTTTTTATGAATGAAACATGTTGAATGAAGTCTTTAATCCTTTCTATAATTTTTCTAGTACTCTTTAATCTCCATTTTATTTAATAATAGCTCACAAAAGTAAAAAAAAATCAGGCTGCAACAATTCAATAACAAAATTTTGAAATCAATGGTACAATCGAAAGGAACAACAACTTAACTATTGAGCAAGTTGATGAGAACCGAGTAACGTCATACGTCTCACAAAACAAATATTATGCAATATTATAAGAACAATGATAAGATATGATTACGATCAACATCAAATTTGATAAATATAGTAACAAAAAATAACGTCACAAAAACATTTACCATTAATCACGAAAGGCTTTGAGACACCTTTGATTGGTTAGCCGACGGATGGAGAGCTAATCATGAAAACGCCAAAAAGTAAAATAATACAATGACAATTAAATTGTTGATAAAATAATGAGAAAATGGAGGCAGCAAAAAGAAAATGACCCGTTTCTGTGACATATTAAGACAAGGCCATTGATTTTATATAAACCTGTGCAATTCTAAATGTGACAAGAATTCGGTTGGTATATACTATTGTTATTCGATATAGCAATCTGGAAAAGAAACCTTGAAAAATAAAGGTGTGTAATGTTTAAAAGGATATAGAGCATGTTTTACATCGATTAAAAACCATGAAAACGAATACCGGTAATAGTTGCGATAATATTGACACGGTACAAGGTTGTTCGGACAACATCGGTTCAGTTTTGTCACAATACTGAAACTCGATATAACTTACGATATTAATAAAATAATACTCTATTTTGCCAATAATAATAATAATAATAAACAAATTGAACAACGCAAGTAATTAGAGAAAATTTAAATTAAAATAATTGGTTAAAAGTATATTTTATTAATAATTTAAAGGTTAAATTGAAGGAAAAAAAACCCTCTCTATACTGTTATATATGATAAGTGTTTAGCATAGTTAAAATTGACATTTCTTCCAAATAACCACATCATAATCAACAAAGAAAGTGGGATTAAGTTTGTCCCTCTCTTTCATTGGACATACGTATATAAACTAGAACCTTAGGGAAACCAAAAGCATCTTCAATGGTATAAGCTTCACCATCAATTTTCGCTTTTATGTTCATGAACATGATTAAAAAACCCTGAATTCCAAGTATAAATTGATTAATCGAGTGGTTCTTGAATTTTGAGAGAGAACTTGAAGGGTTTATCACTAAGACTATACGATATGGGCGTGAAAAAGTGGCGTGGAAGCCATTTCACGCCGGACACACCATCCTGGATACGGTGTTGTTGAAGGGGCGGCAAGAATTTCACCAGCGTGGGGAGTATAGTGAAAGACGACGTGGCCGGATGTGATTTGATGCCATTATAATAAATGTTTTTTTGTTTTACTTTCATAGTTTTTTTATATTATTTTAGTATATAATAATAATAATAATAATAATAATAATAAAGTGTGTACCACGTGTCGAATAACACACTCTTTCACGCCTCGTTCCACTCTCTCTTTTTTTACACCACGCCACTTTTTTTACGCGTGCTAACGTCGCTACCATATTTTCATGCTCCTCCATACGAATGGTCTAAACCTGGTTAATGACTGATATTTTTAAGCGGATGGGATGTTATTTTTGAGTAAATTCACGAAAATGATAAAACAATCATTTTACTTAAAATTAACATTTTTTTATTAGCGAAAGGTGGTGTTATACCCCAAACTTGTCACACATTAAAAATCAGATAATTCGAAAATATACAAGCTAGTTCACAAAGGGATGCTAAACCACATTATTTACTAACTCATTTATATACCGATAATTAAAAAAAAGATTACAAGGAGTTTTTTGTTCTCTTGTGTTGTTTACCTTGGATGCCGACGCCCAAAAGGCCTACATACTTGATGTACTACCGACCTAACTTCATTGCTCAGTCCTCAGCCATCGCTTATTTTTTTATATATTAATTTTTGTTTTCCAAAAATAATATTCAAAACAAAAGGAGGGTATTTTGGTAAAATCGGTATGATGAAGCAAGTGACACAAAATGAAATGGTACTACAGCAAGTGGAGACACATGTCATTTTAAAAAAAAACTTGCCCATTTATTCCCATTTGCCAATGTAGCTTTGATTGCATTATAATCTTTTTATAGACAATTTAATAACATTTCTCTTCAAGATGTGGATGCTTCTCTTCCTTAAAGTCCTTTCAACATATGTGACAAAACCAACAAATCATGTAAAACTGTTGGGTTATATTTGTTTGTCTATTTCTTAATAAAATAACATTAAAAGGCATTAGTATACAATTAACTATAGATTAGTGCTAATAGGATCACAACTTCCAACCAACTTTTTTCAAAACAAATTAATTCATCATCATTCATCACATCTCCTCTCAACCTCAAACAGTCAAACTTGACTTTTCTCTACTAAAACATGTGTCTTGTTTTGTAGTTGAAATTTCAAATAATTTGTTGGTAAAATCTTATTAAATTATCCAAACTCCTTTCTGATTCCATATTAATTTTGATCTATAACAACAAACAAACTTTTCTATTACAAAATGAAACTCTAATCATATAAGTTACTATACTAATTAATTTGTGAATATTACGGTATCATAATATATCTTTCTTAAGTTTCAATTTCACCTCTTATATTTCATATAATATAAGTTTTTACACATTTAGTTATCAGTTAATTTTATATTTCTTTCATAATTTACATTCATTAACTTTTTTCACAATACTAAATACACAAACCTGGTTATTTTTTTTCACCACATTACAATAAAATTTTACGAAAAACAAAGTTGTATTTAATCAGGTTTCTGTAAAAAGAACATTTTTCATGGGAAAACATAGAAATTGACATGTAAGCATCATGTTTTAAACTTAGGTATGATGTTTTCGGTTGTTTTGGCAAGAAAAACACCAAACATAACAATTTAAGACACAATACAATGAATTCTAGGCTTAAAACTTAAACACCATGCTAAGAACGTTAAGTAGTGTGTTTTAAATTTCATGTCTATAATACATTGAATTGTGTTTTAAACTATTGTGTTTGATGTTTTTTTTGCCAAAACATCATACTTAAATCCAAAACATGATGCATACAGGTCAATTCCTATGTTTTATCACAATTCTTACGAAAAAAGTCTTTCTTGCAGGAACTTCACCATCGCATTATAAACTACATCAACTATCCATACCGTAACAAAACAAATTAATACCAACCAAAACCGAATTTTGAAAAAAAAATCCCACTAGGTGATCTAAGAGAGAATTCATTTGACATCTTGTTAAAAAGTAACAAAAGATAGTGCATGAAATGCTTGTACCGTACAAGTATCTAATGCACTCTTGGCACGATTCTGTTGGTAGTAGCCCTTTTCTATCGTCGTTAATTTCTGTATCCTCCATTATCACCACATTCACCTCTCTCACCTACACACAACACACACTCTCTCTCTCTCTAAAACTCACACACCACTTTCTCGAATCCCATCTTTCTGCAAAACTTCACACACAAATTCACAACTCAAAACACCCACACTTTCTTCGTTCTTTCACCGTTGATTTTTTTTATATAAAAATGGGTAGCAGAATTCCGTCACACCAGCTCAGCAACGGCCTATACGTATCGGGTCGACCCGAACACCACAAAGAACGCCCACCCACACTCGCCTCACGCGCCGTCCCCTACACCGGCGGCGACGTCAAAAATTCCGGCGAACTCGGTAAAATGTTCGACATACCCGTTTCCGATCACCTTAAACCCCACCGCCCCTCTTCTTCCTCCGGTTCCTTCCGATCCGGGTCGGGTCCCACTTCCGGGTCGGGCCCCATTTCCAAACGAACATCCGGGTCAAGCCCAATTTCCGGCCTTCACCCCACCGGGTTGCTGTTAACCTCCGGTCCAGTCGGATCCAGTGTCGGCCGGAGATCTGGTCAGTCCGGGCAGTTGGAGGGGCAGGCAGTGAATAGTGCTAAAGGGAAGACGGTTTATGGGCCTGCGGTTACGGTGTTGGGGTTTGATGATGTTAAGGTGGGGTTTAAGGTTTCGAAAACGCTAATGTGGATGTTGTTGGTGGTTGTGATGATTGGGTTGATGGTGGGAACTTTTTTAATGGTGGCGGTGAAGAAACCGTTGATTCTTGTGTCGGTTGTTGCGGTTTTGGTGTTGGGTGGTGTTGTGGTTGTGTGGAATTGTGGGTGTAGGAAGAGGAGATTGATGTCGTTTTTACGAAAATACCCTGATGCTGAGCTTAGAGGCGCTGTCGATGGCCAGTTCGTTAAGGTTACCGGGGTAATTAACTAGCACCCTTGCTTTCCGTAACTATATTATGATGTTTTAACGATATTGAGAAGATTAACATGACTCATTGTAACACTGTAAATAAAAAACAGTTAAGCGTGCCCAGGTGAAGTTTTTCACCGGTGCAATAAAAACATATATGTGAGTTTTCACATGGTATTTTTTAAATGTGGTCAAAGCATTGAAATATAAAATTGATTGATACTTTGTTTCTATAAATGGTATTGTTAGGATTTGGGAATCTATATTTTAATGTATTGTAGGTGTGTTTAACATTTGCTGTGGGTCTCTTAAGTATTAATTAATTAATCTCTAACCACGTGTTACCTTAAAAGTCTTGTGCATTTTGGCCTTAGGATGAAGGAAAACAACACTTGTATAAACGTTATGTTGATTTGCAGATTGTAACGTGTGGTAGTATTCCGCTTGAATCGTCGTTCCAGAAAGTAGCGAGGTGTGTTTATGTTTCTACGGAGTTGTATGAGTACAAAGGGTGGGGTGGAAGATCGGCAAATCCTAAGCACCGCTGCTTCTCTTGGGGATGCAGGAATTCGGAGGTTAATATCATTTTAGATCATGGATTTGTTTGGCCTTTTTTTATTCTAAAACAAACTAATGTTTTTTTTTATTATTTCCAGAAATACGTGGCTGATTTTTACATATCGGACTTCCAGTCTGGGTTAAGGGCGGTGGTGAAAGCAGGTTATGGAGCCAAAGTAGCCCCTTTTGTTAAAGAAACAACGGTGGTTGACATTACCAAGGAAAACTTAGATTCAAATCCGAGTTTTGTAACTTGGCTCTCAGAGCGCAGTTTGTCATCTGATGATCGTGTTATGCGCCTTAAAGAAGGGTAAGATCCTTAAACGCGTAATGAGTTATAAGAAATATCATACAAGAATAATGCCATGTTAAAGAATGACGGCAACTCTAGTAAAAATAAAACTTGCATAAGTAAATATTGATAGCGAACAACTCAAGTGGCATATAGCTTAATTAATACTATAAAGAAAATGTTCTTTAAGTACAACAAACCAAATAAAGATGTTGTAAAAGATTTAAGTTGTTTTCTTCACAACCATATGAAAGAAAGTGATACATAATCATTTACGGTAAATTTGATTGGTTTGTTGTACGTGTTAACAAGATAACACGATAGAATCTTGTAAAGAAAGTTTGCATTAAAATTGTTCATACAACAGATTATACAAACTTGTTGTAAATGGTATGTGGCCTTCCTTTTATGGGCATGTTAACAAAGTAAACCAAAATAAGTTATACAACAAATTTCAGTTACATGCCAACAAAACTCTTCTGGTAATTGAAAGAGACTTGATTTGTTTGTTGTATAATATAGAGTACGAGTTTAATATATAAAAAATGTTGATTACAAAAGATGGTACAACATATCAATCAAATGATTCCATGACAGATACATCAAAGAAGGGAGTACAGTTAGTGTGATGGGGGTTGTAAGGCGCCATGATAACATACTGATGATCGTTCCACCAACCGAACCGATTTCCACAGGCTGCCAGTGGAGTTGCGGCCTTTTCCCTACGTACGTTGAAGGTCTTGTGTTGACTTGCGATGAAAGTCAAAACGATGATGTAATACCTGTCTAAAGCAGGATTTTACTCCCAACTCAACTTTTTAAGAGCTTGCCCATGCAGAATATTTATGTAAAAAGTGGAAGCAAGAATAGCTAGCTGCTAATGTGAGCTCGCTCCAACTCATAAGTGTGTGATGGTGATGAGGTTCGGTCGAGTATTCAGGTAAAACGTATGTATAGATGTTGGAAAAGAAGTTACTTATAAATGTCGCTCGCGCTGTATTTCTTGTATTTTGTTAATGGTTATAATGCAAAAGCATCATCAGCCAACCCAAATCTTTGTGTTTAATGAATAATGTTGGCATTCATAATAGAAACAAAAATTTACCAAATCTGCAGCAGATGAATTAGTAATTTTGTAATTCACAACTAGTGATTTTAAAATTTTGTTTATCTATTTTGCCTGGAATCTTTTTGTCTTTCATAACATTATAAGCTCAATTATATTAATATGAATTTAAAAATCAAAAAGTTTATTGTAATATATAATTTGACCAATAAAAAATAAATGTAAAACGTGATGATATCGTAAAAATGAAATCGTGTTTGGGAATGGTGAATAACTAGAGAGGAGATGGGCACTTTGAATGGTGACTTCTGACGTGCAAGGTGAGTTGTTATTACCTTCAAGTGATTTGGGTTTTTCGATTGCAGTCTATTTTAGAAAGGTTAGCTCACGCATTCGTTATAATCCTATTATTAAGACCGTCTGTAGTGGGGTGACGCCTCACCACACTAACATTGTCAAAGATCACCAAATCACCACTGAAGTGGCGCCAAGGGCATTTAGTTAGCCCCCTTAGGTGCTAGCACATTAAGAGACCCGAGGGCTTGTGGGTGTGGGGCTCACGCTTTTCTCCAACCAATCAAATCACCTAACTCACATTTTTATAGAAATAATAATAATAATAATAATAATAATAATAATAATAATAATAATAATAATGTTTTTAGTTAAACCACTACGTCATGTGTAGTTTAGTTAAAACTCAACTCCTTATATGAATATACGCATATTGTTCACCATGGGCTAAATCCTCAACTTAATGGGACTCGTGTCATAATGCATTGTAATTGATAAGGATGTATTGAGCTTTTAAGTTTCCAAAATTCTTTTATTTGTATTTGTGTGGTTTATTACATATGTCCTAACATAATAATGGTTGGTCCATGACATAAATGTATTTCAAGTCATTTCTTTAAGTCATCTGTCGCATTTTCAATGTTGAGTAAAGAGTGAATTTTAAGGATTGTTCTTTATTTTTATATCTATTTACAGGCGTTGTTAAAATTGATGAGTTGATTTATGTTCTAAAATCTATCGCGTTTTGTCCTTTAGGCATAACCCAGATTGGTTTTTCAGTTAAATTTGACCATGTGTAGGTTATCGTGAGGGTAGATGTGTCATTTAATGTGATGGATTTTGCCCATTCATCTTTGCAGGGACTAATAGTGTAAATAACATAAATACCCAAAAATAAATATTCAACTTTGCAGGGACTAATTCGGAAACTACTCTACTCTCTCTTTATCCACTAGAACTCCCACCCTCACCACCACCTACTGCCACCATCCATCCCCACACCAGCAACACCACTGCACCACCCCGCACAACCACTGTCACATCGAATCTTGTTTAACTCGGAAATCGAGCCGTCGGGGGAGACCCACCACCCACCCTCTTTTCCACCATCGCCGCACCTCTCCAGCGAACTTCACTGTTAAATCGAGCACCATCGGAGGTAAACATACAATCATTTAACTCGTTTTGATTCTCTAAACAAAAACCCTATGATTTGGTCTTTTGTCACTGAACAATGAACACGAATTTCTGATATGAAAGTGGGAATGGTCCTAGGGTTCTTGGATGGGCGAAGATGATGATGGTTGTAAAATTTGTTGTTGAAATTGAAAAGTGGGGTAATGCCACATTCTGTCTTAATTCTTGCATTTTTTTTGAGGATTTGTAGGAAGAAGAAGAAATGAGAGTTATTATTTCATGCAAACAAGCCATGCCCTAAATTTAAATGCAGACCTACCTTCTCTTGTATAATATCCCCGTTCGATTTTAAATCCCCCTTCCCTTTTTTTTTTTCATTTTCTATGACGGGTGACTGTGTATATTCTTTTACAATCTCTGCTTGTCGAGGTTTAGTTGTATTAGGATAAAATAAATAATTTATAGGAGAAGCTAATATAATCCTTATTATTGTGGCAGATGCGGTGAGGCACCGGTGATTGATGCTGGTGGCGGAGAACTACTGTGAGAGAGAGATGGAAAAAAAGGGAGGGTAGAGAGAAATGTATATTGTATATACATGTATAATATTATATTAGTTTTTTAAATGTAAGTTTATTTTTTTTGTTAATATATTTTAAAATAAGTAGGTAAAAAGACTAAAATGCCCTTGTGTTATCTAAAACGTGGATTTTAAAACATAAAGTACAAAACATAAAGTTAACTGGGTTAGGCCTAAAGAACAAAATGTGATGAATTTTAAAATATAAAGTACAAAACTCATCAATTTTAAACATAAAGGACAACACCTGAAAATAAATATAAAGATTAATTGAAATTTATTTTGGAGTAAACTATTATGGAGATTTTAAAATAAATAATAAACATACAGAGTGATGAATCATTTCATCTTTAAACCATTTCACAATAATATTAATAGCAGTGGGCACCACTTGCTTGACATTTCATGAGGCGCTATTCGATCATTCAAATTCTATGTGTTCCATCATTTCAAAATTAAGAATCAGATCTGCTTGTTTAAAAATCATTTTGCTTTCCAATTTTCATATATCGTTTCAATTTATTAAAGAAAAATATTTTTGAAAATAAAGCTTTGATTAATTATCGTATTCATATTTGTTTATGTTTTTAAACGATTGTTGCTTCGCACCGATCATAGTTTCAAATAACATAACAAAGACGGGTCAAGGTTTTTGAAAAAAACGTGGCAGTTATATAATCTATGAGTAACTTAATAAGTGTTCGAGGTGTGTATAATGCTGGCCCTTGTAAAGAGGTTGAGGGTTTGAGCAGTGGTGAAGTTTAAACGAAAAATTAGAGGCGGCCACACTCTCAAAATCAAATCAGGGGACCAGACATTTATATACAATATTTTACACTAAAAATTTTGAAAAATTAACTACGAAGCGAAAAATCAGGGTGGCCCGCGTACCCCCAACCCTCATAAACTTGGCCCTTGGATTTGAGTTCCATGATGTAAAATGATGTAGATTTAGAAGTATATTA
Organism: Scalesia atractyloides; assembly: GCA_947069175.1. Taxonomy (NCBI): domain Eukaryota; kingdom Viridiplantae; phylum Streptophyta; class Magnoliopsida; order Asterales; family Asteraceae; genus Scalesia; species Scalesia atractyloides. Next base: position 6,266,322 of record CAMTDV010000027.1, read on the forward strand.
AATTTTTGTTAAAAAACCCTCTTAGGAAAGATTAACAGTAATATACAAAAAGACATTTAAGCAATTCAAAAGTCATAATTCACACAAAAACTCACGTATTTGTTGAAGCTTTGTGACTTCATTCCCCAAAGTAATTGCATAACATCCCATTGATAAACATGAAATCACCATCTCCAATCACAAACATAGTATAATAAGACACTAAACACTAAATTACCAAGGAAAAAAACTCAAATCCACCGACACTTCACCATTTACGTAATTTACCCCTTTTTTCTAGTATTGGTAATAAATGATCCACAAAAAGTTCACAGGAACCCTAACCGCCATCGCCAAAGGCCTGGCTAGGTCTTTTACATATGACCAAAACAAACCACACATATATGTGGAGACCCCGCACAAATCAAAATTTATTATTTTCTGTTATATCTTCCTAAGGAAATGCTCTGGTGCCTTTTAGGCCTCTATATCAACAACACAACTAAAAGTTGCAATAAAATAATGAAAAATTTATGTTCTTAGAGAATAGATCTTCAACAAAACAGATTACTATGATTTAGATAGAGAATATATTCGAGCATGACACCACATATGTTCAAGAAAGACACATAACTAATCTGTATAATAACAATTTAACCGATCCTTTGTTAATCATGATCGTTTGGTATATAATAAAAACATAGTCCATACTTTTATTCCTTTGGTAAACATGATCAACGGAGAAATTCACGAATTTTGGCAAGCACATAGCCTTGTGCTTGAAACCAACATTAACTTTTTCTTTCCTCATGAACACCATGCTTTGTATGTTATTTAGTTCAAAGAAGCGCATATAACACACATTATCAATTTTTGTGTTACCAAAGTACTTGGTTTTAAAAAGCGCGCCTAGGCGCAAGCTGATGCGTCTTGTGTTACACAAGGTGAGGGTTGTACTTAAAGCGAGCGCTTATGGCGCTTTTCTGGCAAAATGTTGAAGCGAGAAGCGAGTGCTTCATGTACAGAGAGATAAATTCCAGACTTTTTGCTTAAGAATCTGTTCATGTATGCTAGAATAAGAAGAAAATAAAGCTTATCTGTGATATAGATGAGCAGATGTAGTTACGATGGTGAAAATATGAGCGGTAGAAAAGAAAGATAAGAAAAAAGTAGGGTTACAACTTACACCTAATGTATTTATCCTTTTCTTTTTACTAAGTTACAGTTTTCACCCTTAGTGTTTAAGTCTTTATCAAATTTGATCTTAAACTTCTAATATGTTTATTTGTTTATTAAAGATGTATAATGAAGATTTGTGCTACTTCAGGTTGTACATTTAGCTTTTTATGTTGTAAAAAGAAGTCATTAATCACTTAAACCATATATAATCTTTTTATCATCTATTTTCTAGTTGTAAAAGACTTAAAATTATAGTAGATATTATATGTTAATTTAATAAAAAAAATTATATTAACGTCTTGCGCTTCACGTACGCGTTTTGCGCCTCGTTTTAGACCTTGTCGCTTTAGTACGCTTCACGCTTTTTTAAACCAAGCCAGAGTATCAACAATGTAGTCCCTCATAAACTCCTTTAGCTTCTTCACTTGATCCATCAACCTTCCGGATCCATCTCCAGAAAAAAAATCATCTTAAAAGTCAAATAGTCAACACTCTCCATCAAAATCATGTCACATGTCTGTACTAATCAACCTCTTCCTATAGTCGATCATAGAATAAATAAATACATGTAATATAAACCTAATCCGATCTAATCGATAAACATAAATCAAATATATTTTTCTTCATATCAGATCTAATCGAAAACAACACATAACCCTAATCAGTTGTTCAAGCAAATTATCAGTTCGAAATCATTATAACTTTTCTGATTAGATCAGATTGGACAAAGGATCAGACAGATTTTATTATATAATAACGAAATACATTACCCTAAGCTAAAAACCAAATGAAAGGCATCGTTCGAAATCAATAACTAAACAGATTACAACCGATGTGGGAATATTTGTGAATCATACATTCAATAACCCTAGGATATTCATCAATCAAAGTCGTTAAAACATCAAGATTAAAAGATTTTTATGTTCTCTAGTGATGAAAAATAAGACGAATAGGATTGTGTTACCATTTTAATGTTGATGATAGTCTTGGTACCGGTGGTGGATTCAGGATAACCAATCTTTGACGATCCGAAGAAGGAGTGAGATTGTGAGAGTGGGTTTTCTTCCATACAAATCATGAATTTTCTTCATCGATCCGTTGAAATAACAGTGAAGTCGCATGATTTAGATGAGTATTAGGGTTTGTAATTGAGAAGATGGATGAAAGAAAGAAAGAAAGAACAGGGGAAAGAAGTGGATTGAATGGAAATCGAGACAATACGGAAACTGGATCGCCGCCTAAAGCAAAAGAATATGGTGCAAGAAGAGAGATGATGCTGATATCCGAGATGTGATGATAAAGTATTAAGAGAGTGATAAGATAGCCTTTAATTTCTAAAGAAGATATAGACTTGCAAAAAAAACTAAGATTTAATTGGGGAGAACTTTGACCCAATTAATAATAAGCTACATGAATATTAATTAAGCCCCTTACTATAATTAAAAAAAGTAATTACATATATTATTTTGTTTTATTTATTGATATCATCATTTCGAAATTCTTACCTTAGATTGAGTGGATTGAGACATCGGCCTTTAATCCTTATTTATTAGATAAAAAGATATTACGAACACTTTACGTAACATAAGGAAAAAAAAAGAAAAACAGTGAAAATCCGACTACACATAATATAACAATTATGTTTTTCATTATAAACAGAAAAATAATAATTTAATAAAATTCAAAAGAGTAATTTAAAAAAAATGTAATCATTGACTCTTCACGGACCAAAAGAGAAAATAGTGAGAAAACGACTACGACGTCGTATGAGCACAACAGAAAGCGCAAAATATATTCGATTTCAAAAATTCAAACCCCCAAATGTTTGTTTAACGTTTATTATCACCAAACCCTATAATAAAACACGAAAGCAAATATTCTTCATTTCATAACAGAAATGGTGACTGTATCAGCTCCCATTGCTTCTTGTTCGAAAGCTCATCAAAAGATCTACCAGCAATGGTTCAATTACGTCGATTCAGGTTCTAATTTCATATAAATCATATGTTTTCATGTGGATGTATTCATTTGGTTAAATTTTATATTGAATCATTATTACTGTTAATGTTTTTGGTGTAGATGGTGATGGTAGGGTTACAGGCGATGATGCAACGGTTTTCTTCGCTAAATCGAATGTAGAAAAGCCTCAACTTAAGCAGGTTTATTTTAATTGTTGTTTTTTTATCTGTTGTTGAACGTATGATATTTGTATGATTGATGCTAAAGTGGAACATGTAGGTAATGAACTTTTGTATCGTAGTGGATTCCAGTGATTTGAAACGTTTATTAACTTAGTGTTGATGTTAAGAAACTCTATCCTGAATTACTTGGTTGTTTATTTTGTAAAATCATGAATACTTAATGAAAGGAATGGTTGTAGAAATCACAAGGCACTAGTCGGGCTGTGGGGTACCGACTATTAATTAATTGTGATTAATAGGGATTAATTGGATTGGAATTTTTATGTAATTTTTCAAACTTATATACTATATATATATATACAACACACACACACACACACACAACATGGTTTTCAAAAACGGTTGAGGCGTGCACCTCGAGGCGAAACACCCAAAAAACGATTCTGCGCCTCAGGGGGTTTATATTGTATGTGCGCGTCAGAGGGGCTGAGGCGCTGAGGCGCTAAAAGGGCTGCGCCTCAGGGGTTTTTGATATATTTTTTTGATGTTTATGACTTTTTGTGTCAATTTCAAGCAATTTATGTCTTTTTTATGTGTGTTTTTGATGATTTTGATGATGATCTTAGTTAGTATTATTATTTTTGTAAGATATATAATTTTTATATTTATTTTTTTAATTTCGCCTCGGTTTGCCTCGAGGCGTACGCCTCGTGAGGCGAAGGGGAAAATGCCTTGAAACTCGTTTCCTTTCTTTTAACCCTTGTATACACACATACACAAAAATTTTCAAATCTTATATATAATTTTTCAAACTTATTAATAAGATTGGATTAATAAGTTTAGATTTTCAAATACTTCAAAGATTTTGACCAATTTTGGCTGAAATTTGACCATTTATTACTACCTTTGACCGATTACTGATTTTAGGTCTGACTATTGAAGTTTAATCGGTAAACTACGTGATTAATCCTGATTTTTCAACACCGTTGAGAGGTTGATGAATTAGTCAAGTTTTTCAAACTTGCTGATGTATTAGCAGTTCTTTCGAATTCAGCTGAAAAATGTTTTGTTTTATTTCTTCTAAATTTTCCTAGCTTTTGAAGATAATTGTTTTCAGGCTAAGATTTTGATTTTGATCATAGCTTTGTACTTCTTGAAGGTTTGGGCAATTGCAGATTCTAAGCGTCAAGGATTTTTAGGCTTTCACGAGTTCATCACTGCTATGCAGGCAAGCCAGATTTATTCCCTTTTTTTGCAATCTTCTGATTACTGTCTTGTCCAACACGATGTTATTCTTTTGCTTGACAACAGTTGCTCTCTCTGGCACAAGCTGGATACGAAATAACCGCAGATTTACTGAGAACTACTGGTATGGAAGCCAGCTTATATCAATTATAGGGTTGCTTATTTCATACTAATTGTTAGAATATATTTATCTATAGTACTAGATAGATGAAGAAATGCCTTATTGACCTTGCTATAATGCTTCATATAATCCTTTCTTTGTTTTTGGTAGATGATGTGGAGCTTTTGGAACCTCCAGTGATGGAAGGTTTGGATTTACTTTTGGCGGTAAGCATCCATTGTTATGTAGATACTTATTATAAATGTTATGAAACTCTTTCATGTATTGATGGTTTTCGCTTCTGTCACCTCCAGAAGCACAATGGTGTCCCTGAAACAAACGGTTGGTTTCCACTCTCGTTTATGTCGTAAAAATTTATAAATCATTTCTTATTATCTTATTTGTTTCAACATTATGAAGGTGTTTTGGCAGTGCAGTCCACGCCAGCAAAGAGTCTATTTACTTCAATGCTTAGTAAGAAGGTGATTTTTTCTTCAACTTGATACCTTAAGTTGTAAAATGCTCGTGCTCTTACAGTTACTTTTGCATGTTTTTTATTATTAATTGTTAAGGATGCTTTCATTTTCCTTTATCATTTCAGACGTCTTGTAACGCATCTCTTGGTAAAGTCACGTCTATAGTTGACGGGTTGAAGAGATTGTACAACGAAAAGCTAAAGCCATTGGAAGTTGCTTACCGTTACAGTGATTTTGCATCTCCTCTATTGGTGAGAGATCTTCAAAATATTTTTTTTCCTTTTGGTTTATTTAGTTTTTGTGCTAATCTGTATTAAGTGTTTTGATCATCATATGCAGACAAATACCGACTTTGACGCGAAACCTATGGTAATGCTACTGGGTCAGTACTCAACTGGCAAGACAACATTTATCAAGCATCTTCTTAAAAGCAACTACCCAGGTGAGTTAAATTTCTACAATTACCAATGTGGAATTTTTCTATATGTACAACGTTTCATAAACAGGACAACACAAACACCGTAATCTTTCTTTTACGTTAACAGGAGCTCACATTGGACCAGAACCCACAACCGACAGATTTATTGTTGTTATGGTAATATCATCATCATTTTCTCCGTGTATATGCGTTTATCTGTGGCTGCATGATTTATATGTTTTATTTGTGCTTGCTGTGTAGGGTGGACCTGATGAGAGAAGCGTTCCTGGAAACACTATTGCTGTACAGGCAGATATGCCGTTCAATACGCTCACGAATTTTGGTGGGGCGTTTTTATCAAAATTTGAGAGTTCTCAAATGCCACATCCTGTAAGTTCATAACTTAGGTTCACAAATTATTCTAATGGCATTTAAATGTATTTATCAGTTTAACCAACAAGCAACGTTATTCCTGATGTATGTCCAGCTTCTGGAGCATATCACTTTTGTTGATACTCCTGGTGTTCTATCGGGAGAGAAGCAACGCACACAAAGAAGTTACGACTTCACTGGAGTGATAAAGTGGTTTGCGGAAAAATGTGATCTTATTCTTCTTCTGTTTGACCCCCACAAACTAGATATAAGTGATGAATTCAAGCGCGTGATATCTTCTTTGCATGGTCAAGACGATAAGATTCGTGTTGTCCTTAACAAGGCAGATCAAGTTGATACTCAACAAGTAAGAGCCACAAGCTATTGTGAATTTTCTGTATTTAGACTTTTTATTTGATGCCCTCACAGTTTGTTCAGTTGATGCATTTGATGTGAATTTATAACATATTAACATACTTGCTTGTTTCTTGAAGTTGATGCGAGTTTAAGGTGCATTGATGTGGTCACTTGGAAAAGTACTAAACACACCTGAAGTGACTCGTGTTTACGTCGGGTATGCTTTTCTTGCATTTCATGCTCTCTTTTCTGCTAATCATAGTTTTCTTATAAGCTATTCTTTCTTCTATGATCGTTTTGTTAAAAAAGATATATATGATGTAAAAAATGGTATAAACAGAACAAGAACAGTATAAACACCAGAAATAGTGACAAAACAAATGACTAAAACTTTTATTAGTTAACTAACCCAAAAAACCCAAACCAAACCCTAGATCTCACAATTTGTGAGATCTGAACAATACAGATAACAAACAAAAGATCTGCTGATAAACTCAGCAGATCTAAAAGACTTACAGCAAGATCTTAAAACAAGATCTAACAAATACGAACAAAGACAGAAGAAGACTCAACAAACCCTAATCGCCAGTTGAAGAGAGAGAGAGAGAGTGCAGAGAATAATCTGGAAGAAAGACTGAGATCTTCACAGTGAGCTGTTGCTTATATATAAAACATATTTACACCAAGCCCCTTCATTAACCAAGAATAACACTTAACACCGGTACAACACTGAGTAACCGCGAATATACCCCTGAACTTTATTACCTGTACACTTAACACCCCAGTTAATTACAACAGTTGTTATAACAAGTCCAACTAACACAGAACAAACAACCAGCCACAACTAACAAACAATTACGACAATGTTGCAACATGAATCACAACCACGTGCTTTATTTTAACATGCCCCCATGATTCATGAGGCAAAATGTCAAACAAACACAGAACTTTACACAACACTCTGTGTTGGCTTGCATTCAAGCCTTTGGTAAAAATATCCGCAACCTGCACATCCGAACTTACTTTCTCAGAACAACAACACCAGCTGCAATTTTTTCCCTTAAAAATGTAAATCCAACTCAAAATGCTTGGTTCTTTCATGAAACACAAGATTTTGTGAAATAGATATAGCAGATTTACTATCACAATATAGCTTAACTAGTAAGCTTTGACTGACTTTTAACTCAGACAACACATTTAATATCCACATAATTTCGCAAGTAGCTGAGCACATTGCTCTGTACTCAGCTTCTGCTGTGGATCTAGAAGTTACACTTTGTTTCTTGTTTTTCCAAGAAACAAGAGTATTTCCCAAGAAAATACCAAAACCAGTTACAGACCTTCTGGTTTCCAAACATTTTGCCCAGTCAGAATCTACAAATCCTGATACATCCAAATTATCAGACTTTTTAAAGCTTAAACCATTTCCAGGAGATTGTTTCAAATATCTTAATAACCTTAATGCTATGTCAAGATGTATCTGTTTTGGACTATTCATATATTGACTTAGAACTGGACAGCATAGCTTATATCTGGTCTAGTTAAAGACAAATAGATCAGCTTTCCTATCATTTTTTGATACCCATTTACATTTTCCAACAGTTCATGTTTTTTATTGCATTACACAATAAAACTCTGTTCATCGGAGTTGTAACAGGTTTACAACCCAAGTAACCAAACTCAGTTAACAGTTCAAGACAATATTTCCTTTGTGACAAATAAATGCTGTTATCAGAATATAAAACTTCTATTTTAAAAAATATTTTAGAATACCTAAATCTTTTATTTTAAAATTATCACTTAAAGACTTTTTCACTTTTTCTATTTCTGCCTTGTTGTTTCCAGTTACAACAATGTTATCTGCGTATACTGACAATACAACAAGCACGTCTTTATCAGATAATATAAACAAAGAATAATCACATACACTTTGTCTAAACCCCATTGATGTTAACACAAATGTTAACTTTTCGTTCCATTGTCTCGGAGCTTGCTTGAGACCATACAACGACTTCACTAACTTGCAAACTTTAGTGTTATCTTCCGAAAAATAACCTTGAGGTAGAGTCATAAAGACTTCCTCAGACAATGTTCCATATAAAAAAGCGTTGTTTATATCCATTTGGTATAAAGGCCAATTATTGTTAATTGCAAGCTTCAAGACAATCGAACAGTGACCATTTTTACGCCCGGTGAAAAAGTTTCACCAAAATCAACACCTTTTTTTTGATTAAAACCTTTTGCCACCAGCCCGGCCTTATATCGTTCAACCTCCGGATTTGCCTTATATTTAATTTTATACACCCATTTACAACCTATGGGTTTCCTTCCTTTAGGAAGATCAACTAAAACCCATGTATTATTTCGATACAACGCTTCCATCTCATTGTTCATAGCCTCAACCCATCTATCATTTTTTACAGCCTCATTATAACACGTGGGTTCAATAGCTTTATTCAATGAAGCAACAAAACACTTATTTTCAAAAGACAAGTTAGTGTAATTAACAACTTTTTCTATACCATATTTTACTCTACCTTCAACAACAAAATCACTTAACTTTTTCGGCATAGAAATATTCCTAGAAGATTTTCTAACACTTTGACATTCATTTCTAACATTTTGACCCTCAGACAGGTTGTATTCATCATTCGATCCTACAGTGTCCTCTGCCCCGCCATTTATACCCTGATTACTACTACACGTCTGACTACCAGCAAAAGGAACAGAGGCAGACTTTGAGGGTATAGATGGTTGCTGATCATCACTAAAAGGATCAGGAACACTATTTGTACCCTCTTCATCATTGGGAGTTAGTTTTTCGGATGTCAAAGTTTCATAATTTTCAAAAAAGTTTATGTGTTTTAATCCTTGATTATCAACAACCTCTTGATAATCAATCTGTGTGCTTTTAAAAGGAAACAAATGTTCATAAAATTTAACATCTCTGAAAGAATTTTTCTTTTATGATCTATATCCCACAGTTTGTAACCCTTTTTAACATTCGAATAGCCAATAAGCACACACTTATCAGCATGATAAGCAAATTTATCCGACTCAGTTAAAACGATACTAAAACAGAGACATCCAAAATTTCTCAAATGTGACAAAGAGGGTTTAAAACCAAACGCAACTTCATATGGACTCCTACCATTTAACACAGAAGTAGGCAACCTGCTAATTAAATATACAACAGTTAGAACACATTCAGACCAGAACTTAAAAGGTAATCCACCTTGAAACATCAAAGACCTAGCCGTGTTTAAGAGATGTCTATGCTTCCTTTCCACCATACCATTATGTTGTGGTGTATAAGAGCATGTCGTTTGATGTAAAATTCCTTTACTTTTACAAAACATTGACATTTGACTATTCACAAACTCAGTTCCATTATCACTTCTAAAAATCTTTATCTTTATTTTAAACTGTGTTAAGATGAGTTCATAAAAATAGCACAAATTCTCAAAGACTTCAGTTTTATTTGTTAACAAATAACACCACTGTTCTAGAGAAGTCATCTACAACAGTTAAAAAATACTTATAACCTTCATGGCTTACTATTTTATATGGACCCCACAAATCTAGATGTATTATATCACCTAGAGCCTTTGTTTTATGCTCACTCAGAGGAAACGGAACTCTCACTTGTTTTGCCCTATGACATATGTCACAAGGCTCATGTTCAACACTTTTTACACTAACAACATCTTTTAACACAGCCAAGACCTGATCTGATGGATGCCCCAACCTACTATGCCATAAACTAGATTTTATAGAACTATTATAACACACATTAACAGAATTACCAATATTACTCACAAAATACAGACCACTATCCTGACTACCAGTCACCAGGATTCTCCTTGACTTGGAATCCTGTAACATACAACTATCCTCAGTAAACAAAAACTAATATGATTATCTTTGGCCAGCCTATGAACAGATAACAGATTCACATTATAGTCTGGGACATAGAAACATCTTGTAGAACAATGTGTTCATTTAATTTTAGATTACCAATTTTTAAAACTTTAACACTTTGCCATTAGCATGTCCTACTTTGAGATTAAACTCGGAAACATCAATTACATTAAATAAGTGTTCATCAGTATTTATCATGTGTTGACTTGCCCCAGAGTCTATTATCCAATTAATGTCATGTCTAACAAACACAGAACTAGAGCAACTAGCAAAATTGTTAACAAAACTAGACTTACCTCCTACATTAGAAGAATCTACACCATTTTTTCCCCCACTAAACTGAACAACTTTGCTATCTGCTCAGATGTAAACGGTAAACCGGGAGCAATAGCACTAGTAGACGACCCAACAACAACATTAGACTTATTAACAAAAGAATTTCTAGCAGACGTAGAAAAATACCACTGTTAGTCCTTCTTTTAAACCCTGCAGGATATCCTACTATCTCAAAACACCTATCCACAGTGTGACCAATCATATTACAGTGTATATTTTAGATTAGGATTAGGTCCTCTTTGATTATTCACCCTTCGTTTAGACTCAAATGACTGAACTGGTTTAGACACAAAAGACACATTTTGACTTTTAGAACTATTGTAGATAATCTGTGGGATTCCTCCCTAGACACCACAAAAAAAGCAACTTTAACAGATGGAAATGATTCTCTGGTCAAGTGTTAGTCCTTACAGGTTGATAAATGTCATCAAGTCCCATAAGGAACTGCATTAGTTTTATTAAAGCTGAAAAATCATTATAATCCTTAGCTGCTTTACAAGAACAAGTAGGCAGTTTGAGCATTGCATCAAACTGCTTCCACATAGTAGTCAGTTTGTTATAGTAATCAGCAACAGAACTTCCGTTTTGTTAAATACAGTTTATCTTTTTATACAAATCATAGACCACATAACCATCTATCTTGTCATAAGTTTCTTTTAAATCCTCCCAAACCTCAGAAGCAAATTTAGAAAAAACCTGCCCTAAAAATAAATCTTCAGACACAGAATTTAAAAGCCAAGTTAAAACAACCGAATTACATCTATCCCATTGAGACGCGAGAACCTCATTATCATCTGACTGTTTACAACTACCATCTATTAGACCAAATTTATTTTTGGCTTCCAAAGCCAATTTCATAGAACTAACCACACTGAATAGTTTTCAGTTCCTTTTAATTTTACACTAACAATAGTCAACGAACTTGAGTCACTAGGATGAAGATATAAGGGATCTCCAATATCAAGTTTACTTATTTAGGTTTGTGAAGTACTACCAGTATCACCCATGTTATCAAATAAAACCAAACAAATAGACAATCAAATAACAGAAAACTGTAAACAAACAGACAATATTAACAACAATCAAAGAACAATGCAGAACTGTATCAGAGGCCAAATTCCAGGGTCATCACTCTATAGGTGTCTGGACAAGCATAACACAGTCGCAGACTAATACTAGTACTACACAAGAGATACAAAATAGAAAATCACATAGACAAATAAACACAACGGTTCACATAGACAAAACACATAGACAGATAAACAGAGACAGACTCGATCAAGCCGGCCCGACTAGTCCGGTAACAGTAATGCCTAGACTCAAACGATGTAGTGATGCATGTAAACAGTAATAATAGATAAGGGACAGAAAACTCTCACAAAAGCGTTTAACTCCCTCCAAGCAGAGATGCCTTACAACCTTCAAGGGTTATAAGACAAACTCAAGAGCCAATTAGTAGTTCTAACTGGTTAGTTTGCCCTGAACCTTATTGGGTTCAGAGACCAACGCAGCCTTCAACCAGAAACCACACCAGATCTACACAGAGACCAACGCAGCCTTCAACCCTTTGTTAGGGTTTAAACAGATCTAACCAAATCTGACCAGATCTACACCTTCAAACACTCCAGATCTAAACAGATCTAACCAGATCTACACCTGCACACATTCCAAGAAAGCATCAAAACAATTCTACAAACACAATATCCACAAAAGAACACTTTACCGACAAATCGAACCGTGAAATATGCAGCGGAAACACCAAACAACAATCTCAAGAGCCGATTAGCTCTGATACCATGTAAAAAATGGTATAAACAGAACAAGAACAGTATAAACACCAGAAATAGTGACAACAAATGACTAAAACTTTTATTAGTTAACCAACCAAAAAACCCCAAACCAAACCCTAGATCTCACAAAATGTGAGATCTGAACAATAAAAACGAAGATCAAATGATAAACTCAGCAGATCTAAAAGACTTACAACAAGATTTAACAATTAACAAAATATGAACAAAGACAAAAGAAGACTCAACAAACCCTAATCACCAGTTGAAGAGAGAGAGAGTGCAGAGAATAATCTGGAAGAAAGACTGAGATCTTCACAGTGAGCTGTTGCTTATATATAAAACATATTTACACCAAGCCCCTTCATCAACCAAGAATAACACTTAACACCGGTACAACACTGAGTAACCGCGAATATACCCCCTGAACTTTATTACCTGTATATTTAACACCCCAGTTAGTTACAACAGTTGTTATAACAAGTCCAACTAACACAGAACAAACAACCAGCCACAACTAACAAACAATTACGACAATGTTGCAACATGAATCACAACCACGTGCTTTATTTTAACATATGAACAGATCATTCATAAGCTGTTCTTTCTTCTATGATCATTTTGTTAAAAAAAAAATATATGAACAGATCATTTAATGACAAGCCAATGAATAAAGAATCACTTGATTCAATGGGCAAGGAGCTTTTTGAAAAAGAACAGGACGATCTCCTTGTTGACTTGATGGACATTCCAAAGAAGGCTTGTGATCGCCAGGTATGCTTACGTTGTACCATAATTTCAACAGATTTTGACGAAGATATGGTTGTCATGATCAACAAATACGTTTGCAGATCAATGAATTTGTTAAACGCGCTCGAGCTGCAAAGATACATGCCTACATAATCAGCAGTTGAAAAAAGAGATGCCTGCCATGATGGGTAAATCTAAAGCTCAACAGAAACTCATGAAGAATCTTGAAGATGTTTTTGCCAAGGTTGGTTTTTATTTTCTGAAGTAATCCAAAACAGATTAATCCTTTCTTTCTGAATTATATTTGAACTTGTAAAACACAGGTTCAAAGAGAGTTTCATCTGCCAGCGGGTGATTTCCCGGATGTGGAGCACTTTAGACAAGTTCTTGGTGCGTACAATATCGATAAGTTTGAAAAGTTGAAGCCTAAGATGATTCAGGCTGTGGATGAGATGCTCGGATATGACATTCCGGACCTCTTAAAAAGCTTTAAAAATCCTTATGAATAGAAACAGTTTTGATGGTGGATTTCTTATCCATTGTGTTTTTATTTCATTGTATTGGAACAAGACGTTTGTCTCTAAAGTTTGCAATGTGAAATTTGTTACTACCTTTCTTTGCTCTTTAGTTTGTTTGGGTGATCTTTGACCACCAGTTAAACCCCCATCCTAATCAATTGTTAGTCAAATATGTTTTAAATTTTACCTTTTGATGGCGAATATATGATATACAAATCTGAGGTTTTCAAACATTTTCATGAGAAGTATTTTTTTTAAATGAGTTTTAATAAAAAAAATGTTATGTTCAAGGCTGGTTTTCTCGAATAGTTTGTAATGTTTAGTTTATTACTAGACCGGTTTTAATATGAGTTAGCAATTAAGACTACATTCTCAAAATACTCTTAAATGAAAGGATTGTTATGAATGCAGATATTTTATGGTCCCAACCCAATGTTTATGGCTTGGCTTTAAGGTTTATATTGTACTAGTGTATATGTCAGAATAATGAAATAATCTCTTATGTTTTGCTTTCTTGTTCATAACACGTTATCAACACGAAGTTGTCCGAGTTTATTTGTTTCCATTTTCCTGTAACAACAAAATAACTCCACCAATCTCTATATCCCTCTCATCACTGTTTTCTTTTCAATTTGATTGGAGAAGCCGAATATGATATAACTTTTAAGATCATCAGGGTGTGTGTTAACCACATCTTGTTCATTGTTGGAAGCTTATATCCAAAATCTGACCGATCATATCGGTGCCAACGGTTGAACGACCTACTTTTGGCCAGCGCCGGTGATCTTGTTGTTCGTATAAGATGTCCATGCCAATTTAAAGGTACGACAAAATTACCAACATATCATATGACCTGTTTAAGATACAAACATATTCTGTTAAGAGACACGAACACGACTTGTTTAAGACACGAACACGGCCGAATTAGGGAAGCTGTGAACGTATTGGGAATGGTGGTTTTTGTGAGAGAGATTTATAAATTAGGGTTTGGAAGTGGAAAAAGAACCACGTGTGTTTGTTTATAATTAATCTCAAAACCCAAATATAATATATTTTTTTTAATTTTTAATTATTATTATGTACTTAACGGGTCTTAACAGTTAGCGGGTTTTAACCTGTTTAGACACGAAACCTGTTAAGATCAAACACGAAACATGATAACTTTATGTAGGTTCGTGTCAGAATTGGCAGCCCGAACCACAACATACACAATGGGCTAAAACCATGATCCAATATCAGTAGAGGCTAATAACCGAACCAAAACATACACGATGGGCTAAAACCATGATCCAATACTGAAATACCGGTGATTCCGTGAAAACCATCGACAATATCGGCAGAAGATCCTAAGAATGGAGAAATCATGGAAGATCGGGAGAAGATTTGAGGGGAAAGTAGCCATCGTTACAGCTTCAACTCAAGGCATCGGTTTCAGTATTGCGGAACGCCTCGGCCTTGAAGGCGCCTCTGTTGTCATCTCTTCTCGTAGACAGGTTCATCTTTTGCCCCAATTTTATTTGCTTTTTTCTTCGATTTTAAGTTCGATTTACCTTATAACTTCCCTATTCTTCATGGATTTCGATGATCATCTCTTACACTTTTGCCTGAAAAATCTGACCTTTGTTGATCCAAAATGCAATTTTTTTTGTTGGGTTTAATAGTTTTAATATATAACTTTTGGTGACTGCAATCAGCATGTATCAGTAATCTTGTTGATCCAAACCTCTAGTACCAAACTAGTAGCTTTGACATTCTAGCTTTACAGTGAAAAGAAAATGTTGCAAGTTTCATGGATGATGGAACACTTCTAGTAAGGAATTTATTTCAATTTTCTTGGGATGAAAGGGGGTAGTTTCCATTATAAGAGTTTGCTACATCTTCGAATACGATGTAGTCATACATAATTCTTACGTGGGCACATAGTTGTCGAGCCTGCCCTTACGCCTAGGCGCTTAAAAGTGAGGGCCGTACATAACATGAACATACCTTTTTTAGGGATCTTAGACATGTTTTAGGCTTGTTTAGGCTGCTTCCACACCTTTTTTGGATTGTTTCAGACCAGTTTTGCCAGAATTTGTAGACAGTAGATTTTTGCCAGAATGTCACCAGAGCGCCGGGATGGTCACGACTCACGAGTTTCTTTTCTTGCGACACGCTTCACCTAAGGGCCTAGGCGCAGACTCGCAGGGCTTTTGGCAGTGTAGCTTGGGCATGTTAATGATCAATATTGCCTCAACTTATTTAATGTGATTGCCTTTCGTACGTATATTTATGTCAAACTCATGTTTTGAACTTGTTTTAATTATACAATATCGCTAAACTACTGGTGATAAATTTGATTTCAAACATAAAATCATTTTCAGAGAAACGTTGATGAGGCAGTGAAAAAGCTCAAAGCACAAGGAATTGAAGTGTTGGGGTTGGTATGCCATGTTTCCGATGCTCAACAAAGAAAGGATCTCATTGAACAGACGGTTCAGGTGAGTATGATTTTGACCTCTAGCCGATAGTTGACTCTCTCAACTGAATTGTTCGAAGTTTCATCTCATGCATCTTTTAGAGATTTCCATATATTTATGGCTTTAAATCGTTCATGTTATCCATGTGGTCATTGTCAAGACTGCATGTGTAGTATCTTGTACTCTTGTTACCCGTTTATCGCTTTACGATCTATATATGTGTGTGGTTCCTTTTAAATTCGATTATGTTTCTTAGTTAATAATCTTCACCTTTATGGACACAGAAATACGGGAAAATAGACGTGGTAGTGTCCAATGCCGCTGCAAACCCATCAGTTGACGCCATTCTCGACACCCAAGAATCGACTCTTGATAAGCTTTGGGAAATCAATGTCAAAACCTCCATATTGCTTCTTAAGGTAAACCGCCTTTTATTAAAAAAAATCCACTATCAACTTAATGGCTTAGCCATAAGTTTCACTTAAGTTATCTTTTTAACCTTTGCAATAATCTGGCAGGATGCATCCCCTCACTTAACCAAAGGTTCATCAATTGTTTTCATATCTTCTATAAGTGCGTACGAACCTCCGCCCGCCATGGCGATGTACGGTGTCACAAAGACCGCTCTTCTTGGTCTTACCAAGGTATTCATTATTCCGTTTGTCATTGATATATGTGGGCCCCATATAAGATCCATCACTGGTTCTTCGTTTTGGTGTAGGCGCTTGCAACTGAGATGGCCCCACATACTCGTGTGAACTGTGTTGCACCGGGGACCGTACCAACACACTTTGCAAGTTTCATCACTGATAATGATATTATAGTAAGTGTCCTAATGATAGCATACTCTGTGGTTCAAATTTTTAATATGCCACTTGGGGTAAGCTTGTCTTAATTACATTGGTTTATGTTGTCAGAGAAACTCAATTATGGAAAAGACGCCGCTGAAGAGGCTTGGGACGCCGGAAGATATGGCGGCAGCCACCGCTTTCTTGGCATCTGATGAAGCTTCATATATAACCGGTGAGACGGTTGTGGTTGCTGGCGGAATGACCTCTAGGTTGTAGATAAAACATGCAAGAAGCAAAGTATGTGGTCTTGGTCTGTTGTTAGTTATTACTTAAAAGAAGTAATAAATATGTGTTACATTTCAGATTGGATAATTATTAGTTCAAAACTGTCCTTAGACATAATTACGGATGGTAATTACGGATGGTAATGGGTCGGGTATGGCTAATTCCACTCCCATGCCCAATTGTAAAATCTTGTCCAATACCTCTTGGGTATTTGTTGGGTATTTACCTGTTGGGTATCAGGTATACCAATTAGTGTTTTAAATAATGGGGGGGGGGGGGGGGCATGTATATATAGTTTTTTTACTTTCCTTTATAAATTTATGTTTATAAAATCTATACAATATATCAAATTGTGATAAATAAGATGCATAGTATCATCACAACAAAAATATCTAAAATATATAAAAACGCAATTATATTATAATATTAATCTCCAAAATAATTTTGTATTTCACAACCAATATATATATAAATAATGCCATCAAAATATATATTTCAAAAGAAAAAAAAAGTTATTTTTCAAGTAATGAAATTACTAGAATTAAACTTTAAAACACATGGTTAAGAAAAATAAAAATAAAAGCTAAAAGTTTTTGGGTATATTTGGTTTCGGTAAACGGGTATTTACTTTCGGTTGATCAAGTCGGGTATCACCTAATCCCGTATCCGTCTCATACTCGCGAAATGTTTTATTTTTCCAATCCCATACCCGTCTTGTACCGGGTATACCCGTCCCGAATGCTTTGGGTATACTTGTCGGGCTTTGGTTTTCTTTGTTTGCCATCCCTAGTGATGTAGCTGTCGCGGGCTAATAAAAGCCGAGTATTTTAATGACTTAAATACTTATACGAGTACGGGTAAAAAAGGTCGTCTCCACAGGGAATATATGGTTAGTGTTTAACAAATTAATCATATTAATTACTATTGATCTTGATTTTGTGGGTTTGATTGATTTGAAAGAAAACTGTAAAATGGATTGAGAAGGTGTTATCAGATTTAAGAAACGTAACCCCCTTCGGGATTCAAGTTGTAGGTTTACACAAAAACTCCGTTTAATCACAAGAACACCACATAGACATGGGCTTTGAATATTACTTAGTTAAAGTAACAATTAGAGAGAATTTTTTTTAATGATAATCGTAACAATCATATTACTCACTTGAATATATCAACTAACCACCTAATTACCAACCCTCTAATGATGCAAGAAATCGCAAATACGTTTAATAAAAGACAAGTAATTTAAACATAAACAAACGTTTTAAATCAACTAAACACAAGTGGTCAAGATCCACCGGGTCACAATGTAATAATAAAATTGAATTTTAGTGCAAACCTAACAACTATTCAACCGGAGAAAGTAACAAAAAGTTTAAAGTGGTTGTCCACTCCCCTAAGTGAGGATCATGTAGTCTCAGGCCCTTTTGCCTGTTAGGAGGTATCATCGGTGCTCTATTCAACCTAGGTGGGTTTTATACCCATGTCCACCACCTTAGATTTCTCTGATAAAACCCATGCTTATCTCTGTTCCCTGGTGGATCATACTGTCTTCCTTGATTTACTTCATACCCTTCCTCATTATGCCCAAATTCAACATACCTTTCGTTATATTGATTTTGATTATCCTCGTCTTACAAACCGGATTCCCATGTATGAACACTTCCCTCTGTCACACCCTCAAATTTCCTCGTGCGGAGTTTTACCGCGAGAGGTGCGATCGACCAGGATCAAGCCATTAATCAATGTTGAACCACTATTAAAGATATCAAACGCATCACCATCAACACGATTAGTGATCTAAAGTTTAAATGTCCAAAAATATAGTTTAACCAAACAATTAAAAAAAATCCAAACGATGTTTAAAACCCATAAGTGTTTAAATAAAACCAATTCAAATAGTTAACGCAGCCACGACACTCCTCCAATGCAAGCTCCTGCACTGTACCTAACAACCTGCAAAGCATGTAATAGCATGTCAACATAAAGTTGGCGAGTTCACGGTTTTTAAGTATTATTTTTCCAAAAACATAGGTTGTTAAATTACTTAATTTATAAAACACGTCATGGGGAGCTACCCCATCTTTACGCTACTAAACTGTGTGATACCGAAACTTTGACCGTGTAAGTTGTTTGTGCCCCAAGTCAATGTTTATCGTCATCGACCAGTTGCCAAGGCATAAAAGTTCACGCCCGTCCTCTCACGTACGGTGTGAGGTTTGTCGAACCTAATAGCGCTATCAACTAATATCCCGTTCGCCAGGCCCCGGCGATTAATCGGTATAAAGTGTGGAGACTTTCAGATAGAGTTCTTTTAGTCCGCTAAAGACATGAAATATAATTAGCATCTAACAGTATTCCATCCCCAAGAATACTAGGCAATCCCATACCCGGGAAAGTGAGGTTCCCAACCACCGGGAGTACATGCTTTTAGTAAAGGTGTGAACTCACCTTTGTTTGCTCGGTAAGAAATAAATTGCTAATAGTCGTGAAGACGATCAACCGCGTCCTAGGTAGAAGAGTGATGTGAGTTGCTAAGAACTTGAACCGGCTAGACTAGAGTTCTTTGGCTGCTACTAGCGTAAATCACCAAGAGAAGGAGTAGGGTTTGTTTTAGGGTTGTGTAGTTATGATAACCATGCTAACATTACGTACATAAATAAGAAGAAAAGAAAGAAACAACTTGGGCGATTTTGAAAGGAACCGTGGGTATTTGGTGGTGATCCAAAACATGAAAGTTATTTAATTTAATGTACTGCAGAATTGATACTCCATTTTGGAATCCTTTATTGTTTTGTTTTTTTTACAACTAATTTTATATGTAATATCATGCTAATATTATATATAATATCATGCTATGGCTCGGCCTTCTAAGTTACGAGTTACGCTAGTGGGTTGGATCGACACACGGTTAGGGTCGGTCCGATCACGATATGGATAAAATATAAGTATATCATTTGAGTAATGAAAGTGAAACAAACGAGGTTTACCTCAAAGTTACGGATTGTCACATCATCCCCAAGTTGAAAGAAATTTCGTCCCGAAATTCATAAACAGTCGCTGAAGAAGCTAGTGTGGTTGAACATTCTTGCAGGGTGTCACATCATCCCCAAGTTGATTTGGAATTTCGTCCTGAAATTCAGTAGTAGCTTTAGTACTGGATGCATTATCTTTGAAAAACTAAGGATACTTGCGCATCATTTGATCTTCTCGTTCCCAAGTGAACTCTGGGCCACGCTTTGAGTTCCAACGAACTCGAACAATTGGAATCTTGCCGCGCTTGAGTGTTTTGATCTCCTGATCCATGATTTCAACGGGTTCTTCTATGAAACATAGCTGGTCATCGATCTTGAGTTCCTTGAATGGTACTACGAGTGTCTCGTCAGATAAGCACTTCTTCAGATTTGACACGTGGAAAACGTTGTGCACACTACTAAGCTCTTCAGGCAAGTTTAGTCTATAGGCCACTGTACCGATTCTGTCACTGATCTCGAAAGGTCCGATATAACGCGGATTAAGCTTGCCCGTTTGCCAAAACGAACCACGCCTTTCCAAGGTGAGACTTTTAGCAAGACTCTGTCGCCAACTTGAAATTCCAACGGTTTCCTACGCTTATCAGCGTAGCTTTTCTGACGGTCCCGAGCTGCCGTCATTCGTTGTCTGGTCTGAGCAATCCTTTCCGTTGTGTCAAGTACGAGTTCAGGACCGGTGATTTGGCTATCGCCAACCTCAGCCCAACACAGAGGTGATCAGCATTTCCGTCCGTACAATGCTTCGAACGGAGCAGCCTGAATCCTGGTATGGTAACTGTTGTTGTAAGAAAATTCTACTAAAGGTAAGTGTCTTCCCCAGCCATTGCCAAAGTCGATGACACATGCCCGCAGCATATCTTCTAGGGTTTGGATGGTGCGTTCCGTTTGACCATCCGTTTGCGGGTGATAAGCTGTGCTCATGTCTACACGTGAGCTGAGGGATTTGTTCATCGCTTGCCATAATTCGGATGCGAAACGTGGGTCACGATCAGAGATAATGGAAGTTGGCACCCCGTGCCTAGCAACTACTTCCTTTAGGTAATTACTGGCAAGTTTCGAAAACTTGTCGGTTTCTTAATCGCGAGTAAGTGTGCAGATTTGGTCAAACGATCTACGATTACCCATATAGTGTCGTTTTCGCTCTGAGATTTAGGTAAACCGGTGACGAAATCCATGGAGATTTGTTCCCATTTCCACATTGGTATCTCCGGTTGCTGCAGTAGTCCTGATGGCTTTTGATACTCGGTCTTAACTCTAGCACAGGTTAAGCACTTGCTAACGTACCTTGCAATGATCGCTTTCATGTTAGGCCACCAGTACAAGGCCTTGAGGTCATGATACATATTGTCAGAACCAGGATGTACCGAGTAGCGAGACTTGTGTGATTCGTCCATCACAAGCTCTCGCAAATTTCCGTAGGATGGAACCCATATACGTTCCATGAAGTAATGAATGCCATCAGATTTGAGCTCGAGTTGTTTCTCCATGCCCCGCATGGATTCAGCCAAGAGATTTTCTTTCTTCAAAGCTTCAACTTGAGCGTTTCGGATTTGCTCGGGGAGGTTCGAATGAATGGTAAGCTGCAACGCGCGAATACGTTTAGGTTTAGTTTCCTTTCGGCTGAGGGCATCGGCCACAACATTTGCTTTGCCCGAATGATATTTGATAGCGCATTCATAATCATTTAGAAGTTCAACCCATCGGCGTTGTCGCATGTTCAACTCCTTTTGGTCGAGTATGTGCTGGAGGCTCTTGTGATCGGTGTAAATCGTGCACTGGGTACCGTACAAGTAGTGTCTCCATATCTTGAGTGCGAAAACTACAGCTCCCAGCTCCAAGTCGTGGGTAGTGTAGTTCTTTTCATGAACTTTGAGTTGTCGTGACGCGTAAGCAATGACCTTTTCACGTTGCATCAACACGCAACCGAGCCCTTGAATGGATGCATCGCAGTAGACAACGAAATCATCAGTGCCTTCAGGTAGAGATAGAATAGGTGCACTACAGAGCTTATCCTTCAAATGTTGGAATGCAGATTCCTGAGCATCACCCCACTTATAGGTGATACCCTGTTGGGTTAAAGCAGTAATAGGTTGTGCGACCTTTGAGAATCCTTCAATGAATCTACGATAGTAACCCGCCAGACCAAGGAATTGGCGGATTTCAGTTGGAGTTTTAGGCGCAAGCCAAATTTTGATGTAATCGATCTTGGCTGGATCAACATGAATCCCAGCTTCATTAACCACGTGACCGAGGAAATGGACTTCACGAAGCCAAAAGTCGCATTTCGAGAATTTAGCATAGAGCTGTTCGCAAGAGTTCCAAAATAAGGCGTAGGTGTTGCTCATGTTCCTCCTGGCTTTTAGAGTAGATTAGGATGTCGTCAATAAAAACAATGACGAACTTGTCAAGGTAGGGCTTGCATACACGGTTCATGAGATCCATAAAAACCGCAGGTGCATTTGTTAACCCAAATGGCATAACAAGGAACTCGTAATGGCCGTAACGTGTCCTGAATGCAGTTTTGGAAATGTCTTCATCTTGGACTCTCAACTGATGATAACCAGATCTTAGATCAATCTTGGAATAGAAACTTGACCCTTGCAGTTGGTCGAATAGATCATCAATGCGCGGGAGTGGATAATGGTTCTTGACAGTCACTTTGTTGAGTTCCCGGTAGTCTATGCACATACGAAAAAATACCGTCCTTCTTCTTGACAAAAAGTACAGGGACTCCCCACGATGACGAGCTGGGCCGGATAAAACCTTTATCCAGAAGCTCCTGCAGTTGTGTAGATAATTCTTCTAGTCCGGTCGGTGCTAGTCTGTAGGGTGCTCGAGCTATAGGTGCCGCTCCAGGAATTAGCTCGATTTGAAATTCGACTTGACGATGAGGTGGGAGACCAGGTAATTCTTCGGGAAACACTTCAGGAAAGTCGCGAACAATGGGAATATCTTCGACCTTTTTCTGTTCGGCTTGTGCATCAGTGACAAAAGCTAGTACAACGGTATGGCCCTTTCACAGACACTTCAGGGCCTTCATGAATGAAATAATATTACCACGGCGCCACTCTTCTCGCCTCGAATATCCAGGGTTTCACCATTAGAAAAACGGATACGGATGACCTTTTCATGGCAAAGTATCTCCGCGCGATTTAGGGATAGCCAATCCATCCCGACTACGACATCAAAACTTCCGAGAGTGATAGGGATGAGGTCAATCGCAAATTTGTGTCCAAATAACTCCACATTACAGTCGCGATGAATACATGTTGCCTCAAGAGATTTGCCATTAGCTAGCTCAACTGTGTGCTTACAATCAAGGGAAGTTGGGGCAGGCCTAAGCAATGTACTAAAGTTCGTGGAAACATAACTATGGTCCGCGCCAGAATCAAAAAGTACCGAAACAAAGGAGTCATTCAGAAGGAACATACCCGTCACCACGTTAGGGTCGTTTCTTGCTTCACCAGAGCCAATCACAAAAGCTCGCCCTTTTGCACCATTCTCGCCATTGGGGTTGTTGTTCTTGTTGTTGTTTCCAGTACCGTTGTTGTTGTTGTTGTTGCGGTTTTGGTTCAATTGAGGGCAATTCCTCCTAAGATGCCCTTCCACTCCGCACTGAAAACATCCTCGGTTGTTACCCTGCTGTTGCTGTTGCTGTTGCTGTGGCCTCTGATTCAGTCAGAACTGCTGCTGTTGTTGTTGATTCTGTCTCACTGGGTACGGGCTTCTTCAATCTTTCGCCGCATGCCCCTACCTATTACACCGCTGACATCGGTTCCTTTCACATGGTCCGTTGTGGTGCAGGTTGCATTTGTTGCACTTCGGTCGGTTTCCTTGGTAACCACCCTGATTTTGATTTGTTGAACTTTGCTGATTGGGGCTCTTGTTGTCTTTGAACTTTCTCTGTTGTGACTGAGGCTGAGAACCCTTACCCTGGTTGCTATCCACTTGCGTTTGTTGTCGCTCGTAGTATCAGTAGTAGCATTGTTTCGCTCTGACAGCTTGCCCTGTTGCACTGCTTGATCGGTGAGACGGTGTGCCAAACGGATTACTTGCTGGATCGTAGGGAGATTAGCTGAAGTTACCAGACTTTGAATTTCAGGAGCTAAACCCTTGAGATAGAGCTCAATTCTTTTGTAAGCAGGCTCGGACATATTTGGACAAAGAGCAGCTAAATTGTTAGACCTTTTAGTGTACGCTTCAATTTCAGATCCAACCATCTTCAGATTATAATACTCCACCTCGAGCTTCTGAATATCATCTCTATGACAGTATTCTTCCTTGATTAGATCCTTAAACTCATTCCAGGGAGTGGCATTGGCAGCCGCCAATCCAAGCATCTGAACTTGCGCGTTCCACCAGGAAAGCGCGTTGCCTTCTAAAGTGCCGGTTGCATACTTCACCTGATTGTTGGCAAGGCATTGACACATCTCGAAAACAGACTCGACCTTCTCGATCCAATGCAAGAGTCCCACTGCTCCTTCAGTAACATTGAAAGGGTGGGGTTTACAATCCATGAATGCCTTGAAGGTGCAAGCTTGGGGTTGAGCAGCTTGACCTGTCGTACAAAAACAAAGCGGATCAGAATAGGAGAGTTACGATAGCACAGAGATAGGATTTTTAATACCCTAGAGTGATACAAAGTGATTTGTTTTACCTCCCGGGTGTGCTGCCAGAGCTTCAGCAACTCGTGCATTGATTAAAGCCTGAATCTGAGCCGGTGTCATGTTGGCTCCACCGCGTCCACCGCCACGTCCGCTCATTGTCTTTACATTCGCAAAACACAAAATGAGAATGATATAACACATACAATTAATCATAATGGCATGAGGAAAGCAAAGGAGATTTGACCACAACGCATAATATCAAAATAAACATTTTTATCAGAATCATTTGTAAGTTCCACAAATAAGTTCCAAGTTAAATATTAAATTCAACATCAATTGTTGGATGAGAACGACCCTCCTCATCTAAGTTATACGGAAGAGCAGAAAAGCAAAACGATGGATGGTGATGTCAATTGCCACCACCGGAGAAAGAGATAACTAGTCCTTCATTGTCACTGCCTTCTAGTGTTACTTCTCGATCTTCCTAGGATCCTTTCGAGTAGTTGGATTTCGTCCACTGCCTCTCCGAGTGTTTGCCCCGGGCTCTAGTGAGGACGTTGTCCACGTATTGTTGTCCGTGGGCCAAGGAAAGGTTTAGATTTAGGAGGAGATGTGTTAGGGTTAATTGGTCTATTATTGCTAGAGTCTTATGAACGTAACATACTAATATGTAATGCATCAAGTAAGTAGCAAGTAGGCACATATGTAAGCTATGCAATCTAATTTGTAGAGACTTGCACTTTGGAGTGTATTGTCGTTGCGGCTTGCTCAGTACAGAAACGCTTATAGTTTGGTTTTTCTTAAAAAGATTTTAAAATCGAGCTCACTATAACCAATGGCTCTGATACCAATCTGTCACACCCTCAAATTTCCACGTGCGGAGTTTTACCGCAAGAGGTGCGACCGACCTGGATCAAGCCACTAATCAATGTTGAACCACTATTAAAGATATCAAACGCATCACCATCAACACGATTAATGATCTAAAGTTTAAATGTCCAAAAACATAGTTTAACCAACAGCGGAAGCAAAGAATTAAAAAAATCCAAACGATGTTTAAAAACCATAAGTGTTTAAATAAAACCAATTCAAATAGTTAACGCAGCCACAACACTCCTCCAATGCAAGCTCCTGCACTGTACCTAACGACCTGCAAAGCATGTAATAGCATGTCAACATAAAGTTGGCGAGGTCACGGTTTTTCAATATTATTTTTCCAAAAACAAAGGTTGTTAAATTACTTAATTTATAAAACACGTCATGGGGAGCTACCCCATATTTAAGCTACTAAACTGTGTTGTAACGCCCCGCGTTTCTATACTTTCAATATTTGGAAACCTTGTATCGTACTTCTTTTTTAGTAAGCGTTGTATCTTGTATTCGTCTTTCGTTGTAAACGTTGTAAACCGAGACTTGGATCGTAATGAGAAACTCGTATTTTATCCATATTATGTTAATCATAGTCATGTTACAATTTTACTTGTTCATACTTTAAACATATAAACGCATTCGTGGTACTCTCAATCGTAAACGTGTGATAACTTGCAAACATGGTATGTATGCGTAATCGAGACTTAAACGTAAAACTCGTAATCATTAAACTAAATTCGTTACGAAAATATAATTATCTATTCATTTATTAAGTTAATTAATTAATTAATTAAATTAGTTAATGAAATTAATTAATTTATTTTTACAAAAATTAAAAGTGCTATTTTATAAATATATCAACATTTAGGATTAAAGGTTAATAAATATATATATATTTATTTATAAAGTCCAAGGTCTAAATTGTAATTCTTGAATTCTTAACTTCAGGGACTAATCTTGCCATTTTTGGTAAATTGTTTAAAGGTTTTTAATTAAAAAATAATATATATAAATAATATACCAAAACCGGGATCCGCGGGTTTCAAACCCGGGACCTCCGGTTCAACAGCCAAGCGCTCCACCACTCCACCACTTGCCACACATCTGAAGAACCCGGAAACACAAAGCATATAAGCTTTGTTTCCGGGTTAGACCTGATCGCAAAGGAGGGCGGCAGCAGCGGGTTTTGGGCGGGATTGAGTTGGTTTTTTGAGTTTTTTTTATCAATTTTTAACACTTAATAACCCACCTAAACTTCACCTAACTAACCCTAATCATTTCCTTATAAAACCCAAGTGTTTTTCAAGCCTTTTTCCACTTTCACAACTCCATAATCTCTCCAAAATCATCTCAAGAACACTTTAAACTTCAGAATTCGGGTAGATTGTATACCTCTTACAAAAGTGAGCATATCTTGCTCATTTCTTAACCAAATCATCTCATTCTTCTTCCTACTTGCTTGTATAAACTTTGGATTGAATTCCTAGGGCTCTCCATGGAGAATCCAGACCTGGAAATGCCCCAAAATGTTCGAGAACTTTCTGTTATGATTTAACTTTTCAAAAACTTGTTAAATCTCATACTTTTCTCATTCATCCTAGTGTTCTTGAACTCCTAATCACATATATGAGTATGGGGACTAACCTAGGTTGTTAAAATTGTAAATAGGAGTGTTTAATCACTCCAAACTTTCTGTTTTTGAAGAGCATTGAGCTCACAAGTGATGCAAGTTCTTAAACTTGTTCATGTGTGTCCACCAAGGAAGCTTGGGCTATCCTAACTTGAGACCACACATCACTTGATGATTTTCATCAAGATCCCAAGATAGTTTGCTAGACTTAAAGTGTCACAACCCCACAAAGCCGTTGACGATTGTCCTCGTGTGCTCGTCGGGTTGTTGAATACTTGGCTACTTGGTATCTAGATGACACCTTATCATTCTTGTATAGTATATAGTTCTTGTACCCTCCTTGTTACCAATGGTAACTTGTGTAGTGGTGAACATAATCCGAGGTTCAAAGTGGATGGTTTAACCTCCCATCTCATACTTGACATACATGACACTAGAGGTTACAAAGTGGATAGTTCATCCTCCCACCTCCTACATGATTATAATGATATATATAAATATATTATAATTCTAAAACCAAAACCTTGATAATGAACTTATAATCACCTATCAAGTTATTAAGTTTAACACTAAAGTATGTAATTCCTTGTCACGATTCTAATAGGTCCCGAACCTATGAAATCACAACCAATCCGTAAGAGTTACTATAGTGTCAAGAACGAGTGTTACATCTTAGTGAATACTTTCGTATCATAATACTTTATCAAACTTATTTTTAATCATGCACGAATACTCCTAATCTCCCATTGAAACTCTATACTCATGCGCCTTGTTTCCTCTTGTAGGATAATTCGGCGTCATCCTCGAACCAACGTCTTCACGGATTGTCAAGTGTAGAAAAGACTTAGCAAAACCGTGAGTACACTCGACCCACTTTTGTTTATAACACTTTTCGGGTGTAACATGTTTCCATATACAAAATCACAAACACTTAAACTTTATGAAACACACAAACGATCCCATATACATGAAAACTTGAATCTTATACTTGATGCTTGTCTTGGATATTCGTTATGCCATACTTTAGTCATTAACTATTTTTAGCCTTCGTTTGACATGCTTAGCGCTATAGGAATTCACGCATCCACCTCCATCGTGTTATTCGTGAGGTCATGTTAAAACATCGTGATTGCGTTAAGGGTTTGATTATTAGTATTGCATGCGTTGATATTGCTCTTGTATAGATTTGGTTGCCATGAGGATTGTTTAAACTTATTCGTATACGTATGCTATGCCTAAACTTGTGTACTCGCCTTTGCTTTCGCATTGACATTATTTTAAAACATGTTACAGGTTGAAGGAGATGATGCTATGAAAACAATATAGCAAGGACAAGATACACACAAATTAGATGTTAGGTTTAATGTCGATGTATCAATTTTGTTATGACTTTGCAAATGTTATGTTGTTCTTTGTTTTGTTACATTGATGTATTTGACAATTCTTATGAAATGAAATATGGTTTAATTAATTATTCACTTAATAATGTTGTGAGCAATGAGCAATCTCGTTTTCGTCTCATCCCGATGTTTCCGCCATCGGTTGGGGTGTGACATGTGTGATACCGAAACTTTGACCGTGTAAGTTGTTTGTGCCCCAAGTCAATGTTTATCGTCATCGACCAGTTGCCAAGGCATAAAAGTTCACGCCCGTCCTCTCAGGTACGGTGTGAGGTTTGTCGAACCTAATAGCGCTATCAACTAATATCCCGTTCGCCAGGCCCCGGCGATTAATCGGTATAAAGTGTGGAGACTTTCAGATAGAGTTCGTTTAGTCCGCTAAAGACATGAAATATAATTAGCATCTAACAGTATTCCATCCCCAAGAATACTAGGCAATCCCATACCCGGGAAAGTGAGGTTCCCAACCACCGGGAGTACATGCTTTTAGTAAAGGTGTGAACTCACCTTTGTTTGCTCGGTAAGAAATAAATTGCTAATAGTCGTGAAGACGATCAACCGCGTCCTAGGTAGAAGAGTGATGTGAGTTGCTAAGAACTTGAACCGGCTACACTAGAGTTCTTTGGCTGCTACTAGCGTAAATCACCAAGAGAAGGAGTAGGGTTTGTTTTAGGGTTGTGTAGTTATGATAACCATGCTAACATTACGTACATAAATAAGAAGAAAAGAAAGAAACAACTTGGGCGATTTTGAAAGGAACCGTGGGTATTTGGTGGTTATCCAAAACATGAAAGTTATTTAATTTAATGTACTGCAGAATTGATACTCCATTTTGGAATCCTTTATTGTTTTGTTTTTTACAACTAATTTTATATGTAATATCATGCTAATATTATATATAATATCATGCTATGGCTTGGCCTCCTAAGTTACGAGTTACGCTAGTGGGTTGGATCGACACACGGTTAGGGTCGGTCCGATCACGATATGGATAAAATATAAGTATATAATTTGAGTAATGAAAGTGAAACAAACGAGGTTTACCTCAAAGTTATGGATTGTCACATCATCCCCAAGTTGAAAGAAATTTCGTCCCGAAATTCACAAACAGTCGCTGAAGAAGCTAGTGCGGTTGAACGTTCTCGCGGGGTGTCACACCCTCTCTATATAAGAGACCCGCATCATACCCATGTTGATGTTGATGTTGTGGTTGTTTAAGACGGAAAATTTCTCCATGTTGAAGTGGTTGGTTTTGTGGGGTTGGGTTATGTTGTTGAAATTGGTTTGCTGGTTCTGGTTTTGGTTTTGAGGAATTGGTGGATCTGGAATCGAAGAAATCGGGCCATTCTGTGGTTGGTTATCTTGATCAGCCATCTTGTGAGTTGCTTGTTCAAGATCTTGAGCAACGGTTGATTACTAAGCTTTAGTTTTTCCTGCTGAGCATAAGAGAATATGATTATCTCCTGCAATCTTTTCAATTTCTAGATCAAACAAGAGTGGTGATGACTTCTTTGGTATGCATGAAACACTAGTGTTACTTGCACAAAGACAAACAAACAAAAAGAAAACAAAAGAAATAAAATATTCTTGGGTTTTTGGTTTTCTAGAAAATGAGAAAAAAAAACTAAACTAACTAACACTTACTGATTCCCCGGCAATGGCGCCATATTGATGTAGCTGTCGTGGGCTAATGAAAAACAAATATTTTAATGACTCAAATACCTATATGAGTACGAGTAAGTAAGGTCGTCTTCACATGGAATATGTGGTTAGTGTTTAACTTATTAATCAAATTAACTGCTACTAATCTTGATTTTGGGGGTTTGATTGATTTGGAAGAAAGTTGTAAAACTAACTGAGAAAAGTGTTAATAGATTTAAGAAGCAACCCCCTCCGGGATTCAAGTTGTAGGTTTACACAAAACTCAATTTAATCACAAGAACACCACATAGGCATGGCCTTGGAATATTACGTAGTTAAAGTAACAGTTAGAGACAATTTTTAATAATAATCGTAACAATCTAAGTGCCCACTTGAATATATCAACTATCCACCTAATTACCAACCCGTTGACGATGCAAGATTTGAAATCGCAAGTATTAGCTTAGCCTCCAAACTAAATTATGTCGAAATCCAACTTTCTTGATTTTAATCTTCCCCGCGTGTCGCGGGGGATCTTGGTTAATGTGTCGCGGCACACAGCGCTTGTAAATTAACGAGGGCAATTTTGGCATTTAACACCCCCGCGTGTCGCCGGGTATTTCTTCTCTTCCCCTGCGTGGCGCGAGGGAACTACTTTTCTAGCACATCTCTTTCTTTTCCTCATTTCAACCATGTGCTCCAATCCTCTTCTTTAGCTCTTTTTTCCTCATTTAGCACATGTTTAACCTGCAAGACACTATACAACATAATTACAATAAAACACACCCAAAACGACTGGATAACAAACTAAAACATATACATATACATTTATACAGCGTTGTTACTAACATGTCTAGTTAACTATTCAAAAATTTAAAGTGCCTAAACCAACAAAACACAACTTCATATATTCATAGCTGGCCTTAACCCATACATGCCACCATAGTGTCATTAGGTGGAA
Organism: Scalesia atractyloides; assembly: GCA_947069175.1. Classification (NCBI taxonomy): domain Eukaryota; kingdom Viridiplantae; phylum Streptophyta; class Magnoliopsida; order Asterales; family Asteraceae; genus Scalesia; species Scalesia atractyloides. Next base: position 6,297,574 of record CAMTDV010000027.1, read on the forward strand.
ACCACCACATCTAATTAAGTGCAAGTTAATGAGTTTTAACTGCATAATTGTAATCTGATAACATAGACGCCTCGTAGATAGTTGATGTATATTATTGTTATATAATCAACAACGCATTAACATTGAATAAGATATAGAAAAATAACATTTGTATGAGAAAGTGAATATGAGACTGTTACACATACAAGTTATATGTGTTTTGATTAAAATCTATTAAATTAATCTTCCTTCTCAATTCTGGTGTACAGGTATTAAGGAGATGATATAAATGAATTGATATCCATATCCATCATCAATTTTTTGAAATTAGAAAATATGTTCCTCCCTTTGAAATTACTATATTCGTATTTGATACCAATCAACACATCAACCACAAAATTGGTACACCACCACATGTGTATAATACAGAGAGCATACCAAGAAGCATAAGAGGAAGAGAAGTTGAAAAAAAAAATCAATCGAATTAGTAGGTTGTGCATATATTTGTGAGTGAATTTAGCATATTTTAGAAAGTGGTTGTGAGTGAAGAAGAGAAAATGTTACTGTTCATTTGTATATTCTGGGAACACTGTTACTCGTATTTATTCTTTAATATTTTTTGAAAAGTGGTTGTGAGTGGAGGAGAGAAGGAGTGATTATAAATGTATAAAAAATATTATTTAATTAAAAAGAACAGAGAAAATGTGATATGTGTAATTATATGGATAGAGATAGAGAAATTGATATGAATGCTCTAAATTTGCAGTGGATAATGGTTTTTTCAATGAAAAAGATTTAGATTATCTTTTAGTTAGTTAATTTAGAAAACAAGTTCTAATGAAAACTATATAATTTTAGATGGTTCTACATCTAAGTTGTATGTTAAGAGCCTCATATTTACTTTTTCCCCGTAATTGCATGATTCCTTATTTACCTTTCATGTCATTTAACTCTTTTATTAATTTCGATTTTGTTATAGTCTCAATCTTAACCATAGAAAATAATGCATCAATGATTGAAAACACTTAATAGACTTCTAATAGACATCCCACTAAGTGAGCTTTGATACAAAGGGTACAAAGTGTTTTGGGTTGTTGATCTCACTATTTCAATACCTAAGGTTGATGTGAATGCAAATTTGTAAATAAACTAGTATTTTAACCCGTTGCATGTTGTGGCGGCGTCGAAACTTAAAGTAATTCGAATTTGTATTGTCAAATGTTTGACCCGACTTATCCCGAACAAAACTTACGTCAAAACATAGACCAACTAAAAAAATAAGCACGAAAACTTACTATATTTGACTTGACTCATTACATAAAAATTGACGTCAAAACGTAAACCAACTTGAATTTATATCGAAACATACTTAAATAATGCACCTAAGAAAATACTATTTTTTTAAAGTTAAAGAATGGTATTGCGTGTTGTGGCGATATTGAAACGTAAAGTAACCCGAACTTATATACCGCCTAGTGAAAACGTATTAGATTTGACCTTACTCGTTTTCGAACAAAATTTATAAGAAAATGTAGATCATTTACGTCAAAACATAAACCAACTTGGATCAATACCGAAACGCACTTAAAAAACACGTAAGACAATAGTGTTTATTATCTAGATCTGCCACTGGTTAAAACGTAAAGTAATTCGAATTTTACTGCCTAGTGAAAACGTATTATATCTAAGAAAACGTAGACCAACTGAAAACATACATAAAATTAAGCATGAAAACGTATTGACAAAACGTAGAGCATCTGAAATCTGAAAACATAAATAAAACAGACACGAAACCATATTATATTTGACCCATGTACATAAAAATAAACACGTAAAACTTAAAGGGTCAAAGAACATTCTATAAAGTTTTTATCAAGTCAATGGGAGTAAACGAAAATGCTTAATGTTGAGGGTAGAAAAGAAAAAAAAAATCAAATAGAAAGAAAAAAAAATATAAAAATAAAAGAAAATTAAAGACCAAAAAAAACCATGATAGACTATTGCTACACTAGAAATCCATTTAAGAAATGTTATATATATAATATAATGGTACAAGGTGATTCTTTCTTTTACAAAGAGTTGAAACTATTTTAAAAAAACTTTTATATAGTTCACTAAAATTTTAAAATATACTTTAAACCTAGAGAGAGAGAGAGAGAGTATAATTTCAAGTGATTGGTGTGAGTGAAAACGATGAAAAACATGTTATTACCTGAAAGAGAACACCAAATGAACCGGTGCGTACAAGTGGAAGAACAGGCAAGCCTAAGGTTCTTATGTACCGTATTCTTGAATTAACTTTTATTAATCTTTATTTAGTGATAGAGGTAGCAAAATGGGCAGGTGAAGCACGTTGGGCAATGGTTCATGACGGTTTGGGTTGAAACATGCTAGGTCTAGTAAGGTTGACCCATACACTTTTTGTCCAATTTATAGATAATTCATGTGATTAATATGATTACAAACTCGTTGTTAAAAATGTAATTTAAGTCTGAATAACAACGATCTAGGAGGCTATATGGCATTGAAACAAGGTCTTTTGGACAATCCTTAACCGGTTCTATCTTTCTAAATCGACCCATTCACAAGTAAATGAGTTGAAATTGTATGAAGGTTTGAGTTTTTTTTAATGAATTGTGTTGGTCCATTTAATTGGGTGTTCTACATACCAAGGGGGACACATTACAACAACATTCAAATACGCATTTGACTACAAACCGTAAGATATATACCAATTCTTGATTTCAGAACATTTTTTAATTAATTTATGCCTGTAAGTACAATTGAGCTCATATTAATGTGTTATATATTACCATTTGTAATATAAATTTTGTGATTATGGGTACAACTATATCATTGTGTAGGATACCTAAAATATATATTTAGGTTTGATCTTTTGTTTTGAGTTTGTATGTTACTTTAGTATGTTGCAAAAACCGTAGGTTTGTTACTGCTAATATGAAATATATTGAATAAATGATTTAATAGGTTCTAATTATGAACTAATATATACTGTATGGCTAACGTCAATATGCTCACCCGGCATCAATTTGTCTTTATCCTTTTCTTCTAATACAAAGTTTCGTATGTTGTGGCATTGCACGAGATGGACTGGTGTTGTTCAAGAAAGATAAGGCAATTTGAATATTGTTTTTTCTAGTAATCTGTTAAAATGGTTCCTGAGGTTTGGTCACTTTAATCCAAAACTTAAATCTTTTGAACCTGAGTCCACGTGGTTTCAATTTTGTTGTCATTTTCAACCAAAAGTAAAATCTGATCAGATTTTTTAGTTAACATCCAGTTTTTTTTATCTTCTTCCTCCCTTTTAATAAAGGGCAAAATGGTCAGATTTTATTAATTTTGTTATAATAAAACGTTAAAAGGCCATTTTACCCTTCATTAAAAGGGAGAAAAAAGACAAAAAAAAGCTGGATGTTAACTAAAAAATCTGATCAAATTTTGCTTTTGAATGAAAATGACCACAAAATAGAGATCACATAGATCTAGATTCAAAAGGTTTAAGTTTTAGATTAATGTGACAAAAGTGTTCAAACATCAAGAACCATTTTGGCAGTATACTCTTTATTTTCATTATGATATCAATTCCATGAGCACAACGCATATTACACTCTTCATTACGTTGATGTCTAGTACTATTTTGATTTCTTTTATTTTTGTGTAGCGTTTATTAAACAAAAAGTTTCATGATCAAAATTGAGTTGTACAACCCCAGAAACATACAGGGTTCTAACCTAATAATTATTATATGATTTATCTTCGAAACGAGCCGTTTTCTTTTTATCAATAGGTGGTAAAACATAATATTTTAGAATTACTAATGTAAAAAAAGGAAACTTTAGCTGTTTAACTTTGTTATCGGTAGACAAAATAACGGTCGATAGAGTCGCTTTTTCTAGAAACGAAACGGAAGGGGTTTGGTATTTCAAGAGTCGCGTTGCAGGGTTTGGGGGAATTGCGAATTTAGGGTTTGAAGTATTTTACCATATTTATATTTATTTATGAACATAAATAACCAAAACCCTTGTTCGATGGGTGATTTCTTGCGGGTGCAGGGTGTCTCAGTCAAAACACATTACACATCGCCTGTTTCAGATCAATTGGATGTAGCCGAGAATCACACCATATTTGAATCAACATGTATGTATAAAACCATTCATTTTTTAATCAACTATCTTGACGTGTTCTTGCAATTTGTTAATCGATAAGTTTCTGAAATTGTTAAATTGTTGGGTTGATTAGCGATTAAATATGCAGAGATAAACAAATTTAGACACAATCACGACCATTTTCTTTTTTTTTTAAATCTTTTTCGTTGTTTTTATTATTCTATTTTTCATGATTTTATATATGTGATTTTTTTTTGTAATTTAATGTCTATGTTATGATTTCTTTTATATAGTTTAATAATAACATTGTGGCTTGACAATTTTTTATGGTAAACTTACATTCAAGAAATAGGAATGCCGTTGCCAGAGTACCTAAAAACTCATTTTAATTTGTCCTTGTACTTTGCGGTTGATTGGGTGACGAATGTTGCTATTGTAGCGTGAATTGCTTTCTTGATAAAGTTCTTTTCTTAATATCTGTTTTTGATGATTTTATCTATGTGTTTTTTTTGTTAATAGCTTAGCGGTTTGACATTTTGTTTATGATATTTTACACGACTGAGCTTACATTCGAGAGCAAGGAGTTCTGTTACAAGAGCACCTAAAATCCCATATCAAATTGTCTTTGTACTTTGAGGCTTGTACTCTGCGGTTGATTGGGTGACGATGGTTGCTATTGTAGTATAAATTGCTTTCTTGATGAAGTTTATTCTGTTAGTATTCTATTTTTGATGATTTTATCTATGTGTTTTCATGTTTTTTTTTAATTTCTTTGTGATCAATTTTTATATATAGTTTGACAGCTTTGCGGTTTGACAGTTTTTTTATGATATTTTACATGACTGAACTTACATTCGAGAACAAGGAGTTCTGTTACAAGAGCACCTAAAATCCCATTTCAACTTGTCTTTGTACTTTTAGGCTTGTACTCTGCGGTTGATTGGGTGACGATGGTTGCTATTGTAGCGTGAATTACTTTCTTGATATAGTTCTTTCTGTTAATATTCTATTTTTCATGATTTTATCTATGTGATTTTAATGTTTTTTTTAATTTTTTGTGATCTGATTTTTTATATATAGATTGACAGCTTTGCGGTTTGACAGTTTTTTTATGATATTTTACATGACTGAACTTACATTCGAGAACGAGGAGTTCTGTTATAAGAGTACCTAAAATCCCATTTCAACTTGCCTTTGTACTTTGAGGCTTGTACTCTGCGGTTGATTGGGTGACGATGGTTGCTATTGTAGCGTGAATTACTTTCTTGATATACTTCTTTCTGTTAATATTCTATTTTTCATGATTTTATCTATGTGATTTTCATGTTTTTTTTTTATTTCTTTGTGGTCAGATTTTTTATATATAGTTTGACAGCTTTGCGGTTTTGCAGTTTTTTATGATATTTTACATGACTGAACTTACATTCGAGAACGAGGAGTTCTGTTACAAGAGTACCTAAAATCTCATTTCAACTTATCTTTGTACTTTGAGGCTTGTAATCTGCGGTTGATTGGGTGACGATGGTTGCTATTGTAGCGTGAATTACTTTCTTGATATAGTACTTTCTGTTATATTTCTATTTTTCATGATTTATCTATATGATTTTCATGTTTTTTTTTAATTTCTTTGTGATCAGATTTTTTATATATAGATTGACAGCTTTGCGGTTTGACAGTTTTTTTTATGATATTTTATATGACTGAACTTACATTCGAGAACGAGGAGTTCTGCTACAAGAGCACCTAAAATCCCATTTCAACTTGTCTCTGTACTTTGAGGCTTCTACTCTGCGGTTGATTGGGTGACGATGGTTGTTATTGTAGCGTGAATTACTTTCTTGATATAGTTCTTTCTGTTAATATTCTATTTTTCATGATTTTATTATCTATGTGATTTTCATGTTTTTTTTATTTTTTGTGATCAGATTTTTTATATATAGTTTTACAGCTTTGTGGTTTGACAGTTTTTTTTATGATATTTTACATGACTGAACTTACATTCGAGAACGAGGAGTTCTGTTACAAGAGCACCTAAAATCCCATTTCAACTTATCTTAGTACTTTGAGGCTTATACTCTGCGGTTGATTGGGTGACGATGGTTGCTATTGTAGTATGAACTACTTTCTTGATATAGTTCTTTCTGTTAATATTCTATTTTTCATGATTTTATCTATGTGATTTTCATGTTTTTTTATTTCTTTGTGATCATATTTTTTATATATAGTTTAATAGCTTTGCGGTTTGACAGTTTTTTAATGATATTTTACATGACTGAACTTACATTCGAGAACGAGTTCTGTTACAAGAGCACCTAAAATCCTAATTCAACTTTTCTTTGTACTTTGAGGCTTGTACTCTGTGGTTGATTGGGTGACGATGGTTGCTATTTTAGCGTGAATTACTTTCTTGATATGGTTCTTTCTGTTAATATTCTATTTTTTCATGATTTTATCTATGTGATTTCATGGTTTTTTGTATTTCTTTGTGATCAAATTTTTTATATATAGTTTAATAGCTTTGCGGTTTGACAGTTTTTAATGATATTTTACATGACTGAACTTACATTCGAGAACGAGGAGTTCTGTTACAAGAGCACCTAAAATCTCATTTCAACAGATTACTAGAAAAAACAATATTCAAATTTCATACTACTAATATGAAGTATATTGAATAAATGATTTAATAGGTTCTAATTATGAACTAATATATACTGTATGGGTAATGTCAATATGCTCACCCGGCATCAATTTGTCTTTATCCTTTTCTTCTAACACAAAGTTTCGTATGTTCTGGCATTGCACGAGATGGACTGGTGTTGTTCAAGAAAGATAAGGCAATTTGAATATTGTTTTTTGTAGTAATCTGTTAAAATGGTTCCTGAGGTTTGGTCAATTTAATCCAAAACTTAAATCTTTTGAAACTGAGTCCCTGTGGTTTCAATTTTGTTGTCATTTTCATCCAAAAGTAAAATCTGATCAGATTTTTCAGTTAACATCCAGTTTTTTTATCTTCTTCCTCCCTTTTAATGAAGGGCAAAATGGTCAGATTTTATTAATTTTGTTATAATAAAACATTAAAAGGCCATTTTACCCTTCATAAAAGGGAGAAAAAAGACAAAAAAAAAAAGCTGGATGTTAACTGAAAAATCTGACCAAATTTTGCTTTTGAATGAAAATGACCACAAAATAGAGATCACATAGATCTAGATTCAAAAGGTTTAAGTTTTAGATTAATGTGACAGTGTTCAAACATCAAGAACCATTTTGGCAAGATACTCTTTATTTTCATTATGATATCAATTCCATGAGCACAACGCATATTACACTCTTCATTACGTTGATGTCTAGTACTATTTTGATTTCTTTTATTTTTGTGTAGCGTTTATTAAACAAAAAGTTTCATGATCAAAATTGAGTTGTACAACCCCAGAAACATACAGGGTTCTAACCTAATAATTATTATATGATTTATCTTCGAAACGAGCCGTTTTCTTTTTTATCAATAGGTGGTAAAACATAATATTTTAGAATTACTAATGTAAAAAAAGGAAAATTTAGCTGTTTAACTTTGTTATCGGTAGACAAAATAAGAAATCAAACCCGAAAACGTCGGAACGGTCGATAGAGTCGCTTTTTCTAGAAACGAAACGGAAGTGGTTTGGTATTTCAAGAGTCACGTTGCAGGGTTTGGGGGAATTGCGAATTTAGGGTTTGAAGTATTTTACCATATTTATATTTATTTATGAACCTAAATAGCCAAAACCCTTGTTCGATGGGTGATTTCTTGCGGGTGCAGGGTGTCTCAGTCAAAACACATTACACATCGCCTGTTTCAGATCAATTGGATGTAGCCAAGAATCACACCATATTTGAATCAACATGTATGTATAAAACCATTCATTTTTTTAATCAACTATCTTGACGTGTTCTTGCAATTTGTTAATCGACAAGTTTCTGAAATTGTTAAATTGTTGGGTTGATTAGCGATTAAATATGCAGAGATAAACAAATTTAGACACAATCACGACCATTTTCTTTTCTTTTTAAATCTTTTTCGCTGTTTTTATTATTCTATTTTTCATGATTTTATATATGTGATTTTTTTTGTAATTTAATGTCTTTGTTATGATTTCTTTTATATAGTTTAATAATAACTTTGTGGCTTGAATTTTTTATGGTAAACTTACATTCAAGAAATAGGAATGCCTTTGCCAGAGTACCTAAAAACTCATTTTAATTTGTCCTTGTACTTTGCGGTTGATTGGGTGACGAAGGTTGCTATTGTAGCGTGAATTGCTTTCTTGATAAAGTTCTTTTCTTAATATCTGTTTTTGATGATTTTATCTATGTGTTTTTTTGTTAATAGCTTGGCGGTTTGACAGTTTGTTTATGATATTTTACACGATTGAGCTTACATTCGAGAGCAAGGAGTTCTGTTACAAATGCACCTAAAATCCCATATCAACTTGTCTTTGTACTTTGAGGCTTGTACTCTGCAGTGGATTGGGTGACGATGATTGCTATTGTAGTATAAATTGCTTTCTTGATGAAGTTTATTCTGTTAATATTCTATTTTTGAGGATTTTATCTATGTGTTTTCATGTTTTTTTAATTTCTTTGTGATCAGATTTTTATATATAGTTTGACAGCTTTGCGTTTTGACAGTTTTTTTTATGATATTTTACATGACTGAACTTACATTCGAGAACAAGGAGTTCTGTTACAAGAGCACCTAAAATCCCATTTCAACTTGTCTTTGCACTTTGAGGCTTGTACTCTGCGGTTGATTGGGTGACGATGGTTGCTATTGTAGCGTGAATTACTTTCTTGATATAGTTCTTTCTGTTAATATTCTATTTTTCATGATTTTATCTATGTGATTTTAATGTTTTTTTTAATTCTTTGTGATCAGATTTTTATATATAGATTGACAGCTTTGTGGTTTGACAGTTTTTTTATGATATTTTACATGACTGAACTTACATTCGAGAACGAGGAGTTCTGTTACAAGAGTACCTAAAATCACATTTCAACTTGTCTTTGAACTTTGAGGCTTGTACTCTGCGGTTGATTGGGTGATGATGGTTGCTATTGTAGCGTGAATTACTTTCTTGATATAGTTCTTTCTGTTAATATTCTATTTTTCGTGATTTTATCTATGTGATTTTCATGTTTTTTTTTATTTCTTTGTGTTCAGATTTTTTACGTATAGTTTGACAGCTTTGTGGTTTGACAGTTTTTTTATGATATTTTACATGACTGAACTTACATTCGAGAACGAGGAGTTCTGTTACAAGAGCACCTAAAATCTCATTTCAACTTATCTTTGTACTTTGAGGCTTGTAATCTGCGGTTGATTGGGTGACGATGGTTGCTATTGTAGCGTGAATTACTTTCTTGATATAGTTCTTTCTGTTAATATTCTATTTTTCATGATTTATCTATTTGATTTTCATGTTTTTTTTATTTCTTTGTGATCAGATTTTTTATATATAGATTGACAGCTTTGCGGTTTGACAGTTTTTTTATGATATTTTACATGACTGAACTTACATTCGAGAACGAGGAGTTCTGTTACAAGAGCACCTAAAATCCCATTTCAACTTGTCTCTGTACTTTGAGGCTTCTACTCTGCGGTTGATTGGGTGACGATGGTTGCTATTGTAGCGTGAATTACTTCTTGATATAGTTCTTTCTGTTAATATTCTATTTTTCATGATTTTATTATCTATGTGATTTTCATGTTTTTTTTTATTTTTTGTGATCAGATTTTTTACGTATAGTTTGACAGCTTTGTGGTTTGACAGTTTTTTTATGATATTTTACATGACTGAACTTACATTCGAGAACGAGGAGTTCTGTTACAAGAGCACCTAAAATCCCATTTCAACTTATCTTTGTACTTTGAGGCTTGTACTCTGCGGTTGATTGGGTGGCGATGGTTGCTATTGTAGTATGAATTACTTTCTTGATATAGTTCTTCTTTTAATATTCTATTTTTCATGATTTTATCTATATGATTTTCATGTTTTTTTATTTCTTTGTGATCATATTTTTTATATATAGTTTAATAGCTTTGCAGTTTGACAGTTTTTTAATGATATTTTACATGACTGAACTTACATTCGAGAACGAGTTCTGTTACAAGAGCACCTAAAATCCTAATTCAACTTTTCTTTGTACTTTGAGGCTTGTACTCTGTGGTTGATTGGGTGACGATGATTGCTATTGTAGCGTGAATTACTTTCTTGATATGGTTCTTTCTGTTAATATTCTATTTTTTCATGATTTTATCTATGTGATTTCATGGTTTTTTGTATTTCTTTGTGATCAAATTTTTTATATATAGTTTAATAGCTTTGCGGTTTGACAGTTTTTAATGATATTTTACATGACTGAACTTACATTCGAGAACGAGGAGTTCTGTTACAAGAGCACCTAAAATCTCATTTCAACTTGTCTCTTTACTTCGAGGCTTGTACTCTACGGTTGATTGGGTGACGATGGTTGCTATGTAGCGTGAATTACTTTCTTGATATAGTTCTTTCTGTTAATATTCTATTTTTCATGATTTTATTATCTTTGTGATTTTCATGTTTTTTTTTTATTTCTTCTTATCAGATTTTTTATATATAGTTTGACAGCTTTGTGGTTTGACAGTTTTTTTTATGATATTTTACATGACTGAACTTACATTCGAGAACGAGGAGTTCTATTACAAGAGCACCTAAAATCCCATTTAAACTTATCGTTGTACTTTGAGGCTTATACTCTGCGGTTGATTGGGTGACGATGGTTGCTATTGTAGTATGAATTACTTTTTTGATATAGTTCTTTCTGTTAATATTCTATTTTTCATGATTTTATCTATGTGATTTTCATGTTTTTTTATTTCTTTGTGATCATATTTTTTATATATAGTTTAATAGCTTTGTGGTTTGACGGTTTTTTTAATGATATTTTACATGACTGAACTTACATTCGAGAACGAGTTCTGTTACAAGGGCACCTAAAATCCTAATTCAACTTTTCTTTGTACTTTGAGGCTTGTACTCTGTGGTTGATTGGGTGACGACGGTTGCTATTGTAGCGTGAATTACTTTCTTGATATAGTTCTTTCTGTTAATATTCTATTTTTCATGATTTTATCTATGTTATTTCATGGTTTTTTGTATTTCTTTGTGATCTAATTTTTATATATAGTTTAATAGCTTTGCGGTTTGACAGTTTTTAATGATATTTTACATGACTGAACTTACATTCGATAACGAGGAGTTCTGTTACAAGAGCACCTAAAATCCAATTTCAACTTGTCTTTGTACTTTGAGGCTTGTACTTTGCGGTTGATTGGGTGCGATGGTTGCTATTGTAGTATGAATTGTTTTCTTGATGAAGTTTATTTTGTTAATATTCTATTTTTGATGATTTTATCTATGTGTTTTTCATGTTTTTTTTATTTCTTTGTGTTCAAATTTTTGAAATATAGTTTAATAGCTTTGCGGTTTAACAGTTTTTAATGATATTTTACACGACTGAACTTACATTCGAGAACAAGGAGTTCTGTTACAAGAGCACCTAAAATCCGTTTCAACTTGTCTTTGTACTTTGAGGCTTGTACTCTGTGTTTGATTGGGTGAAGATGGTTGCTATTGTAGTATGAATTGCTTTCTTGATAAAGTTTATTCTGTTAATATTCTATTTTTGATGATTTTATCTATGTGATTTTCAATTTATATTGATTTGTAAAGAGTTTATTCTTATATAGTTTAATAGCTTTGTGCTTTGACGGGTTTTCTTGGTATTTTACGTGACTGAACTCACATCAAGAAATAAGAATGCCGTTATCAGAGCACCTAAAAACCCATTAAAATTTGTCTTTGTACTTTGCGGTTGATTGGGCGACGAAGGTTGCTACTGTAGCGTGAATTTCTTTCTGTTAGTATTCTATTTTCGATGATTTTATCAATGTGATTTTCATATTTTATATTTCTTTGTAATGAGATTTTATTATATATTTTAATTTTAATAGCTTTGTCACATTCGAGAAATAGGAATGTCGTTACCAGAGCACCTAAAAACTCATTTCAACGTGTCTTTGTACTTTGCGGCTTGTGCTTAGTAGTTGATTGGGTGACGAAGGCTGTTGCGGTAGTGTGGATTGCTTTCTGAAAGAAGTTTCTTTCCGTTGATACTCTGTTTATAATGATTTTCACTCCTTTCATAAATTATTATTTCTTACTGATATTTTTATATAGTTTAATAGATATGTGGTTTGACAATTTTATATGGTATTTTACAAGGCTGAGCTCACATTCGAGAAATAGTATTGCCGTTACCAGAGCACCTAAAAACCCATTTCAACTTGTCTTTGTACTTAGGCTTGTACATTGCGGTTGATTGCGCGAAGTAGGTTGTTTCTGTAGCGTGAATTGCTTTCTTGATTAAAGTTCATCTGTGGATATCATATTTTTAAAAATGATTTTGACTACGTTTTTTTCGTAACTTTTTGTATTCATATTTTTATTATATAATTTACTTATATTTTGCTTTAATTTCTCGTAATATTTTTTTGAGCAATATGTGTTGTTCAACATTCCCTTGTTGATGGAAATGTTTCATCTCAAACTCGAGAACCGATTTCAACGTTCCTTGTATTTTCCTCTTTTTTGTATTTAAATTTTTCTTTGTATATATGTTACCAAGTTTTTTGTGCTCGAATTCCTTTACTTTGATTTTGATCAATAATTTACTAGGTTACTTATGATTTTAACCCTTTCTGTTGTTTTTTATAGTTTTCGAATTTGAATTCTAAACTTATTTGATTTGATTTTGTAGTTTGTGGAGGTAGAAACTGTTGTACTTTGATTTGATTAGCAAAATTGATGGAACACTTATTACTCAAATTGAGAGGTAAAATGCCCGGAAGTGTCATCAAACTTATGATCAGATTCTACATTTCTCTGGTAGAATCACAATATTTTGCTATAGTACTAAATGTTATTAAATGTATTCTACATTTTTTTTGGTGTGGACCAAAGACCTTAGGTCATAGAAAATGATGCGGTTCGGGCCAGTATCGTAAGCACATTGGCTAAGTTTGGTGTGATGGTTGTTACTTTGTTAAGGGGAACTTAGCTTGCATTTTTTTTCTTATGTTAACATAACTCTAAGGGTGGATTATCTATTTTTGGCGACTAACATGGTCCACGTGGACACAAATTTATATATTTTGCTGCACGCCCCTAATGTTTGTTGTTTTGAGGTGTTGCTTGTATGAGGTTAGTTGCATTTGAAACAATAGGTTTTGTTGTTTGTATATAGTAGACATGATCCTTTATAGGTTCTTCTAAAGCCAGTTTTGGATATCATACACTGTAATTACTAGTTTTTTCCAAAGAATCTTATAAAATAGTTTTGTAAAATACAAACTTTCGGAATAATCTTACATTCTATTCCAGAGTTTTTTTTTCATTTGGAAATAATCTCGTTAAATACAAACTTTTTACCTGTTTTTAGAGGTGCAATTTGATCATTTGAAAATGTATTGGTTGATGTGGGACTCAGGGTTGTATTTTATCTCCAGTAGAAAAAAGCTCAAATGAAACGGGTAAAATGGGATGACCGGGTTGAAAAACGCCCAATGTACAAACCCTCCTAAGTCATTCTATTCAAGTAAATAAATTCTTTTTGAAGTAATGATATTAATCATACTTGGACAATAAATATTCATAAAGATAGTTTCAGGCCAACCCAAGCTGACCTTTTTTGGCTCGATATCCGGGCCTTCCCACCAGTTTTGCCAATTATACCTGTTTTTCTTCCATCATTGCTTATTTTTGAATTTGAATTCTAAACTTATTTCATTTGATTTTTGTAGTTTGTGGAGGTACAAATTATTGTACTTCTATTGTCGCTTTAACTTATATTTTCTTTTCTATGGGATATGAATAGCAAAATTGATGGAACGCTTCTTACTCAATTTGAGAGGTAAAATGTCCAGAAGTGTCATCACGGTTTTGATCAGATTTTACATTTTCTTGGTAGAGTTGCAATATTTTGCTATACTACTAAATGTCATTAAACTTACAACCGTATTCTACATTTTCTTGGTCTGGAGGGACCAAAGACCTTAGGTCCTAGAAAATACATAAGGCATATATATAATCATGTCGTCCTTGAAAATGCAGCGGTTTGGGCCAGTGTTGTAAGCACATTGGCTAAGATTGGTGCGAAGGTTGATTCGTTAAGGGGAACTTAGCTTGTATTTTTTTTCTTATATCAACGTTACGTGGATTATCTATTTTTGCCTACTAATATGGTCCACGTGGACACAAATTTTTATATTTTACTTCAGCCCAAATATTTGTTGTTTTGAGGTGTTGCTATGATGATAAGGTTAGTTGCATTTGTAACAATAGTTTTTGTTGTTTGTATATGGTGAACATGTTTTTTTTTCAAGCCTTAAAACCTTTACAGGTTCTTCTAAAGCTAGTTTTGGATATCATACACTGTAATTACTGTTGTTTTATTTCAAAGAAGTTGGTTGAAGTAGTCCAATTTTTTATTCGGGTCACAACGGATTGGGCTAGACTACAATCACTCATTTTATCCATTTCTTCGAAATTTGAAATGATTAATTTGAAAATATGATTTTACAAAAACTTGATTACCACAAAAATAATCTAGATGTTTTCTTAATAAAAACATTTGAAGAGGTTTTTATGAACTTGAGTACCCTGCGTGTGGCTGACCCATTTGGAGGAGATGGTTCAGTCGTTGAAACTGATAAAGATGTAAAGGATTTTCTCTTTGGATCAGTAGACTTGATTGAAGAAGTATGTAAGTGGCTGCTCCTGGTTTGTTATTTTATCTCCAGTCGAAAATGGGATGAACGGGTTGAAAAACGCCCCATGTGTGTGAACTATAAACCCTCCTAAGTCATTCTATTCAAGTAAGTAATTTCTTTTTTAAAGAATGCAATATTTAGACAATAATTATATACAAAAAGGTGTTTCAGGCCCGTTTTGCCAATTATACGTGTTTTTCTTCCATCATGGCTTTTTTCATGTTCTTGTATTTTGCTTCAAATCTGTAACAGTTAAACTGAAGCTGAAACAGAATACGCGCTAAATGCTGCTATATGAAGCACATCTTTGATAAGCACTTTGAAAAAAGCTGTTTTTCTAGTAAATTTCATATTAAAAGTTAATTAAAAAATCTCTCACCTTAATCTTGGATGCCTGTTTAGGTTATTGTTGTTGTAGATGCTTCTGTAGCGGAAGAATTTACTGAGGTGGCAACCAAGCCATTGAAAGCCTTACCGTACGTTACTTCTCATCTCATATTTTTTTTAAAGTATAGTTTGACCCATTTACTTTTGGATCCATCGATTCTGGTTGCATTTTTCAAACAGGTCCAAAGGGTATTTTTATTAGTATGTGAATCTTGTAAATCGTATTTTAAAGATGTTAGGGTAAACAGCCCAATTCGGCCTGTTTTGGCCCGCTACCCGAGCCTCTGATTTTAACACCTATACCTGTTTTTCTTTCATCTTGGCTTACTATGGTGTTCTTGTATGTTGGTTTACATCTGTAACAGTCTTCGACCCCGTGGAGATAACTGAAAGCTGAAACAGAATACGCAGTAAATGCTATGAAGCACATATATGATAAACATGTTTTTTTTGCCTCGAAACCTTTATAGGTTCTTGAAAGGGGGAATGGTCCCAACGCGCGCATGGCCATATCCACACTTAACTTAGAAAACACTCAGCGGGTTTCAAGGTTCTACCGCGGGCGCGGAACCACACCAACACTGAGGTACAGACAATACAAGAGGAAAGGGACGTACAGCCGATCTACGTTCGCCAGGCTCTGCGCCAAACGATCCCCACGATGCACAGCCGTGCAGGGAACAAGCAGTAGAGCCGATAGTGACGTGTGACCAATCACGTGTGACAGTTCACATTTCCTCAATCTCCCCACTAAATCTCTTAACTTTCTTTAAATAAGTTTTTTTCTTTTTTTGTGTGTTGATGTCCTTAAAAAATATGAAATATGCCCCTTATGTATATGATTGGGTCCCTAAACTCGTGTGAAAAACAAGTTGCAAGCATCAGCCAAACCGGTAAGTCGTAAGCGTGCTAGGAATTATCTTCTTTTGCTTTTTTGATAGTGGTGGGCGAATTGTCGGTTTGAGTAATGGGCCAAAATGGGCCAAGAGGCTTTCAATCTCAAGAGGTCTTTTAAGAATTTGAGTTAGAGATGGGCATAATCGGGTTTTATTATTACCCGGAACCGGTTCCAACCCGGACCCGGTTCTGCTTGGATGTCATTGGAACCGGGTATGGTGTGGAACCGGGTCCAGTTCCTACCCGGGTTCACACCTAAGAATATGGAACCGTGTAGAACCGGGTACGGGTATTATGGAACCGGGTATGATGCGGAACCGGTTTCTGATAGTGTTGGGAACCGGTTCCTGACAGTCAAACCTGGCATTTACTGTTCAGAACCGGTTCCTGACAGCCATTTACTGTTCAGAACCGGTTCCTGACAGTCAAAACTGCCATTTTACTATTGGGAACCGGTTCCTGACAGTTAAACCTGCCATTTACTGTTCAGAACCGGTTCCTGATAAATGTTACCGTTGGAAACCGGTTCCTGATTAAAAAATCGGTTTTTTTTTGTATATAAACCCCTTCCTACTTACCATTTCTAAACTTAACACTCACCATCATCAACTTACAAAATCAATCAACTTCTAAGTTCTTGCAAAATACCTATGGCATGCAACGACGAAGTTGTTATGGTCTTAGAGACGAAAAGAAACCCATCTATATGGAAGAATTTTGATCTCTGTTTAATGTCTGACAGCCACGAGATGGCTAGATGCAAAGATTGTGGAAAATTTATGAAGGCCGCAGCCAACTCAACCCTTAAGAAACACACTGAGCGGCATTGCCCAGTGACGAAGGCAAAGAAAAATGAGACGGGAGAAGGTTCCGGCACCGGTTCTTCAAATGTTTGATGTAACCCGTTTGGTTTGGTGTTTTAATAAAGTTTGTGTAATGTTTCTTTCTGTTGTGTTTGTTGTGTTTGATTTTTATTATTAGTTACGTTGATAAATAAAAATAGTAACAATAATCGGTTAAAATTAAAAAACAAATTAATCGGTTACAATATATAAAAAAAAATTAACCGGTTACAAAAAAAAAAAATTACTCAGAACCGGTTCCAGTAAGATTTTATTTCTTTGATCGTTTACTAGCGGCATGTGCAACATTTTCCGATAAGTTTCTCTTAGGTGCGGGTACCTCGGGTACTGGTGGAACCGGGTACTAGTGAAACCGGTATGGGTAGGAACCGGGTACGACCCGATTCGAATGGTAAAATTGTGGAACCGGGTTGGAACCAACGGGTATTTTGAACCCGGAACCGGTTCTACTTAATGTCGGGTAGGAACTGGAACCGGTTCCAGTTCGGTTCTACCAGTTCGGGTTCGAAACCGGTTTTTATGCCCATCTCTAAACGTCATGATAATGAATGTGACTGACACGACCCGTACAGCCAAAATACACGATAGTACGGAACAATAGTGACAATACACGTCGTAATACGACATTTAATGATAAAATACGTCAGGTATTGATCCGGTAGGACGCGTATACATACAAAACGACACGTTGGACTACAAGTGAAATCAAAACATAATCACTTGGAAACATGGAATACGGTAATACACGTAACTGAACTTATTCGAAACGTCTTGTATAGACCATATACTTCATAAAATGACGTGTGATAACAAAATACGTCAAAATTCGACAAGTATAGGTGTGTTTTTGAATTAAAATCAAATTTAAAAATAAATTAAAAAACCACCAAAACGCCGAGCTTTGGCCAAAGCGCTGAGTATTACCCTGAAGCGCTGAGCTTTGGCCAAAGCTAAGCGCTTTAGGGTGTGAAAATAAGTTGATGGGTGTGAATTACATGGTCCTAATTATTTAGCCAATCAATTTGTTTTAACCGAACCGGTCAACGGTCAACGGTCTCGGTCAACGGTCAAAGTCAACATTTTTTTTTATTTATTTTAATTAATTACTTAATTTAAAAATCAATTAAAAATACTTAAAAATAACGTTTACAGAGTTAGAAAGTAGCCTTAAACTCACAATATTATACCCAAAAATCTTATTAAAATAGTTAATAAAATCCACATACTTACCGTACCTTTTCGTTATTTATTTGGTTAGTTATCTCTCGTCGATCAATCCCCTAAACTCGTGCGCATTCAACATCTTCAAACAAACGCACCCAATGTGAGTGAATATCTACCAATTCCCCGTTTTAATCACATTTTGGGGTGTATCATGTGTCGTTATTTATTTATTATAATTAAACATTTGTGCATCCATCATGTTCATGATCAAATGTGTGTTCAATGTGTATCCATTGTTTGTGTGGTTGAAGTTTAGATTAATTTTATCATTTCAGTACATACATTTCATAGGCCGCCGCTCCCCATTACCTATGAGCGTGAGCTGTTCCCCATTACCTATGAGCGTGAACCAGGCGTTGCCAACATAAGATCGGCTCCGTTTGATTGAGCCTTGATCTCACATACATTTGCATAGGCCGTCCGTTCCCCATTACCTATGAGCGTGAACGGGACGTTGCCAACATATACATTGTCATTCTTATTTCATGTTTAAGCAAGGTGGTTTGTGATCGTTATGTTTACATACATTTGTTCATATATGATTATTGCACAGTTTTTCCTAAATAAATTACAATAGTGAATTGATAACAAATGTTTTTAACAAGGTTCACTCGCCAACTTTTGTTGAACCAAAATTTCCCATTTTTACACATGATACAGGTGATCAAGTTGAAGCAAGAAACATATAGGGCGGCTTAGAAGAATAAACCAGTTTAGATTATGGACTTGTTTTAGTTAATTTTTCCTTTCCTTGTATTGTATGAATTTGACTTGGAACATTGAAATGTAATTTGGATTTAATAAATATGAAACATATTAGTAAACATCATGAGCTTTGGTGATAACCCAATTATGCCCCGACTCTTATTCCGCTGCGGGTTAGGGTGTGACAGCTTGGTATCAGAGCCAGGTTTATAGGGATATAGGATAGGTTATTAGACCCTTAGAGCCTATACTATAGTTGCTTAGAAATTTTAAATTTTTGTGTGTTACATGCAAAATTCATGATGTTTATATGCTTTATGTTTATTGTTACATTCAATGTTATGCAAGCATGTTCATAAGTATATATTATCATATAATGCTTATCATGAACCATATTCTTATAACATATCATATCCATGAAAGCACACACCACATCACTTTCATGATTGCTTTACAATGATTTTTGTACTTTCAAATCTCATCAAAGTGAGTTTTCATGACGGGCATGTAGTAACTGGAAGGGTACCAGTACCGGTAGTCGGAACGTCCTGTCTAGGCTTGGCATTCGTATAAATCCAAAATAAAGGACCAGTTTGTCTACCTGGGGACTAACGATGAGAGTACGAAGTACCTATTAGGCCAAAGCATGCTATACCAAACGTCGTGTGAGCTAACCCCACTTTGAGTTGTCATTGTGTCTACACCTGGACACATTCCGACCATACATCTTGTAAACATATTTTGTGGTTTTCATTCGGGTCATGCGAGTGTTAAATCGCCAATACTAATGTGAATCCTACCAAGCCAATAGTCATGGGGCCCACATGACTATACAGGTGAAGGTATGGGGACATTTGAGGCCCAACATGAGCTAACCCAAGACATCCTATGGATGTGGTTGCATTATTGATATTTATGTTAATTTCAAATTTTTTTAGACACATGACCCCTAAACACTCCATAAACTCACCATCTTCCTATGTATATTCCTGTAGATGTCGGGTAGGCAGCTACGTGGAGAACGAAAGTCAGGAAGGTCAAACGAACGCTTGGCCACTCAAATAGCAAAACAAATGGCCGCAGTACTTCCTGATATTGTAGTTCAAGTTCAGCAAGCTCTCATTGCAAATCCTGTCAACCCACCAAATCAAGAGGATCAAAACATCGACAACCCCTCCTCCAAGAAGTGCTCCTACAAGCACTTCAAGTCTTGCGATCCCCCAAAGTTCGAAGGGACCGAAGGTGTCACCGCTCTCCTCCACTGGTTTGAGGAAATGGAAAACACTTTCCTAAATTGCTATTGTCCCGAGGATCGCAAGGTACGTTACGCAACCGGGAGATTACTTGGGGTAGCCCTGACCTGGTGGAACACCGAGAAGGGTAAGAGAGGAGTAGAAGACGCGATGGCCTTAACTTGGGAAGAGTTAAGGGAAGTAATGACAAAACGCTTCTGCCCGAGAAGCGAACTCAAGAAGTTGGAAGACGAATTCCACTCGCTGAAGCAAAAGGAAGGGGATCACACTTCCTACAACAAAAGATTTCTTGAGCTGAACCAGATGGTTCCTAACTTGTTCACCCCCGTGTACCGTTTGTGGAACACTATATTCGAGGCCTTCCCTCGAAGATTCAGGACTCAGTCCTCAGCGCTTCGCCTGCAACTCTCGAAGCCGCCATGGAATTAGCCATTGAACTTACCGAGAACCGCATCAGAAACGGTAAGTTCAAAGAGGAGAAAAAGAAAGCCCCCGTTGAGGGCCAAACTTCCAACCACCCCACCTCATCCTCAAAATTTTCAAACAAGAGGAAACGAAATACCAGAAATTTTGCCGTCACTCAAACAAATTTCCCTATCCCTGCTGCACCCATCACACAAGTTACTCCTTCAACCGCACCATACAAAAGGCAATACTCTGGCCCTTACCCAAAGTGCACCCGTTGCCAATACCATCACTCCCCCGAATACCCCTGTCAATACTGCACCGACTGTGGCCGCGCAGGTCACACCATCCAAGCCTGCCGCTCACTGCAGCGAATGAACCGCAACCAACCCACAACTCAAACCCACCATCAAATAATGGGTCAAACCCAACAACCCCTACTACCACCACCTACACAACATACAACCCAAACCTACTATCAACCCAACTACCCCATGATACAACCCATGCGGGCTTGCTACAATTGTGGTGACCCAAACCACTTTAGAAACACGTGTCCACGCTTGGTGAACATCATACATGCTCAAGCTCAAGCGAATCCGGTGAACCAAGCTAACCAAGCTCCTCCACCTGCTAGAGGAAGAGCATTTAACATCAACGCCAACCAAGCTAGGGCCGACAACAACGTGGTTAACGGTACGTTTCTCGTCAATGGTAGTTATGCATCCGTGTTATTTGATACTGGCGCGGATAAGAGTTTTGTGTCCTTAGAATTCGAACCCATCCTCAATCAAACTCGTGACGAACTTATGAAATCCATAACGGTAGAAGTTGCTGACGGAAAACCGGTCTCATTAAACTCCATTATCCGAAACTGCACCTTTATTCTAAACGATCACAATTTTTCTGTTGACCTCATTCCTTTGAAGTTGGGAAGTTTTGACATTATAATCGGCATGGACTGGCTCAGCCAACATCAGGCTGAAGTAGTATGCCGTGAGAAGTTCATTCGCATTCCTCTTGCAGACGGTCAAACTCTACGAATCTTTGGAGAAACCCCTTCGAAAGGACTCAAGCTGATGTCCTGTCTTCAAGCCCGAAGATATCTCCGCAAGAATTATGTAGCATTTCTAACCCACGTTGTCAAGAAGGGAGGCAAAGAGAAGAAACTCGAAGATATACCCGTAGTGAAGGAATTCCCGCAAGTTTTTCCCGACGACATCGCCAGACTTCCTCCCAAGAGAGAAGTCGAATTCCGCATCGACCTTATACCTGGCGCTACAACCCGTCGCGAAATCTCCTTATAGGTTAGCCCCATCCGAGATGCAAGAGCTGGCCAGTCAATTGCAAGAACTGACCGACAAGGGATTCATACGTCCTAGCTCATCGCCTTGGGGTGCACCTGTTCTGTTTGTAAAGAAGAAAGATGGGACCTTTCGCATGTGTATCGATTATAGGGAACTCAACAAATTAACGATCAAAAATCGCTATCCGTTACCTCGCATCGATGATCTTCTAGACCAACTCCAGGGTGCCACTTGTTTTTCAAAGATCGACCTTCGTTCCGGCTATCACCAACTCAGAGTACATGAAAAAGACGTCCCAAAGACCGCCTTCCGAACTCGATATGGTCACTATGAATTCATGGTTATGCCATTTGGTCTAACCAACGCTCCAGCCGTCTTCATGGACTTAATGAACAGAGTTTGTAAACCCTATCTTGATCGCTTTATTATAGTCTTCATCGACGATATTCTCATTTACTCAAAGTCTAAGACTGATCATGAACGACACCTTCGACTCATCCTCACACTCTTGAAGACCGAAAAGCTTTACGCTAAATTCTCCAAGTGCGAATTTTGGTTAAAAGAAGTACAGTTCCTTGGTCATGCGTCAATGACAAGGGAATTCATGTCGACCCCGCAAAGATCAAAGCAGTACAAGAATGGCAAGCGCCACGTACCCCAACCGAAGTACGATCTTTCCTTGGGTTGGCTGGTTACTATCATCGTTTCATATCGAATTTCTCTCGTATCGCTGTACCACTCACGGCTTTGACACATAAAGGAAAACCCTTCGCATGGGGACCTAAGCAAGAAGAAGCCTTCCAAACCCTTAAGCAAAAGCTTTGTGACGCTCCTATCCTCACACTCCCCGAATGTTGCGATGACTTTGTAGTGTATTGCGACGCATCAGGACAGGGATTAGGCTGTGTTTTAATGCAAAGGGGAAAAGTGATAGCCTATGCTTCTAGGCAGCTCAAAACTCATGAGAAGAACTACACTACTCACGACCTAGAACTTGGAGCCGTTGTGTTCGCTCTTAAGATATGGAGACATTACCTCTATGGTACCAAGTGTGAGATTTACACTGACCACAAGAGCCTCCAACATATCTTTAACCAAAAGGAGTTGAATATGAGGCAACGAAGATGGGTCGAACTTCTTAATGACTACGACTGTGAAATTCGGTATCATCCTGGCAAAGCAAATGTGGTGGCCGATGCACTCAGTCGAAAGGGTTATGCGAACTCCATTCGCCTTCTATGTTCGCAAATCATGACCAACATCAAAGACCAAATCCGAGAAGCTCAACATGTTTCCATAACAGAATACGACATACGCAATGAGTTATCTTGTGGAGCAGAACTTAAACTCGAAACGAAATCTGATGGCATTCTGTATTATCTAGATCGCATATGGATTCCTGATCACAACAACCTTCGCGATACTCTTATGAAAGAGGCTCACAAGACACGATACTCCGTACATCCAGGAGCCGACCAGATGTATCAGGACCTCCGATACACCTACTGGTGGCCTGGCATGAAGAAGGATATTGCTGTTTTTGTTTCCAAGTGCCTTACCTGTTCAAAAGTGAAAGCTAAACACCAAAGACCCTCAGGACTTCTGGTCCAACCTGAAATACCCGTATGGAAGTGGGAAAATATAACCATGGACTTCATAACCGGGTTACCTCGCACTCCTGGTGGGTACGACACAATATGGGTAATCATTGATCGTCTTACAAAATCAGCTCACTTCATTCCGATTCGCGAAGACTTCAAAAATGAGAAACTAGCTCGCATCTATATCAGTGAAATCGTAAGCCGTCATGGTGTGCCATTAAGCATTATATCAGTTCGTGATGGTCGTTTCACTTCACGAACATGGCAAGCTGTACAAGCCGCTTTGGGTACACGATTAGATCTCAGCACCGCTTATCATCCCCAAACTGATGGTCAATCTGAACGCACCATTCAAACTCTTGAAGACATGCTTCGGGCATGTGTCATAGACTTCAAAGGAAATTGGGACGCTCACTTACCATTAGTTGAATTTTCGTACAACAACAGCTTTCATTCAAGTATCGGCATGGCACCTTTCGAAGCATTATATGGTCGTAAGTGCCGATCACCAATATGTTGGCACGAAATTGGAGAAACTCAAATCACCGGTCCAGAATTAATACAAGAAACAACTGACAAGATTCATCAAATCCGAAACCACCTTTTAGCGGCACAAAGTCGTCAAAAGAGCTATGCTGACAAGCGACGAAAGCCCTTGGAGTTTAACGTTGGCGATCAAGTACTTTTAAAAGTATTGCCGTGGAAGGGAGTAGTTCGTTTCGGCCAAAAAGGCAAGCTAGCACCACGTTACGTAGGTCCTTTCAAGATACTCGAAAGGGTAGGACCTGTAGCCTACAAGCTTGACCTACCGGAGGAACTCAACAGAATTCATCCCACATTCCACGTATCGAACTTGAAGAAGTGCCTCGCCGATGAAAATCTCCATATTCCTCTAGAAGACATTCAAGTCGATGAATCTATGCATTTTATTGAAAGACCAGTAGAAATTATGGACTTCGGGGAAAAACGTTTAAGAAGAAGCCGCATCCCAATTGTCAGGGTACGTTGGGAGTCGAAACGAGGACCTGAGTTTACTTGGGAACGTGAAGACTCAATGCGCGAGAAATACCCACACCTATTTCCTGTAACTACCACTACTTAAATTTCGGGACGAAATTTCTAAAAGTAGGGGATACTGTAACACTTGTCGAAAAACGGGTTTTCGAAACCCGCTTCGTTTAATAACCGAACAATCAGTTTTAAATTTTTGTTGTTCATTTACGGCTTATTTTAATTTTAAACGATTCAATTAATCAACAAATTAAAAGATATAAATTATAATTGTAAAAATATAAAAATAAATTAATTAAAAAGGAAAACCGGCTGCCGGGAGTCGAACCCGGGTCAGCCGGATATTCCTCAAAGACTTAACTTTCACACCATCAACCGCTCCGCCATTTTGATTTTCTGATAACATAATGAATCAATTAATTCAAATAATAAAGCGCGGAAGTCAAATTCAGTCATAATCGCGCCTAAATAGCAGTCGTCGGAAATCCCGACGACTTCGCCGATAATTTACGTTTCCGTCCAAAATAACCGAAGAATTAACTCTAACGACGGTTATAACCGACGTCTGAACCCGCGACATCAGTCGTAACCGCCGGAGAACGGCTGACCTTGAATTGAGACCGAATTCAGACCCCATACATCTCGATACTTCCCTATAAATTCACCCACAATCCACCGGAAACCTTTTCGCTCACAAATCGCACCTTTTCTCGACGAAAATTTACTCGCCGGAAAACATCTGCAAGTCGCCGGAAAACCGAGACTTCCACCTACACGGTAATTACTTCGATTTTTCTGGCTCATTCCTTTATTAGACAAAATTCTAATATCAATCCCTCACCCAGAATCCTTTCCAGACGACGTTGCCAGATTATCTGTTTTCGCCGGAGAAATTCTGAACTTTCAAGAAACTGCTGTTAACCGGTATGATTCTTCTAATTTACTGATAGTCGTTACCCAGTAGTTCCATTTCACATCTAATCCCTCCAAATTGTTGGTAGATCCTATTAGCCGCAGCTCACCAAGACGGAGCCGACGACCTTGCCGGACATCTGAAGAAAAACGAACAGTTGGTACAATCAACCCTCCAATCTCTTTCCGTTCATTTCTTTACGATGGCTCATAACATTCATTGAGCTAATTTAACAAATAACAGTCCATTGGTCGATGTCTGTGTTTTGAACGAAGAAGATGAAGTGTTGTATAATATAAGATTAATTAAAATCGGTTTAATGAACGGGTTAGACACACAGTCCAGCGGTGGACTGTGTGCAACAAACACACATGCAACGCGAGTTCGAATCCTGTCCCAGCTTTACTCACTTGAAATAAAAATCTGCCTTTTTAACTGAACCGGGTTGACTCACAGTCCATGTTAAGTATAATAAAAACCGAGTTAATAACCAAGTGAGACACACAGTCCAGCGGTGGACTGTGTGTACGCTAACCCACAGGTCCCGGGTTCGAGACCTGTGGTCAGCACCGGTCCGATACGTTTAAAAGCTTTTTAAAAATAAATAATTTTCGGATTAAATTAAATAGTATATAAGTATAATTAAAAACAGAATTATTTCGGGTTAGACACGTAGCTCAGTTTGTAGAGCTGCGTGCACGCGTACGGGAGGTCACCGGTTCGAACCTCGCTCAGTGCAACAATATAACCGACCGAACCGGTCAACGGTCAACGGTCTCGGTCAACGGTCAAAGTCAACATTTTTTTTATTTATTTTAATTAATTACTTAATTTAAAAATCAATTAAAAATACTTAAAAATAACGTTTACAGAGTTAGAAAGTAGCCTTAAACTCACAATATTATACCCAAAAATCTTATTAAAATAGTTAATAAAATCCACATACTTACCGTACCTTTTCGTTATTTATTTGGTTAGTTATCTCTCGTCGATCAATCCCCTAAACTCGTGCGCATTCAACATCTTCAAACAAACGCACCCAATGTGAGTGAATATCTACCAATTCCCCGTTTTAATCACATTTTGGGGTGTATCATGTGTCGTTATTTATTTATTATAATTAAACATTTGTGCATCCATCATGTTCATGATCAAATGTGTGTTCAATGTGTATCCATTGTTTGTGTGGTTGAAGTTTAGATTAATTTTATCATTTCAGTACATACATTTCATAGGCCGCCGCTCCCCATTACCTATGAGCGTGAGCTGTTCCCCATTACCTATGAGCGTGAACCAGGCGTTGCCAACATAAGATCGGCTCCGTTTGATTGAGCCTTGATCTCACATACATTTGCATAGGCCGTCCGTTCCCCATTACCTATGAGCGTGAACGGGACGTTGCCAACATATACATTGTCATTCTTATTTCATGTTTAAGCAAGGTGGTTTGTGATCGTTATGTTTACATACATTTGTTCATATATGATTATTGCACAGTTTTTCCTAAATAAATTACAATAGTGAATTGATAACAAATGTTTTTAACAAGGTTCACTCGCCAACTTTTGTTGAACCAAAATTTCCCATTTTTACACATGATACAGGTGATCAAGTTGAAGCAAGAAACATATAGGGCGGCTTAGAAGAATAAACCAGTTTAGATTATGGACTTGTTTTAGTTAATTTTTCCTTTCCTTGTATTGTATGAATTTGACTTGGAACATTGAAATGTAATTTGGATTTAATAAATATGAAACATATTAGTAAACATCATGAGCTTTGGTGATAACCCAATTATGCCCCGACTCTTATTCTGCTGCGGGTTGGGGTGTGACAGAACACTTATTACTCAAATTGAGAGGTAAAATGCCCGGAAGTGTCATCAAACTTATGATCAGATTCTACATTTCTCTGGTAGAATCACAATATTTTGCTATAGTACTAAATGTTATTAAATGTATTCTACATTTTTTTTGGTGTGGACCAAAGACCTTAGGTCATAGAAAATGCTGCGGTTCGGGCCAATATCGTAAGCACATTGGCTAAGTTTGGTGTGATGGTTGTTACTTTGTTAAGGGGAACTTAGCTTGCATTTTTTTTTCTTATGTTAACATAACTCTAAGGGTGGATTATCTATTTTTGGCGACTAACATGGTCCACGTAAACACAAATTTATATATTTTGCTGCACGCCCCTAGTGTTTGTTGTTTTGAGGTGTTGCTTGTATGAGGTTAGTTGCATTTGAAACAATAGGTTTTGTTGTTTGTATATAGTAGACATGATCCTTTATAGGTTCTTCTAAAGCCAGTTTTGGATATCATACACTGTAATTACTAGTTTTTTTCCAAAGAATCTTATAAAATAGTTTTGTAAAATACAAACTTTTGGAATAATCTTACATTCTATTCCAGAGTTTTTTTTCATTTGGAAATAATCTCGTTAAATACAAACTTTTTACCTGTTTTTAGAGGTGCAATTTGATCATTTGAAAATGTATTGGTTGATGTGGGACTCAGGGTTGTATTTTATCTCCAGTAGAAAAAAGCTCAAATGAAACGGGTAAAATGGGATGCACGGGTTGAAAAACGCCCAATGTACAAACCCTCCTAAGTCATTCTATTCAAGTAAATAAATTCTTTTTGAAGTAATGATATTAATCATATTTGGACAATAAATATTCATAAAGATAGTTTCAGGCCAACCCAAGCTGATCTTTTTTGGCTCGATATCCGGGCCTTCCCACCAGTTTTGCCAATTATACCTGTTTTTCTTCCATCATTGCTTATTTTTGAATTTGAATTCTAAACTTATTTCATTTGATTTTTGTAGTTTGTGGAGGTACAAATTATTGTACTTCTATTGTCGCTTTAACTTGTATTTTCTTTTCTATGGGATATGAATAGCAAAATTGATGGAATTCTTACTCAATTTGAGAGGTAAAATGTCCAGAAGTGTCATCACGGTTTTGATCAGATTTTACATTTTCTTGGTAGAGTTGCAATATTTTGCTATACTACTAAATGTCATTAAACTTACAACCGTATTCTACATTTTCTTGGTCTGGAGGGACCAAAGACCTTAGGTCCTAGAAAATACATAAGGCATATATATAATCATGTCGTCCTTGAAAATGCAGCGGTTTGGGCCAGTGTTGTAAGCACATTGGCTAAGATTGGTGCGAAGGTTGATTCGTTAAGGGGAACTTAGCTTGTATTTTTTTCTTATATCAACGTTACGTGGATTATCTATTTCTGCCTACTAACATGGTCCACGTGGACACAAATTTTTATATTTTACTTCAGCCCAAATATTTGTTGTTTTGAGGTGTTGCTATGATGATAAGGTTAGTTGCATTTATAACAATAGTTTTTGTTGTTTGTATATGGTGAACATGTTTTTTTTTTCAAGCCTTAAAACCTTTACAGGTTCTTCTAAAGCTAGTTTTGGATATCATACACTGTAATTACTGTTGTTTTATTTCAAAGAAGTTGGTTGAAGTAGTCCAATTTTTTATTCGGGTCACAACGGATTGGGCTAGACTACAATCACTCATTTTATCCATTTCTTCGAAATTTGAAATGATTAATTTGAAAATATGATTTTACAAAAACTTGATTACCACAAAGATAATCTAGATGTTTTCTTAATAAAAAACATTTGAAGAGGTTTTTATGAACTTGAGTACCCTGCGTATGGC
The DNA here is from genome assembly GCA_947069175.1 of Scalesia atractyloides. Lineage (NCBI taxonomy): Eukaryota > Viridiplantae > Streptophyta > Magnoliopsida > Asterales > Asteraceae > Scalesia > Scalesia atractyloides. Next base: position 6,326,789 of record CAMTDV010000027.1, read on the forward strand.
TGACCCATTTGGAGGAGATGGTTCAGTCGTTGAAACTGATAAAGATGTAAAGGATTTTCTCTTTGGATCAGTAGACTTGATTGAAGAAGTATGTAAGTGGCTGCTCCTGGTTTGTTATTTTATCTCCAGTCGAAAATGGGATGAACGGGTTGAAAAACGCCCCATGTGTGTGAACTATAAACCCTCCTAAGTCATTCTATTCAAGTAAGTAATTTCTTTTTTAAAGAATGCAATATTTAGACAATAATTATATACAAAAAGGTGTTTCAGGCCCGTTTTGCCAATTATACGTGTTTTTCTTCCATCATGGCTTTTTTCATGTTCTTGTATTTTGCTTCAAATCTGTAACAGTTAAACTGAAGCTGAAACAGAATACGCGCTAAATGCTGCTATATGAAGCACATCTTTGATAAGCACTTTGAAAAAAGCTGTTTTTCTAGTAAATTTCATATTAAAAGTTAATTAAAAAATCTCTCACCTTAATCTTGGATGCCTGTTTAGGTTATTGTTGTTGTAGATGCTTCTGTAGCGGAAGAATTTACTGAGGTGGCAACCAAGCCATTGAAAGCCTTACCGTACGTTACTTCTCATCTCATATTTTTTTTAAAGTATAGTTTGACCCATTTACTTTTGGATCCATCGATTCTGGTTGCATTTTTCAAACAGGTCCAAAGGGTATTTTTATTAGTATGTGAATCTTGTAAATCGTATTTTAAAGATGTTAGGGTAAACAGCCCAATTCGGCCTGTTTTGGCCCGCTACCCGAGCCTCTGATTTTAACACCTATACCTGTTTTTCTTTCATCTTGGCTTACTATGGTGTTCTTGTATGTTGGTTTACATCTGTAACAGTCTTCGACCCCGTGGAGATAACTGAAAGCTGAAACAGAATACGCAGTAAATGCTATGAAGCACATATATGATAAACATGTTTTTTTTGCCTCGAAACCTTTATAGGTTCTTGAAAGGGGGAATGGTCCCAACGCGCGCATGGCCATATCCACACTTAACTTAGAAAACACTCAGCGGGTTTCAAGGTTCTACCGCGGGCGCGGAACCACACCAACACTGAGGTACAGACAATACAAGAGGAAAGGGACGTACAGCCGATCTACGTTCGCCAGGCTCTGCGCCAAACGATCCCCACGATGCACAGCCGTGCAGGGAACAAGCAGTAGAGCCGATAGTGACGTGTGACCAATCACGTGTGACAGTTCACATTTCCTCAATCTCCCCACTAAATCTCTTAACTTTCTTTAAATAAGTTTTTTTCTTTTTTTGTGTGTTGATGTCCTTAAAAAATATGAAATATGCCCCTTATGTATATGATTGGGTCCCTAAACTCGTGTGAAAAACAAGTTGCAAGCATCAGCCAAACCGGTAAGTCGTAAGCGTGCTAGGAATTATCTTCTTTTGCTTTTTTGATAGTGGTGGGCGAATTGTCGGTTTGAGTAATGGGCCAAAATGGGCCAAGAGGCTTTCAATCTCAAGAGGTCTTTTAAGAATTTGAGTTAGAGATGGGCATAATCGGGTTTTATTATTACCCGGAACCGGTTCCAACCCGGACCCGGTTCTGCTTGGATGTCATTGGAACCGGGTATGGTGTGGAACCGGGTCCAGTTCCTACCCGGGTTCACACCTAAGAATATGGAACCGTGTAGAACCGGGTACGGGTATTATGGAACCGGGTATGATGCGGAACCGGTTTCTGATAGTGTTGGGAACCGGTTCCTGACAGTCAAACCTGGCATTTACTGTTCAGAACCGGTTCCTGACAGCCATTTACTGTTCAGAACCGGTTCCTGACAGTCAAAACTGCCATTTTACTATTGGGAACCGGTTCCTGACAGTTAAACCTGCCATTTACTGTTCAGAACCGGTTCCTGATAAATGTTACCGTTGGAAACCGGTTCCTGATTAAAAAATCGGTTTTTTTTGTATATAAACCCCTTCCTACTTACCATTTCTAAACTTAACACTCACCATCATCAACTTACAAAATCAATCAACTTCTAAGTTCTTGCAAAATACCTATGGCATGCAACGACGAAGTTGTTATGGTCTTAGAGACGAAAAGAAACCCATCTATATGGAAGAATTTTGATCTCTGTTTAATGTCTGACAGCCACGAGATGGCTAGATGCAAAGATTGTGGAAAATTTATGAAGGCCGCAGCCAACTCAACCCTTAAGAAACACACTGAGCGGCATTGCCCAGTGACGAAGGCAAAGAAAAATGAGACGGGAGAAGGTTCCGGCACCGGTTCTTCAAATGTTTGATGTAACCCGTTTGGTTTGGTGTTTTAATAAAGTTTGTGTAATGTTTCTTTCTGTTGTGTTTGTTGTGTTTGATTTTTATTATTAGTTACGTTGATAAATAAAAATAGTAACAATAATCGGTTAAAATTAAAAAACAAATTAATCGGTTACAATATATAAAAAAAAATTAACCGGTTACAAAAAAAAAAAATTACTCAGAACCGGTTCCAGTAAGATTTTATTTCTTTGATCGTTTACTAGCGGCATGTGCAACATTTTCCGATAAGTTTCTCTTAGGTGCGGGTACCTCGGGTACTGGTGGAACCGGGTACTAGTGAAACCGGTATGGGTAGGAACCGGGTACGACCCGATTCGAATGGTAAAATTGTGGAACCGGGTTGGAACCAACGGGTATTTTGAACCCGGAACCGGTTCTACTTAATGTCGGGTAGGAACTGGAACCGGTTCCAGTTCGGTTCTACCAGTTCGGGTTCGGAACCGGTTTTTATGCCCATCTCTAAACGTCATGATAATGAATGTGACTGACACGACCCGTACAGCCAAAATACACGATAGTACGGAACAATAGTGACAATACACGTCGTAATACGACATTTAATGATAAAATACGTCAGGTATTGATCCGGTAGGACGCGTATACATACAAAACGACACGTTGGACTACAAGTGAAATCAAAACATAATCACTTGGAAACATGGAATACGGTAATACACGTAACTGAACTTATTCGAAACGTCTTGTATAGACCATATACTTCATAAAATGACGTGTGATAACAAAATACGTCAAAATTCGACAAGTATAGGTGTGTTTTTGAATTAAAATCAAATTTAAAAATAAATTAAAAAACCACCAAAACGCCGAGCTTTGGCCAAAGCGCTGAGTATTACCCTGAAGCGCTGAGCTTTGGCCAAAGCTAAGCGCTTTAGGGTGTGAAAATAAGTTGATGGGTGTGAATTACATGGTCCTAATTATTTAGCCAATCAATTTGTTTTAACTGTAAATTATAAAATTTGCATGTTATAAATACAGATCAAACCTCATATTTTTGATCTATTAGAATGTCACACCCCAACCGATGGCGAAAACATTGGGATGAGACGAAAAACTAGATTGCAAGAGGCTTCATAACGCTAATTGTGTCAAGTGTTTAATAATTATCTTTTTACATAGTTCAAATCAAATAATACAAAATTTAGATCCCGACACGTAACAAATATAATTTCATTTCATTGATAATGATTTAATACAAGATATTGAAACGAAATACATGTTTGAAACAAATACAATACAATAAGTATTTAAAGTTTAAATGTGTTTCTAGGCAATCCTACTAGATTCCATGTGTCATCAAAATTCCTGCAACATGTATTAAAAGCATAGATCAATACAAAAGTATTTGCGAGCATACAAGTTTGAATTTAATTACAAGTATAAAAGTTGGTTTTGATTGTGACAGGTATATATTCAAGTCGAATCGCACGAATATGTAGACCACTTTCGCATAACTTAACTAGCATGCATAGTATTCTAAGCATAACGATAACATGAGAATACAAGTCAAAACTAATAAGCATAAACAAACTCAAGCATAACAAGTAGCATGTATAGACGAGTTTAAACTAACACATATAACTCACATAAGCGTAACTGATGACACATTTGGTATTGTGAACACATTTAATTTTGTTTAGAATAAATTTTGTAATTTATACATGTTGCACCCCAAAATGCATTAAAGTGTAAAAATGGGGTCGAGTATGCTCACAGTTTTGCAAAGCTTCCTTTGGTGATTCCGTGAATAGTTGGAGGTTGGAGCTTCAAGCTTCCTTTAAAACACTTAGTGTTTTCTTTTAGAACTCTTAAAGTTCTCTTCCTTGCTTGGAAGATTTGAGAGAAGTAGAGAGGTTGAGAAAATAATGGTTGGAACACTTAGTATCCTTTTAGAATTTTTAGAATTCTTGATTTAGAGATATTGAGAGAATTAGAGAGATGGAGAGAAGAATGGTGTGAATAAAATGGTAGAAAGAGGTTGGTATTTATAGGTAGAGAAAGTGGAAAAGAGTGAAATATGATTGGTTAAAAAAGATGGAAGAAGATTGAAAGATGATTGGTGGAGAAGAGAGGTGGAAAATGGTGAAATATGATTGGTTAAAGAAGGTGGAAGTGGATTGATGAGATGGAAAAGATGATTGGTATATTTCTTGGTATTTCTTGAGTATATATTATGTAATTGAGTATATAAAAAGTATAAAAGTATAATTCAAGTATTGAGGATGTGCGTATAAGTATTTATACGTACAATTGTGTTGGTTTGCGTATAATATGTATTTAAATGATCGGTTGTGTGAATAAAAAATATGTATAAAATATGCCTCGAGTTGTGAGATTGAAATTATAATACGAATGTAAGGTTTCTAAAATTAGAATACGGATACGGGCATTTTTAAAATAGAAATACGAAGATACGAAGCGTTACACGAATAACGAATAACAATTAATAGTATATATATATACACACACACACATATATTTTTATTATGTTTTAACGCCCCGAATTATGATATAAATATTTATTTTCTCAAATAAGTATGCGAAAAAGCGAGGCGTTACATAGAAAACAGTTTTAAAACTTGAAAATAAATTTTCAATAGGATTTAGTTTCAAGTCTATCATAATTTAATTTAAATTTAGCAAATAAGTTTATAAATTTATAGACGTGTCTAAATTTTCATTATGAAGTCATTTAACAGTTTTTAAATTTATATTACCTATTTTTTAAGTTTTAAAAGTTATGACGTCAACTCATATGTCTTTTGTCATATTGATGAAGTCAGTTCATAACTATTCCAAAACTTTTTAAAGATTCTAAGTTTAAACTTTACATACTTATGAACAAGTAAGTGGAGGGTTTAAATGATCCAAGTTTTAAACATGTTTTGGTTTTCAACTTTTTCAGATATCTAGTGAGGCTAGTGAGTGTGGGGGTCGTCCAGGCTCAGCCTGGCCCGATGACGCCCCCAACACCATCCTGGGTAGATCGTCGTCGTCTCAGACGTCGGCTAGGAGACGTTGAGGACGGGTGGAAAAGACAAAACTAGCCGTTAGGCTAGTAGCCGTTGTTTAAAAAAAATCAATTTTGTTTTATAAATCTTTTATTCCCCCCTTTATAAATATATACCCTTTATTCCCCCACTTTTAACCCAAATCTTTTCAATCTCTCTCAGTTTTTTCATACACAACCATATTATTTTAAAAAACCTAGGCATGTCTTCTTCTTCTTCATCGTGGTGTTCATCATCTTCGGGTGAGGGCGAATTATTTTTTGCGAACTTCATTACACGCAGTACATATGATCATGGAGGAGGAGGAGGAAGAGGTCACAAAAAAAGTGGCATATCATTGAATATCCAGCACGTTCTTTTACACCAAAAAGGTTGCGATACATTATGTATGCTTGTATCTTGTTGCATAACATGATCATCGAAGACGATGGTAGAGCGATCTGTGACTACGACGAAAACAAGCCTAACGGGAATCTGTTCCAGTGAGTGCAGAACAAGAAGATTTAAACGGATTCTCTCTACGTAACGAGTACACACATCACAACCTACAAGCGGACTTGAGGGACTACATTTGGAACAACACACAAAACGAACCCAACGACGATACGACGGATGAAGACTAGGAGTTTTTTTTAATATTAGGTTGGTTTTTTTAATGTAATGTTTGAATTAATATTAATTTTAGTTTTATAAATATATTGCCAAAATTAAAAAAATAAATTAACTAGGTGGGGTAGGTGTAAATCTAAAATATTCGATGCCCCATTACGTATCAAATCAAAATAATATATACACACAAATCTTAACAAACTATCAGCTGTACTAGGAAACTATATAAAAGAAATATTAATAATAATATACATATTTACAAATCATATATATTCCTGAATTAGAGAATATATGTCGTTAATACACCCCCACAGTCTGAGCGGTAGAAGGACGACTGCACAGACTGGCCTTGAATGGATTAAACGGTTACTTTGGAAGGCCCTTTGTGAAGATGTCTGCATATTGGTAGTCAACACGAACATGAAGAACTCGGATATCCCCTATACGAACTTTCTCCCGGACAAAATGAATGTTGATTTCGACATGTTTAGTGAGTTGATGTTGAACCGGATTTTCAGACATATAGACTCCTGACACATTATCACAAAAAATGATAGTAGCGGCGCTTACAGACAATAAACGTCATGATACTGAATGTCATTGACACGACCCGTACGGCCAAAATACGCGATAGTACGGAACAATAGTGACTACACGTCGTCATACGACATTTAATGACAAAATACGTCAAGTACTGATCCGGTAGGACGCATATACATACAAAACTACACGTTGGACTACAAGTGAAGTCAAAACATAATCACATGAAAACATGGAATACAGTAATACACGTAACCAACTTATCCGAGACGTGCCGTATAGACCATATACTTCATAAAATGACGTGTGATAACAAAATACGTCAAAATTCGACAAGTATTGGTGTGTTTTTGAATTAAAAACAAATTTAAAAAAATTAAAAAACCACCAAAACGCCGAGCTTTGGCCAAAGCGCTGAGTATTATCTTGAAGCGCTGAGCTTTGGCCAAAAATTAGCGCTTTAGGGTGTGAAAATAAGTTGAAGGGTGTGTCAATAGCATGGTCCTAACTATTTAGTCAATCAATTTGTTTTAACTGTAGTTTATAAAACTTGCATGTTATAAATACGGATCAAACTTCATATTTTTGATCTAGTAGAAACAGTTTTAAAACTTAAAATAAATTTTCAGTTAGAATTTAGTTTCAAGTCTATCATAATTTAATTTAAATTTAGCAAATAACATTGTTTATAAATTTATAAATGTGTCTAAATTTTCATTATAAAGTCATTTAAAAGTTTTTAAATTTATATTACCTATTTTTTAAGTTTTAAAAGTTATGACGTCAACTCATATGTCTTTTGTCATACTTATGAAGTCAGTTCATAGCTATTCCAAAACTTTTTAAAAATTTTAAATTTAAACTTTACTTACTTATGAAGAAGTAAGTGGAGGGTTTAAATGATCCAAGTTTTAAACATGTTTTGGTTTGCAACTTTTCATATATCTAGTGATCATAAAACAAGTATATTTTTTGTTTATTTATTTATTTATTTTTATCTTTCAGTTTGACAAATTTAACCTTGCATTTATTAGATATCTGGTTATGATAAAAAAAATCTCCTGATGACTATCCATAAAGTAAAAAATATCCATCAATACCTTCATCACTAGAACATAAGTTTTATTTTTCTTGAAGTATCATATTTTTTGCTTATATATATATATATATATATATATATATATATATATATATATATATATATATATATAATATATATTTGTATTTCCATATATTATGTTCACATTTAGATGACATAAATATTAAAATGCTTTGCAGGTGAAGAATTTGAATCTCAAAATGTTTCTTTTAGTGATTTATCAACACCCAATAGAGCTGGTTAAAGGTTATACGTTAATATAGCTTGTTATTCATTAATTTGTTTGTATTAACATCAATTTAGTAAATTTTATTATAACTATCCTTTTTTTCTATGAATCTGTGTCTAATATGGGAGATAGATTAATGTCAGTTCATGGGTATATGCACAAGTGTAGGTTATCGTGTTTATGAGATATTTTATGTTGGAAAAAAAATGCGGATCTACTATTCCAAGCGTGTCGATTCTTTAGTGTGTAATTATTTGTTTTTTTTGCAGTTCAGTGATTTTGGACTATCAAAGATCAAGCAAAACACTTTGGTTTCCTATGTTTAGAAAGTTATGAATTATTTATAGCTAGGTTTGTGACTTATAATTGTATTTCATTCATGTTAATATTTACTTTGAGTGATAAATTATAAGGATGAGAATGTTATAAATAAAAAATCTAAATCCAATGTGGTGTAAAAAGAAGTTTTGAGAGATTTGTAATCATATTATACTATTTACCGTTATTTATTTGAAACGATAAATTCAGTTTGTTATTTATTTAGTATTTAGAAGATGTTTAATTGCTAAACCGTGCAACACACGGGTACTTATCCTAGTTAAACATAAAGTAGAAAGAATGATTGGAAATAAAATTATTTTTTTCGACACTATTGTATTTGGACTAAATAGAATATGTGTAGCTAAAAAGGATACGAAAAACTATAAAGGTTTATTTAGATAGAAACATTGATAAGATGGCAGAACCATCACTACAAAATTTTATTTAGATCCCACTATTTTGAGGTAGGTGGGTGACGTAGATCATATAAATGATAACGCCCATGACCAGGAGGAGATGGGTCGCCTTTGTGTTGCCCATAAGCCACCTGTGGAAAACCTTGCTCAATGCCCACCACCACGAGGAGATGGGCCACTTTTGTCTAGAACATAAGTCGCTTGCCCTAAACCTTGCTTACTAGTAGCAAATGGGCCGCTTTTGTGTAGCCCATAAGCCACATGTGGAAAACCTTGGTTATCAACTTGATGATGATTAATCTTAGACATGATCTTTGTAACTCTTTGCGAGTGGTATAACCATCTTGAGTTACAAATAGGAGTAAACAAATTAGCACTCGCAAGATCTTGGGCCACATGATATTTCAACCTCAAATTCTTAGCTAGCAAGATATATTGATAAATAGAGATATACTCGGAGTTAGAATTTATATAACAAACTTACCATGACCCGCAATATAGTGTTCACGTTTTTTAGTTTGTGGATTAAAAAGAAATATGACATTACATATGATTCCTTCAATCACATTATATATCTTCTATCTTCCAATCACATGTACCTACCTAGCCAGTAAGCACAAACATTTTGCATGACACCACCTTAATTAATTAACTAACTAATTATGGTTCCTTCTATCACATGATTTATCTTCTATCTTTCAATCACATGTTTCACCCTAATTAGCAAGCAGACACATCTTACATGGCACCACCTTAATTAATTAATTAATTAGCCATCATTCTTCGGGAGACACATCTTACATGCCACCACCTTAATTAATTAATTATTATTCATCATTCTTCGGGCCATATGATTTATCTTTTATCTTTCAATCACATGTACCATCCTAGTTAGCAAGCACACATGTTTTGCATAACATCACCTTAACTGATAAAATGACAACAAGGTTAAGATTGGGCGGTGTGACCACTCATTTTTTGAATATCGGAACGCAAATAATGGGTGGTTATTTTTCTAGTTCTTTTTAGGATCGCAACTGTCAACGCTGTATTCAAAATTTAAGAAGTCTTTACAATGTAGTGAAAATGAGCTTTAAGAAATATGAAAGCAAATTTATAAATAAAAGAGGTGAAAATATATTGTATCTGAAATAAAACTTATGTAAAAAAGCAGATAAAAATAACATGGTGTATTCAAAATATAACAAAACATTATATATTATAAGTTATAGAGAAAAATAAAATACGTTTAAAAATAATTATTAAAACTAATTAATATAATAAAATGGTTAAACTGAATAAATAAATAATATATAGGGAAAATAAAGAAATTGGTCATTGACTGGTCAAATTTTCAAAAATAGTCACTTGAAGCGTCTCCCTAAGCTGCATCACGGAATACCATACCATTAAAACGTCTTTAAAAGCCACTTCAAAATGAACCAACCATTGCTCGCCACATGTCAAAAATGGTTGTATAGACTTAGAGCCGTTTCAGATTTTGTAGAGGTTTTGAGCCTTTGTAGAGGCTTAGAGCCGTTTCAGTCTATTTTTTAATTTTTTCAATATTTGTATATTTCCAGTATTTTTAATATTTAAAATAAACATAAATTTATCTTTAATAAAAGTTAAAAAAGAAATTTTAAGGATTTTAGGCCCCTTATGTATAAAAAAAATTTGGTCCATAGTAGGTCTGATCGGGTCAAGTCATGTAAAACAAAACAACATCAAACAAAAATTCATATAATAATCAAAAGCAAGTCAAATGTCATTACGAACATATATAAAGTTGTATCTTACGTGTTTTTTTTAAATCTATCCAAAACATCATCTAGAATATCTTCCTAAACAATCAAGCCCTAGTTTTACTTGATTCTAATAACATAAATAAACAAAGATTCAAATAAAACAACATAATCAATAATAAAGAAAAAAAATCAACAAAGATCACCCTTATCTACTTCCCTATATCTCTATTTCTCCTAAAATTCAATAATTCAATAAAACAATAAAAAAGCCATCATAAAACATATGCTACTCGTTTAATAGGAGAATGCCGGCGAAAAACAGATCGATGGTGGCCAGAATTTGGGATTACCGACGAAAAATGATGCTGTCGAACTGGACAGTATGTGGCGTCATTGGGTTTGTTTTGGTGGGGTGGGGTGGGGTGGGGGGATTACAATAGCCGAACAATGGGTGATTGAGTGTAATGAGTCATTTTACTAATTTTAAAAATTTTTTTAGGTTGTGTTTGGCTTCGGTCAATAAAATTGGGTTATATATTAGGCTTAAACTTATAAGATTAGTAGTTTAATTGGGTTAACTGGACACATAATAATTAGTGTTTATATATTTTTTTATATAATTCATAATATTATTTTTTTAAGAAGGACAGTTAAAAATTTTTAAAGGGTGCAGGCATGAGTTTCAGTATAAATTATGCTATTGTTTTTTTCAAAGGATGCGTCCGCCATTCCAAACTTTAGAGTGGGTACGCTCCTGCATATTATATTTGTTGGGCCATAGACAATTTTACCATGAGCCTTAGACTTTATCATTAATAGGTTAAAATTAGTTGAATGAGTTTTTTGTAAAACTTTACGGACCAGAGTGGGTTAAGGAAAGTAATGTACGGGTCATAATGAACTGTGTGTTTTCAAAGTGTTCTTTTGTCAGTTTGGCTATTTCTCTCCAAACTAAAAGACGTAACGTAGGTCTGGCCAAAGTGGAGCTAACACCTTCTGTTTGGAAGGGTGTGATATATCTCTCTCAACTATTAAAAATTTTTAGCGTTTAAAAAAAAGAAGCAAAGTAGTTTCAATTATAAAAGAAGGCAACGTAGATGTAAGCCACATCACAGGAAAACATTAAAAATCTAAATGATTGATCGTCACACGTACCCAAACTCACCACCAACCAAAAACCCCTTTTTGTCACGAGTCTCTTACACCTCATCGTATCGGTTTCCATCTCTTTCACCTCTTACGTATAGATATTTCTTCCTTATCATTCATCTTAATATAAGATTAAGTAAATTTAATTATAACTCTATTTTGATGATATGTTTACGTTTATTTTATGTACCTTTAATTTAATCAGAAATTTAACCTAACTTATTAATAAAGACTAGACACAACTTAGATATTATCTAGTTCACTATTTAAGTTTAAACTTATATGTATATGGGTCTCATTTTGAACAAAAAATATGTAAGGTGTTTGGGGTTGAGTTTGAAAATGATTTATTGGTTTTTTAAACAAGAAAATAAGTTAAAAAAGTATTTGGAATTGACAAAAAAATGCTTTATTTTGGCTTCTCAAGAAGAAGTAAAAAATTGTTTTTCAAAAGCCACGAAAACCTTGTTTTTTAAATGACTTTTAGTTTTTTTAATATAAAATTACAAATCTAACCATACCCTTTAAAATAACAATTACACATGGAAACTTACAATATCATTTTTTGTCATTTTACTATTTCGCACCACAAAAGCTAATTCAAACAATTTTTTAAAAACTTCTTTTGAAAACACACTAAATCAATAAGCACTTTTAACCAAAAAAAAAGACTTTTAGAGTTAAATAAGCAATCCCAAACACCCTAAACACCATCAAACATTTAAGTTTAAATTTTCAAAACTAAGCAGTGGCTGGCTCAAGAGTTATTGTCGAAGGGTGCGAATGAAGGGTTAATAAAACTTTCAATAGGTGTGATCGGGATTTTTGCCTGTAAAATATACTACAAGTTCTTTTTTAAGGGTGGCGTCTGCCCACCCAAGCTACCACTTGGGTCCGGCCCTAAAACTAAGGGACGTATCAACAAAGTAACAAACCATATGTGTAATTTACTCTTTTATTTATTTATTTATTGTAAAACATTATAGTTTGAATATACTTTTATACAAATATATAAACTACCACAAATAAACATCGGTAACTACTTTGTTTTCTTTTTGCCTGTAAAATAAGTCTGCGTTGTATTCACACGTAGATATAACTTTTCATGAAAATTTATTAAAAGTTACTTTAAACTGTTGAAGCCTGAAAATATATAAAATTCTCTCTTATCACACGTGTGTATATATATAAAATAATATCTATCACCACCTTTCACAACAAAGACAACACAATCTCTAACCTCTTGATTCTTTTCAATGGCTGATGATTCGAAAGAAACACTGGCAGCAACAAAACACAAACAAAATCAAACTACCGGATTATCGACACTCTCGATCAAGGAATTTACTCTTTTTATTTATTTATTTATTGTAAAACATTATAGTTTGAATATACTTTTATACAAATATATAAACTACCACAAATAAACATCCGGTAACTACTTTGTTTTCTTTTTGCCTGTAAAATAAGTCTGGCCGTTGTTATTCACACGTAGATATAACTTTTTCATGAAAATTTATTAAAAGTTACTTTAAACTGTTGAAGCCCTGAAAATATATAAAATTCTCTCTCTACTCACACGTGTGTATATATATAATAAAATAATATCTATCACCACCTTTCACAACAAAGACAAAACACAATCTCTAACCTCTTGATTCTTTTCAATGGCTGATGATTCGAAAGAAACACTGGCAGCAACAAAACACAACACAAAATCAAACTACCGATTATCGACACTCTCGAATCCAAGGGTTTTTCGTGGGTTTTTGTTGACCAGTCAAACCCATGGAAAGCTGGTCTTTCATGGTCCATCTTCTTCTTTTTAACCATCTGTGTACCGGTTTTGTCACACTTGGCGTTTCAGTGTTCTACATGTGATTACAACCACCGTCGCCCGTATGATTTGATCGTACAGTCGTCGCTCTCAGTGTTGTCGGCTGTTTCGTTCCTTAGCCTCTTGTCTTTCTCCAGAAAGTATGGTCTCAGGTGATTTCTGTTCCTTGATAAGATGTCTTATGTTAGCGATGAAGTCCGCCGTGGGTATTCCGATCAGCTTCATGTACGTTTTCAGACTATTCACTACTTAACAAAGGAGTATTACATATGTAACATATGTTCTGTTACTGACTGACAGATTCTGTTGGTAATTACTGATCGAAAGATTATGTCAGAAATTACCAACGAAAAAAGCCAATTTTCTTTTCTTTTTAAAAAAAAAAACTATGGGTAAATTTCAAATGTCGTAAATATGGTGGGAAACCATTATCGAGTCAGGGGCATCTTAGAGGGTATGCAGGGTGAGTGACCACCTAAAATTTGTATTCTAGAGAAGGGCCTATAAGTCAATAACCATATATCATTATCCATAAGTCAAATTAGTGTAGTGATGTTGGTTTGTTTATTATTATAACATTAATCGTTGTAGTAATGAATCTTGGTTTATATTATATATATAAATTTATTTTAAGGGAGCATTTTTTACTTGTCGCAAAGGGCATCAAAATCTTGTCTCTCGGTAATGCGTTGGTAATATTTTATTAAGTTTTCGATAAGATTCCCACCCACGCAAACGATATTTAGTGTGGGCGTTGGTAATCCATCGATAGCCTTATAAGAACTATTTAGCAATTAAAATTGGCATCATGAGTGTACATTGATTTATGCAGAGAGCAATGAAGTTTTTCTGTGCATTTGTGATACCTTGTTTCATTGCAAATGCTACTTACAAGATATGGTGGTTTGTTTCCGGAGCACATCAAATACCTTACGTCTACAATATTTGGTTGAGCCACACATTGGCTTGCATATTGCTTCTAGGGTCATGGCTATACCGCACCGCACTTTTCTTCCTCGTGTGCATGCTCTTCAAGCTTACATGTTCTATGCAAATATTCAGGCTCGAAGATTTTGCTAAAGTGTTTGAGAATCAAGGAGATGTCGGTTTAATATTGATGGAACACCTTACAATCAGAAGAACCCTCCGTATCATAAGCCATAGGTTTCGCGGCTTTGTGCTATCGACTCTCATCCTGGTTACAGCGAGCCAGTTTGCTTCCTTGCTTGTCACAACTCGGGCCGGCTCACATGTCAATATTTCCACTGCTGGAGAACTCGCGGTATGTAATCAGTTAAATTCCCTCTTGTTCGGTTTGGCGAATGTACAGTTTTGCTAGTTAACGAGTTTACTATCCACTGTATGTATTTATTATTATTTGATTTATCATTTATCTTTGATTTTGTCTAATAGTTAGTAGTTATTATTATTTGATTTATCATTTGTCTTTAACTTTGTCTAATAGTTACTATTTTATCTCTAAATTGAATATCAGGATAGTAATTGATGTTTTATATTTATTATTATTATTATTATTTATTATTATTATTATTATTATTATTATTATTATTATTATATTATTATTATTATTATTATTATTATTATTATTATTATATTATTATTACTGAAAATATTATTCACCAATATCGTTTTGTTGTTGATTTCAATTCTTCCATAACTCATCATCATTTTATGGTTCAGCTATGTTCCGTTACACTTGTGAGCGGGTTGTTCATCTGCCTACGCAATGCAGCAAAGATCACACACAAGGCTCAGTCCGTGACAAGCTTGGCGGCTAAATGGCATACCTGTGCCACCCTTGACTTATTTGATGACATGGGTCCAACCGAAGAGACTAACATTACTTCAGAAACAAATAATTACCTTTTGAATCAGACAGATTCTGATGATGAAGGAGATGATGACAAATTGGAGAACACAAAGTTAGTTCCAATTTATAGGCATACAGTCTCATACCAGAAGAGACAAGCCTTAGGTGAGTTCAGTTCCTTTTAAACAATAATCCCATCAAGAATTTTGTTTAGATCCTACCCAATTTCCTAAATATGATTCATGTTGACATACTTGGAGAACAACAAGGCTGGGATCACAGTGTTCGGTTTCATGCTCGACAGGACATATCTGCATACAATTTTTTCTCTTGAATTGTCTCTCACACTTTGGTTACTCAACAAAACTGTTGGTTTATCGTAAATTAGTTATCCATCATGTGCAAAGATGACTGAAAACACAAGGGATAGTTCAGTTTGATCACAAGCATAACACAAGGGATAGTTCAGTTTGACCACAAGCATAGCCACTTGGCCTCACAACATTTGCACCAGTTGTTAATGTAGTTATTTGTGTTGTTTCATCTAGCACATTGTGTAACCCATTGTTCTTCCTTGTAATCAGGCTTGTTTTAGGCACAATATATGTGTGTAACAAAAGAACCATGGGTTGAATCCAGCTCACCAACTATATATATCAAAGAAAAGTCAACTTAGTTGTTAAAAAAGATTCCTTATTGTCACTCACGGAATCAGGATGTTCTACAAGACATGGTGGTGATGGTTCAATTATTGTAGTTAGGGCTGTAAATGAACCAAACGTTCAGTTCAGCGAAGCGTTTGTGAAACTTTCGGCGGGAATTTCGTTTATATCCGTTCGTTTAATTAAATGAACGAACATAAACAAAGAATTTTGTTCGATTAATTAATTGAACAAACACGAACAAAGATCGCGTTCATACAATTGCCTTCGTGAACTTTGGTAATATGTGTGTTAGGTCCGTTCATGGTCGTGTGTTTTGTTTAATTAGTGTTTAGTCATTAGAAACTTTGATAGTTGAAATATCTTTTTGGGATAATAATGTTTATGCTTATTGTGTCTGATGTGTGCCTTTATTGTGGGATAATTATGTTTATGATTATCATATCAAGTGCTTAACAAGAAGATTATGTCTAATGTTTGGGATTAAAAATATTTTATGTTCTTAAATGGTATATGTTCGTTGTGTTCATGAATAGAGCGTGAACAAGTTCAATTCCTTAATGAACGAATACGAACAAGAATTTTCGCTTGATATGCTAAGCGAACGAACATGAACAAGACTACATTCAAAATCGTTTACTGCCCTACCCGTGGTGGACAAAAAACGTAGAAAATATTAAAATGAGAGTGTGTGAGTTGCTGTTAATAGAGACGTTCAATTGTTCAAAAATTTCGTACTCTCCAACCTCCTAATTATAAAATAATTAATTATTATTTTTTAATTGTGGTATAGACAGAGTCCACATCTTGTGGGCCACTAAAGTTTCAGTCCACCACACAACAGTCTTGGCCCAATTAAAACATTTTTGTGTGTGTGCGCGGAACAAGAAGAAATGTTTTGTCTTGATTCGAACATGTTTGACCATTAATTCAAAGGTAAGGAAAAACACTGACTGATTTGATATCATGTCTGAAGATTATGCCATATTCATAATCGTCGTTTTATAGTCGTTGGAGTGTTATTTAATTTGTTGTAGTATTTTTAAATATATTGGCTGTAAAGTCCAATTGAACTAGTGAACGTTAGAGACCGACTCGATAACCTCTATGGTTTTCATAACATATGCCACAATAAAGTATTCTAACTTACTTTGATACTCAACTCATGAAAAATATAATATGTTATGGATCACTTAGGCCATCTCCTATGGGCTCACACCCCTTTACTCCACATCATTGTCACGTTATAAAGTAAGTGTTACCTTACTGGCACGTCACCTACCCTCTTCACTTTCTTTTACTAATACCTACTATCATTTCACCCCCTTTCATTACCTATTTTTATATAAGTTAAAGAAAAAAACAAACATAACTTGTGATTGGTTGAAAGCATTCATGGCCCACAACCATCTCCTCTTACACGCCGGTACCACAACCCGCCCCCCTTTCCCGCCCCTTCCGGTAGTGTGCCACCCGCTTCACGCCAAGCCCCCTTGCCATGCGGCAAGGGGAGCCATGCCATATTACATTACCTTATGGTGTTCTTCCTCCTCTCCCACATTAGGCAGGGGACCAAAATATGTCTTGGTGGTGTCTGATATGATACTAACAAGAACTAATGATTAAGAGCATTCTAAATGAGGCATCCATGGGGTGTCCTAGAGGCTTGCGTTGCGTCTTTAGGTATTGGGGAAGGTTGTCCGTAGCTTTTTTGTGAAGGTGTGTCCGTGGCTAAGGACGATTAGACACAAAGTGGGGTTTGGGATAGCTTAGGGTACTTTTTCATAAAATTGAAACTTTATTATTTAGAAACTTTTATAAATATTTATGAAATAAGTTAACAGTTAATTGATATACGTTTAATATAAAAGCAAATAATTTGATTATCAAAAATAAATAAAAGATGAAATGAAATGAATGTTTTTTTCAATAATAAAAGCATTATGATGTAACTTTTTTGCAAAACACACATTCTCAACTCTACACTACACCTACTCTCCTTCTAAAATTACCATACCTGCATCCCGATGGATTTGAACCCACAATATCGTTAAATACACATTTTTACAGGTTAGTAGGATCTCTTATCAGGGATGCTTTAAGCTAAGGTTTAATAAATAATAGTTATATCAGTGATTATTTATTAATGAAATGACTTGTAACAATGACATGAGGGATAAGTTGCCTTATAATTGGCTTTGCTTATAGTTGTAAGATTTTATTTATCCTTATGGATTATCTTTGTGCATGTTTCATGGTAGTTTGCACTTTATTGCTTAAACATAGAGAAGTTTAGACTATGAACATGCAGAAATGATACACAACTATATATTTCATTACTGTGTTTCAAGATATGGTGTTCTTCTACAAACCATTCATAGCAAGACCTATGAATATACACACAACCATCACATTTCATTTTTTTTTAATTATGTATAATACCTTGTAACTTTATTTAACTAAATACCCACACCCACACACGAACACCATATTTATCGCCGGTTTCTTGAACTTAAGCCGTTGCAATCGGGCCCGAGTTAACCCTGTCTTCCATGGTCTTCATAGCTTCAAACCGCGGCTCCTTTGCCTGAAACTTGACCGCGGTATAGAGATTCATGTAGTCCTCAAACACGAATTTGGGGTAAATGTTGCTCTTCTCTTCTTCCTTGTTTACTAGTTGTGGCGCAGGATAGATGACCGCATCACTTCCGGGGTTGTAAAACGATGCTATCGACATGCGGGTCCCATCTGTCTGAGCAATCACTCTATGCATCACACTTTTGTACCTTCCATTAGTGATCACCTGATGTATAAATAATAAAAACCTCGTAAGATATTATGTATCATTAATCAACTATATATAGAGATATAATAACGTACCTCCAGCTGATCCCCCAGATTAATTACAATGGAATGGTGCATAGGTGGTACATCGATCCACTTGTCGTCTTTAAGGAGCTGGAGTCCACTGACCTTATCATCCTGAAAGAGCAAGATGACGCCACCCGCATCGGTGTGGGCCCGCAGACCCTTGATAAGGTCGGGCTTAGGGCATGGAGGATAGTTGCTGACCTTGGTCCCAAAGGTGGGACCCTTAGCACCATAGAAAGCCTTCTTCAAGTAACCCTTCTCTAACCCCAAATTCTCACAAAATATGTCCAAAATATTCTCAGCCAGTTTCTCAAGCTCTTTAGCAAATTCCCTCATCACCTCCCTATCATATACCATCATAAATAAAAATTCCGTAAGGTATTATGTATTATTAATCAACAATATATATGACAGAGTTAATTACAATAATTAAAGTCTACCTAAGATATTTTATCTAATATATATACATGGAGATAATTACGATAAATCGTAACTAATATATTATATACAATATATAACTAAAGTACCTATATTCGTCTTCGAGATCGGGGATCACAGAAATGTTGGATTCTGGGAGATGGCGGATATAGAAAGTGCTCTCCCAGTCTAGATCATCAATTTGATTCTGAACAGCTTCTAAGCCTTTGCTAGCAACCATCTCTTTGAACCTGTCCTCCATACACTTCTTGTAATGCCCTTTTGTCATCTTCTCCACAGTGTCCAGAAGCTCAGTTGATATCCCATGATTCACAATCTTCAAACTCCAACTCATTAGTATATAAACATGTTGTAAATTAACAATAATATACATAGAATACGGCTAAGGTTTTTTTTACTTGGATTCAACTCATCATATATATACATATTGTTAATTAACATTAATAGATATACTAATGAGTTGAATCCCTAGTAAAAAAACCTTAACCGTATTCTCTCTATAGAGAATACGGCTAGGGTTTTTTACTAATGAAAAGTTAATAGTAGATAAACAAAGGAAATCAAGACAATAAATAGAAGAAAAAAAAAACTATCTTGGTTAACCTAGCTAAACGAACTATTAGAGCGAGTCCAATACAAACAAAGCAGATCTTAGGGCTTGCATCATAGCCCCTGTCTTTAAACTCGTATGTTTAAGTTTAAACGGTCGTTTAATGATTAGTTGAACGACCGTTTAGGGTGTGGGAATAACAGGACCTATATGGCTATAAAAGAAATACATCATACCTCAAAGAATCCCCAGTTTTCACAAGCATCATTGATGAGGTTCATTGTTTCACCTCTTTCATCTCCATTAAGTTTCTCCATGTTCACAACTGGGAATGTCGCCATTATGATGTTGTTTTCTCTTTCTTTCTTTCTTTCAGGTTTTTGGTGTAAATTGTGTGTGTGTGTGTGGAATGAAGGGTGCAATTTATAGAGGGAATTAAAGGTGGTAGGGGGAAGTGGTGAAAGAAAGTTTTGAAGAGGACTCAGTAAAACTTGTTGGTGGGACCCTCTATTAAAGTTATGGTGAGCCAAACAACAAGGGTCTACATCGTCTCTTTACTTCTGTCACTATCCGAGTGTATCAATTCATTTCATAATCTACTCTTAGATTTTCTACTTTATCATAAAAGAAATGCTAGCTGTTCTTGGAATAATGTACGTTTATTTATTGGAATGATGATGTTAACTTAAAAACTAACTTTAATTACAAAATTTGATTTTGTACGTTTTAACCATGTCACATAATATCGTTACGTATCGCACTTGTCCTGCTCTTTTTCTACCCCTGGTTATATCTATCAAACACCATGTATAGTAAAATATATGACTTAAGGTTTTTTTATATTAAACCTGGTTATGTATTTAACAAACTGATTATGTATATTTATTGTTATCTTTTATATACGGAAGCCTATTTATTGTTTTTATAAATTATATTTTAGAACATGGATATAGATGTTATTATATATATATATCAAGTGGTCCATGCACGTCTTTTGGGGTGGATGTGTGACTATTTATATGCTGTACATTGATTTTGGTCAGTCGATTTCAACCAATAAAACGTCTTTTTTCGACTTGAATGAGTCAATATCCAATACATGGTAATGTACTACTCTTATTACATGAAATACAAGTTCCTATCAAATTATTGGCATGAATAAAACAATAATGAAGTAACTTTTGTATTGAGATAGGATTTTAACCCTAAAGAAAACGACAAGTTTTACAGCATATATAATGTGCTAGACAACTTGGTATTGAAACAATTGGCGGATCAGATTTAAAACAGTGTCTTTTTATATGATTATATTGTCGTACTTTAATATATAGCTAATGAGATTTTCTGGATTTCGGAGTGGGTTTTTTGTCAGTATCGGTTCAATTTGTTGCAGTACCAGTGTGATATCGGTGTTCGGTATAGCAACCCAAAGAAATACATCTGTCGGAATACCAATACGTGTTATACATCGATCGAAAACTACAAAAACGAATACCAATATTAACATCAATGTTGTTTAGTCGGCATTGGTTCGTTTCGTTACTTAATGTTAGCGTACCGGCACTCGCGATAGCGTATATACCGTGAGCATTCCTCCTAGATGAGTTGATACATCGACATCGATCGAAAACTACAAAAACTCATTAAGATTTTCAAGTATTTTTGTTCTTGTCTTTTTATTTTCTTATATAGTCTTATATTTTAAGAACTATAACAAATTAAAATGTGCTGAAATACATACATATCATCATCACCATAACATAACATGTTTGAACCATCTAAAGTATGCAAATTCTTGATATAAATCCCATAAATTAAGTTTATACTTTATATCATACAAAAAATAAACTATATCATTAAATAAAAAAAAATTCCACATAAAGAAAATATTACCCCAAGATTGTTAAATTAAATTCATACTTTAAAATTAACAATAGTATTGTTCCTTAGTCGCAGGGGCCTACCTTAGAGAAAGGGGTAGGGTAGACTCCGCTACCCCTTGGCGCTCGGCGGTAGTGTAAATTTGGAAAATTTTGACATTTTTTGACGTTTTTTCGATTTCGTTACCATTTTTTTATAAAACGTTACCCCTACGAATATTTTTTAACCGTCCCTACTGCTTAGTCGTCTTTGAGAAGGAAAGTTAGAAATGGTAAAGATACTTCTTTTTGGCAGGATATTTGGATTGGTTAGTCTTTTCTTTCTTTCAGTTGCCCAGATTGTTTAATCTTATGTTGCAAAAAGATTGTTTATTTCTGAGAGGTGGAAGAATGGTGTGTGGGAATGGCAATGGCGAAGGCCTGTTAAAGGGGGATTGAAGATTCACAATTGCAAAACTTATGGTTCTTATTGCAAGAGCTCCTCTGGTTCAACAGGTTCAAACAAGTCTCGAGATATGTTTCTTTTTTTCGTTTTTTTGGCATGTCAATAGGAATTGGAAGTTAAACTATAGTTGGCTTTGCTGGATACAAAACCCATTATTGTTCTTGTAATGTTGGTGTATCAACTCGTCTAGCTACTTACTAGTTTTTTAATAAAATATTTCTAGTGCTAAAAATACTTTTTTAAGATACATTGTTAATTTGGATAAACGGGTATATGGCTTTTAAGTTGGTTGAGTTTCATCTAATTGTACACCTGTACTCTAATAGTACACTCGTATTAGCACCTGTGAAACTTTTTTATTACTATTATTATAAGTGTTACTAAATGTATCATCTTCCTCTCATATACTTACTTACGATGAGATCCGTCACTTTTTCTCTCGAAGGGGATTTAGACTCACCCACTGTTCTATGTAAATAGATATCCCAAATCTTTAGGTCTTGAGCTTTTGATCCTTACGTGGTGATCATTAAAAATGATTGTGTGTTCTAATTAGTTAATCACACAATCATGGTCTATATAAAAGTGATGATATGACACATGTATGATGACGTGATAACTTCTCTACTTGCAAAATAGATAAAGCCTAGTCCCAGATGAAGAAAGTGAAAACACATTGCAAAATATAAAATTATTTTACCATTGATTTTTTTTTAGTTCATTTAATAATTTTATAAATGTGATCATTGGTATAGATATAACAGAATTAAACATTATCATATAGAATTATCATGTATGAGTTTATTATTAATATTCTTGAATATCTGTAAATTTAGTTTAGAGTTAATTGCGTTTTTCGTCCCTATGGTTTGTTGAAAATAACCATTACAGTCTATTATAGAGTGTTCAAAAAACTCGCGGCTCGCAGCTTGCTCAAAAAAAAGTTCGAAAAAGGCTCGGTTGTGAACGAGCCGAGCTTGAGCTTGGTCTAAGGGAGGATCTCCCATATAAAAAGGTAAAGACAGTATACAAAATGAGCTAACTATTTATAGTCGCATATTTAGCCATTTAGTTAAATTAAATTGTAATTATAGCCCTTAGTCTGCGAAGAGATTATTTTTTAGGATTTTTTAAATAGTAAATTTTGCGGTTCTTTGTTAGTTTGAGCTAGATCGAGCCGAGTCGAGCTAGCTCGAAATTTAATGGAGCCGAGCTCAAGCCTCAAATCTTAGCTCGATTTGAAATTCGAGCTCGAGCCGAGCGCGGCTCGACTTGGCTCGTTTACAGCCCTAGTCCATTAGTTTAAAAATTGTTTAAACAGTCCATGTACTTTCAATTTTGTAACAATTACAGTCCACCCTCACTAACGTCATCCAGTTAATAGTTAATCTGTTAATTTATTTAAAATGACCATAATGTCCCGATTATTAAAACTGAAATATAAATAAATAAGGAGTTAATTACGCTTTTCATCCATGTGGTTAGTTGAAAATAACTTTACAATCTATTAGTTTAAAAGTTGTCAAAACAGTACCGGTACTTTCACAACTTTCACATTTAACTCACCAAAAATGGTGGTTAACAACTTCATCTATCTACTATCCTTCACTCTACTCTTCACTTTCTCTGTTTCTTCAAATCTAGCCGAAACATCACTTGCTCCTGCTCCACACCCTTTACACTTCATCGATCTTCAACATCTCCCATCACCACACACGCATACCTAAACCATAACCACCTCCACCACCCATTCTGACAACCACCATCAGCAAACTATCATACACCCCTACCTACACACCCCATGGCCATTCTCTTCAAACAAATCACCGGCCAACGCCTTTTCTACCAGTTAGTTCTACCAATTTCAACCACTACAAAGGGCACCACCCAAATTTCATCTCCTCCCCTCAAGTTTTCCAGGTAGGCCTCAATTTTCCCACTGACGTCAATTGTGATGGGGAAAATTAGGTGGCCGACAATTTCGATTGTGATGGGGGAAATTTAGATGGTCGGCAATTTCGATTCTTGTGTAACAGTTGCTGGAGATAGATCTGACGCTGGTGGAGGTAACGAAGGAGATCCAATTAACAGTGATATGTGAGGGGACCGATGGTGAAACTGAGTCGCCAGAACAAAGTTGTGGAGCTGGAGCAAGTAGTGTTCTAGCAGGATTTGAAAAAACGGGGAGAGTGAAATGTAAAGAAGGATATTCATACTATTTTGGCAATTTTTAAACTAATAGATTGTAATAGTTATTTTCAACAAACCACATGGATGAAAAACGTAACCAACTCTTTATTTATGATGCATTTTAATTTTAATAACATGATCATTATGGTCATTTCAAATAAACTAACAAAATAACTAGATGCGTTAGTAAAGGTGGATTGTAATTGTTACAAAAGCGAAAATACAAAGACTGTTTTCGTAATTTTTAAACTAATGAACTGTAATGATTATTTTCAATAAATCACATGCATAGAAAACGTAATTAACTCTTTGATTTATCAATATATTCTTCACTACATCACCCCCATATCTTGTTTATTCCCAAATCGAACCAAAAAAAATCATATCCTTATGTAAAATGAACCTAGATAAACTAGTACAAGTATGCTATACTCTTTTACTTTGTATTCTTAAACTAATATATAATATATAAGTAAGGTTATTGTGCAGACGAATCTTAACATACTAAATGGAAAAAGTTAAGAAAGATTTTTTGTTTCCCATCTAACAAGCATGTATTTAGTTATAAAATCAAAAAGAAAATAAAAAAATTATAATTACACTAGTACAGTAACTGTATGAAAAAAAATATTATTTTTTTATTTTTTGCAATTAAAAATCATATTTAAGCAGATGGGGGAAAACTCAGCAAAAAAATTTGTTCTTCAATTCTTACGTTTAGTATATTAAAACCCATTTGTATTTGATCTTTGCTTAAAATATATTACATTTTAACGGCATATAATACATTACGTGTATATAGTGGAGGGTTCAAATGAGAAGATATTTTTTGTAAGAAGAAAAAGAAAGAAGTTTCAACCAATAAGAATGCTTCATTTTACTTTATTTAATATTTGTATTTAATTTTAATGTAAGAGTATATTTGTAAACTTACATAAATCATTAAATTATAGTCTTCCTCTTTAATAGCTAACTGCATTAAATTTGCAACTTATTTTCAAAAAATATATATTTTTAAAAAATAAAAAAATAGTTTAGAGTGTAGGATAAATTACTAGGTGTGTAAGATAAATTTAAATACGTGTAGGATAAATTTCGAAATGTGTAAGATAACTTTTTATGTGTGTTGACAAAAAAAATAGTGTAGAGGATGATCGTATTTATGACTAATTAATTAATTAAAGATAATAATTAATGAGATAAAAGAAAAACTATTTAATAATTTACAATTGTACCCTTTGTTCTTTTTTTTTCTCGGAGGTTTGTTTTTTGTTTGGCCTCTTGCCCATTTGGGTGGGGGTGTGTTTTATTGAAGTTTACTTTACAAAAATAGCAGTGGACCAAGTGTATTTTCAAAAATGTCAAGCTCATGCGTTATTGGAGTGGCGTATCAAGCACAGGATGCGTCCATATGTAGACACCAAATTAAAAATGGACATGTGTTCTTTCAAATGTTGCAGGTGGGCCCAAACGCATGGTACGATTTCTTCGAGAAATGTGCGTAGTCAATCGTCAAGGTAAGGAAATCGCTCCTATCTTGTTGACAAGACTTCCATTTCTTTTTGGGTATATGAGTAATGTCTATATAGTGAGTGACATTTTGAAATCATATATATACATAGTGTGAAAGGTATATGAAAAGTGTAAGCATGATATGTGAGTAATCATTGTGAAAATACTTTTGAATTTTGAAAAGGGAGATGTTTGATTTATGGTATGCATAAAATTGATAATAGCATAGTGGTGGTTTTGACTATAACCTGGATTGTTTCGAAACGAAACTTTAACTAAACCAAAGTGACCGAAAGTTCTCTTGAGTTTGGGAAGCATGCCTTGGCCTAATAGGTAGAATACTCTCGCCGAAATTTCGGTTAACGGCGTTCACCCTGCCGGTTACTACATGTCCTTAGTCAATCGAAAGTTCCAGACTTTGGCGGGATCGAAAATCAAGGAGTGGGACTAGTTATTAAGATGCGGGTATCAACCCTAACTTGATAACGTCATTCTCTAAGTGTGGTTGGTACTTACCAAACGAGGTAAAGAACTAAATCCGGCTCGTTGTAAGGGTCCAGTAGAATGTGCATGATGAAATTTCATCAAGGTAAAGATGTCACTCCTAACTTAATAATTTGTGAAAGTCGAGAATGCGAATTGAGAGTCTTTCACCAAAGTGAGGGTTTCACTCCTATTTTGGTGAAATTGTCTCGTTTGTGTAATACGAGTGTTTTCATGTCTCACATTTGTAAGATAAAACGTCTTAGGAAAGACATATGTATTTTCAAGACAAAAATGAGATAGAAGCAAATAGTAAGAATTTGAGTGTTTGAAACATAAAGTCAAAAATGGTCAAGTATGGGTGCTTAGATTATAGACTAGGTCAAATTATGACAATTTTCCCTAATTCCTTATAGTTATGGCTTTGATACCAATCTGTCACTCCCCAACCAATGATGGAATCATTGGGGCGAACGTAAATAGATTGCTCGAGACTTTATAACACTAAATGTGACAAGTATTTAATAAATTCTATTTCATTCCATTGCTATACAACAAATAATGTATGTCTAATCTATAAACATGAACTTAAATTTTGGTGTGTTTCTAGTCGTCCCTACTAAATTTCGTCGATATCCACATCATCAACTTGCAACATGTTTAAAAAGTATAGTTCAACATAAAGGTATAGGCGAGTACACAAGTTTAATGTAGCATAAGTATGTAAAAAGGTTTGAACGAATCCGCATGGCAAAAATAGTTAACTAGATTAATGTATCATGGCATGCAATTTTACAAGTCAATCCTTTGATTACCGCATGAAATTAAGGACTTCACCTGACCACAAGACTACGGGTGGTGCGTTACTCTTATAGTGCTATATATGTTAAGGGGAGGCTCGTACGAAGTTAATGACAAGCGAAGCACATAAGTATGTTCCAATAATACAAATCAAATATCACGTATTTTAAGCATGCATGTATGGATTGTTTGTGTTTGCATAAAGAATAATTGTGATTGTGTATTCTGATATATTAAACATATTACACCCAAAAGTGTAAAACTTAAAAAAATGGGGTCGAGTGTACTCACAACTTTACAAAGCTTTCCGATTATCCGCGTAGACGGGTTGAAGAGAATAGAAGAACGAAGGTGTTTGAGTGTTTGGAGTTTATGGAATGTTTGGACTCGGAATTAAGTATTAAAGGTATATGTATGCAAAAGTATATCTTGTTTAGACACTCGTTTGGACACTAAGTTTTAAAGTGTTTTCATGGGTCCTAACGTGCCTATTAGAATCGCAAATGGGGAATAAAGAACAAAGATAATATAACCTATATTCACGGCGTGTAATCATTTTCCAAATAATATCAAGGATTCGGTTATGTTTATATTTATATTTTATGTAGTATATCTAATAATAAGTCTGTCATATGTAATCATAGAATTCATGGAAGTCAAGCATCAAGGTATAAAACACTTCTTTGTATGATTCACCAATGCACAAATCATTACAAGGATGATTCAGATAGTCATGGATGAAAAGGAAATGTACAACTAATTACTATATCAAGTAGCCAAGTAAACTTTAACCCGGTGAGTCATTCCTGACATGAGATTAACTAAGTGTCTACTATATCAAGTAGCCAAGTAAACTATAAAAGGAAAGAGTTAACTAAGTGTCAGAGGCTAGACGGGGTTAAGTTACTTTAAGTCTAGCAAACTACTTGAGATAGCAATGGTAAAACATCAAGTGAGGTGGTGGAATGAAGTTATGATATCCAAGGCTTCCAAGTATTCACACCTACACCAAAACACAAGTCTTGCCATAAACTTTATAGCAATCTCGGATGGTTTCATCACTTGTGGGTTGCATAAACCTTTGCAAAAACAGAAAGTTTAGAGGTGTTTGCATCTCTTAAACTCATAAGAATCTATTTCTAACAAGTCTCATAACCTTATATAGGTTTAAGAACAAGTAGGAACAATATTAAGTCAAGAAAAACATAGTTTGTAAAAGTTTAACAAGAGTTCTTCCAAAACAAAAGGTTTGGACCTCAAAATGGTGATGTTCCATCTTAGGTACCATGGTAATCTTGTGGAACACTCCTAGAAGTGTTCCAAGCTTTGTAGAGGAATATTTTATGAAGAAAAGATGGAGAAAAGTGAGTTTGAAATCACTTTTGCACTTGAAAGTAATCTGCCTTGTTCTTGAAATTCCAGAGAATTTAAGAGTGCTTTGATGATTAGAAATGTTTGGAAAGTGAAATTGGATGTATGGAGGCTCCTATTTATAATGGGGATGATTAGGGTTTGAGTTTAATGAGTTAGAAGGTGATTGGAGGTTAAAAAAGCGGCAAAAATGGACCAACCCCCGAGCTGGCAGCGTTCTACTGCGGATCGGCTCTGTCGCGTGGTGCTAGGGCATGCTTTCTGAAAATGTCCATTTTGATCCCTGAACTTTGTATTTAGGTCGTTTTAAGCCGTAAACTTGCATTTTAACATGTTTTTAGGTATTACAAGTGTAATAAAGTACAGTATAAGTGTATGAAAGTATAATTTGAGTATCGAGAATGTATCTATAAGTATTGACATGTATAATATGTATCGGTTTGTAAGAATACGCGTATTTAATGATTGATTGTACGCAAAACGCGTATGTATAAAATAGGAGGTTTTCTAAGATCAAAGTCTTGGACTACGAGGTTGGGAAAGAGTATGGATATAAGTTTCTAAAAATAGATTTACGACTACACTTTCTGAATAAGGAAAGTTCAGAAATGCAAAGCGTTACAGCTAAGATTTAGCTAAAAAGTCCATATTTCCTAAAAAGAGTAAAAAGTCATAAAACACGACAATCTCAATCGTACAACATACCAAATACCCACAAATAACATAATAAAGATTACTAAAACATCATATATGTGGTTTGGTGTTGTGTTTTGGATGATAAGATTTGATTATGGAATGGCAAACATTATTTTGTTTTATGTTGATTAGCATACTGTGTTTTATATTCACAGTTCTACGATGGCGTGTTTGAAGTTTATGGACTATTAGGGTTTGAATATGGTGTTTTATTAATCTTCACTTTATTATTTGCGGGTTTTAGGTGTGTTTTATGACAGGAATTATAGTGTTTTATGACTTTTTACACTTTTTAGATAGTTTGGACTTTGTAGCCGAACCTCATAATAATAAGTCGAACGATAAACTTCTAATTTTATTAATGAATTAGCATAATCTAGTTATACTCTTGTAGTTTATAATTCAAATTTATTTAGAGGCTATGAATGTTTTATAACAAACTTATAATTATAATTTCTAATGGATATAGAATGATAATAAGTAAAGAATAAACTTAAAGAGATAAAATTTCTAACAAAAGAAAATGAGATGAAGAGTAGAAAGGGTGACAAGTTTGTTTGGTGGAGGGCTCTTTAACTTGTGTGTGAACAAATGAAGTTACATGCCCCTATTTCCATCATTTTTTGGCACATCATCTTTGGCACTTTATTTGTGATTTGAGGAATATGACTTAGATTTGCATATACAAACTCTGTAAAGTAATTTAAGTTTGAAAGTTTGACTCAAGCAAAAATAATGGCTTTTATTTTATAAATTTGTATCCATTTATAGCCATATATAGTAGGAATAGGAATGGTAATTATGTAAAGAGTTTTCAAGTATCATGTTACTTTTTTAGAATGGAGTCTAAACCCACTCTTTCCAAACACCCAAAAACTTAATTTTAATCCTAATCCTAAACTTCTAAAAAACATAACCCTTAAAGATAAACTAAACTCAAAAGCTAATTTTAAGCATATAATGCACATGTGTAGTATAAGTTTTTTTATACATAAAAAGTAGCGAAATTTTAAAAAAATTGTAAAAAATGGCATGTTTTTTAGACTTTTTAGTTAGTTTTTTAGTTTTCTCATTTATATGTAGTTTTCTCATGATTCTCTCCTATATATAAATGGGTTAAAAAGAGAACCACATTTAATTGTGAGAACCGTGAGAACTAGGCTATCCAAAAGGTTTTCAGAATTTTTTTTCTCAAAAGTCATAAAAAAATCACTTGTTTTAACAAAAAAAATTTTAAAAAATGTCGCATACCCACATTTACATGAGACATAAAAAAATATTTATCTTCGTAAAAAATTTACACCAGTGCGTAAAAAAACTTACATCAAAATTTCTGACTCGACAATTTTTTTTACTTTTTTACAGATGTGTTTATAATATTTTCATATACGTTTGTGTAAAAAAATTTTGGCCCAACTCACGCGGGAAGAAAAAAGTTCTAACGATTCTCACAACTCGTGGTGGTTCTCATTTGAAGCGAGCCTTATATATATATAGGGGTTGGTTAACGTACAATGTTCCTTAACGTACGATGTGTACGAGATGAAATTACGCACGTTATAAAACTCAAAAACCCTAATCACGCATGTTGAAAACCATAATCACGCGTGTACAAAATCAGAAATCACACATGGGGTAAAAAACCTAACCACGCATGCTATATTTCATCAGTGTACGTTAAGCAAAATTGTGCAATACACTTTCAGTTATATATATAATTAATATATATTATATATATATATGGTTAACATGAGTTCTCATAAGATCAAGCAGTCGAAATGTGCGTTAAGATTTGGGTTGCTTTGACTCTCTAACACTACTCCACAAATCATCATTCATGATTATAAGAATAAACGTTCATCCTTTTTAACACTCTTGAATATCCTTATACACTATCTTAACATCTTAGATCCAGGAGTGTTAAATAGGTGGTGTTTGCATGTTGGTAGGTTGAACCCTACATAAATCTAAAACTTCACGCAAACACTAAAACCATATCTAATATATGAACCTTGACACGACATAAATTTTCATGGGTCGGTCCGAACACGACATGCTTAACCCAGCCTTTTTATTTATTTGTTTTAGTTGTTTTTCTTTAACAATTCACTGTATAATTTGGATAGACACTAAAAATAATGAATTTTCTCACATTATTAAGTCAGATTCTAATGTCACATATGATGCATTATACACCATGTACTCCAAGTCTCAAGTAGTATGGTCTACTTTTTTAAAGGCTACTTTGGTCATGGTAATACGACTAATACATTATTACATCATACTTGTTCCTTTTATCAATTCATGGTAAAGATAAATTGTCACTCTAAAAGATATACTTGCACAAACTAAATTAAATGATTTCCCTTTTACAGGGGTCAAAACATCACAAGGTTTAGGGTGAACTATCATAGCCCTTCATTAAAAGGTATGTTGGTTAAGGGTAACTATTACAATTAATAACTAAAAAGGTACCACTATGAACTCTATTAGGTTAAAAGAGTCTTGAATGATAGATTAAAAGTGAGTGACATGATTCTCATGATAATGAAGATCATAACAACACACTATAACCTTAGGTCACTCGGTGTGGGGGCGTCCAGGCCCGGCTTGGACCGGGACGCCCCCAACACCGCGCCGGGTGGGTCGTTAGCGTCCTCAACGTCGCCTGCAGCCGTTGGAGACGGGCCGGATTCTTTCAAAATTCTTGAAACCCTTTCAACTGTAACCCACCGAACTCCTTCATCATCACCATCAATTCATTACAACGCCATTCAACTGTGACCCATTTTACATAACCCTAATCAGGCTCCCTCATAACCACTCAAAGTCGACCCATACAGGTGTAGCATCGCTCAATTTTTATACCGTCAACCAGAATCCACACCCTTTCTAAGAAGGAGAAAGTGAGCCGCCGGTGGTTCCTTTTTTCCGGTAAAGAACCGCCAACCGGAACCCACATAAGTGCAGCATCGTGTACCTGATGATGCCGCCATGAGCCGCCGGTGATTCGTTTTCTGACAGAGAAGAACGAGAAAAAAAGAGATGCGAAGGTTTTATGGTGGTGGTGTAGAGAATAAGAAGTAAGAGAGAATTAACTAGGTGGGGTCGGTCGTCACACATTTTCTAGCTTCCATCTCTGGAGGGGCGTCCTCCAAGGCCTCTGACGTGTATGCTGACGTGACGGGTCGTCCTGGAGAGAGGCCCGTCACCCACACCGAGTAGCTTTAGAGCCTTTCACTAAGGCCACTCGGTGTGGGGGCTGTACCAGCCGCGTCGCGCGGCGACGACTCCCCCAACACCACGTCGGGTGGCCCGGCGTCGTCGCAGCAGTCTTCCCAGGGAGGTGTGGAGACGGGGCGAGAGATATATATATTTTAAATATATAGCCGTTGTTAAACGGCTAGATTTAATAAAAAAATTAAATTAATAATTTTACCTATAAATACCCCAATACCATCCAATTTTTTACACACTTTCTTCACCTCTTTCTCTCAAATTTATAAAACCATTCTCATCTTTTTATAACTCTCCAACTTTTTTCAAAATCTTCAACTTTCGTCATGGATCCATACAACCCGAGTAACCCGAACCCAAATCTATACAACCCGAGCAACCCGAACCCGAACCCGAACCCGAACCCAAATCCAAACCCAAACCCAAACCCAAACCCAAACCAAAATATTTTCTTCGTACCCGGCTACTATCCTAGTATGGAGCCGAGTTGGTCATCGTCTCAATTTTCTTTCAACGCTTTTGGGGGTTTTCAACAAAGCCCGAACGCTTTTTCGCAAATGAGCCAAGTGCAACAAATGCAGTCGGTTCAACAAATGATGATGCGAAACCCTTACAATTCGCAACCACAACCCGAAGAGGACGTTGAAGAATTTGTTCCTGAGACCCAACTTCAAACGTCCAAACGAAAAAAAGGTAAACAACATATGGTTGAGAAAGAACAACCTTCGAGAGTGAAGGCGAAACTTTGGACGAAGACGGAGGAGGCGTTAGTCAAGGCGTGGGTTAGCACTTCCAAAAGCTCCATTATTGGTACATAACTAAACTTTTATAAAATATACCAAAAATTGATACAATAAACTTTTTTTTAATATAGCTTTTGCTACAATTTAAAAACATAGGTAACAACCAAACCGGCGACGGGTTTTAGAAGGAAGTATTGTCGAAGTTTCTTGCGATATGGAACAAGGTCATTATCGCGACATCGATTCCGTATCTTCCAAGTGGAGGAGATGCATCCGGTCGTGAACCGGTTTTCAGCGATTTACAATAACTTGTATAGTGGTCGCCGTAGTGGATGAGCGATGAAGACGTGTTTAAAGAGGCGATACGTCGATACGAAGATACGCATTCAACCGCTTTCCCCCACATATGTGCTTGGGAAATTTTGCGAACCAGCAACAAGTGGGCCCCGGTCCCAAATGAGGTTTCAACGGCCAAATGAACAAAAACCTCGGAGACCGCTAGTTACAGCGTGGGTGGAGGCTCGGACGCCCGTTGTCAAATAAATATAAACGACGACCCCGAATTCGATGATGAAGAGTTTGTGGTTAGAGAGGAGGAGCGTCCCACGGGTAGGGACAAATAAAAAAGGGCGGCAACTGGAAAAAAACATGTCGCGTCGGGGGCTAGTTCCAAATAAAAATGGACAACCTTATGAATCAGTTCAGAGTGTTCACCGAGGTCACGGCTCAAAAGGTGAAAGCGATGGAACGCGAGGTCGAGTTTAAAAAGTGGGAGATCATGACAGCCGATATAAACGCGTCTCCTGAAGAAGATCGACCGGTTTTGCGAAAAATGAAAGAAAAAATCGCAAAAAAATGGAGTTCGTAGGTTTTTTTTAGGTTATGTTTATTATTTTTTTCAGTAATGTTTTTATTTTTTACTTTTTTAGGTTATGTAATGTGTGTTTTTTAATTTAAAATGATTTTATTTATATAAGTAAATGTTAAAAAACTAGTTTAATTAATAAAGAAAAATAAAAAAACTCTCTGACGCGTTTGCTGATGTGGCGGGTCGTCACAAATTTCTAAGCTTCCACCTCTGCAGGGACGTCCCGTTTGCTGACGTGGCGGATCGTCTTAAAAAGAGGTTCGTCACCCACACCAAGTAGCCTAAAGCAACATGTGATGAACTCAGTACCTGTCCTCTCTTTACCCTCTTTTATCAAACAAAAGCTTATCACATGTCAATCAAAGTAAAGGGTACGTTACTAGTTGCCTTTTGCCAATAGTGCAGGAATCTAGGCTTTTATATTTTCCTCGTTTCTATATCAAAATTATAGTCACAAATACATCATTATGATTATTATTTGTTATCATCGTCAGTATGAATCGTAGTTGTTTTTTTAAGTTTTAGTTTTATCTTTTATATCATAAATAATATACGCTTTAATTTATTTAGTTTATTTAAAAATAAATTTTTAATAACTTGATTTCACTATCATTAAAAAAATAAGATGCTATTGTTTTAATTAATTTTCTCGACATTCCGGAATAACTTTTGTTGAAAACAGAGTTGTATTCAAAATGTAATTTTTTTTTGTAAATTAAACTATACTAAGTGTCGGTAACGTGACGAACCTAATCGATACCGACATCGGTATCGGTATTATTGAAATCGGTACCAGTATTCATTTTTATGGTTTTCGATCAGTATAAAACACGTATAGGTATCATTTTGGGCATATACGACTTTATTTCTTAGCTTTTCTATTTCGGTTGCTATACCAAGTGTCGATATTGTAACGAACTGAGACGATACTAGCCGAATTCCGTCGCGTAATGAACAAAACCGGAACATACATTTTCTCGACATTCCGGTATAACTTTTGTTGAAAACGGAGTTGTATTCAAAATGTAATTTTTTTTGTAAATTAAACTATACTAAGTGTCGGTAACGTGACGAACCTAATCGATACCGACATCGGTATCGGTATTATTGAAATCGGTACCAGTATTCATTTTTATGGTTTTCGATCAGTATAAAACACGTATAGGTATCCTTTTGGGCATATACGACTTTATTTCTTAGCTTTTCTATTTCGGTTGCTATAACCAAGTGTCGATATTGTAACGAACTGAGACGATACTAGCCGAATTCCGTCGCGTAATGAACAAAACCGGAACATACATCCCAGTATCGGTATTATCAGACCAGTACCGTACTGATAGCATAACAAACCGAAGCGATACCAACCAAATTTCCCCCACGCAATGAACCAAACCGAAGCGATACCGACCAAATTTCCCCCACGCAATGAACCAAACCGATAGCGCCTAAATTCTCGCGACATCGCGTGGAGGAATTATCCATACGTAAAATTTGAAAACATGGATCACTATTTATAATATGTTTTTTAGTTTTATGTTTCACTTTCACTCTTTATATTATATACTAGGTTATAAAATCATGTATTACACGGATTAAATATAAAAAAAGCTTAGAAT
The DNA here is from genome assembly GCA_947069175.1 of Scalesia atractyloides. Classification (NCBI taxonomy): domain Eukaryota; kingdom Viridiplantae; phylum Streptophyta; class Magnoliopsida; order Asterales; family Asteraceae; genus Scalesia; species Scalesia atractyloides. The sequence goes on from CAMTDV010000027.1 coordinate 6,362,275, forward strand.
AATATTTTAATTTATAATTTTTACAAAACCCGTGTATTACACACGTAAAAAATCACACTTCTTTATAATACTGATGACATAGTTAAAAAAAAGTGTAACAATAGTATAATCTAATTATTGCGTTTTTCTAATTAGTATTAATATAAGGATGTTTAGTAAAAAAACTAATTATTGTATTTTTATTTTACGATAATATCTAAACATTGTATTTATCTAATATATATATATATATATATATATATATATATTATTGTAAACAATACAGAGTATCAGTGTGTTCAGAACAATGTATTTTTTTTTGTAACAACGTGAAATGCCCCAAATCGAAGGGGGGGGTTCTCATTTATTGGATATACATTTTGGCAAATAGTTCACAATCGTAAATTTCATTACAACATGCAACGAAAAGTAAACATAACATCTAATGTCGATTACAAGTCACAAGAACAGTTGTCTTAACAAACGAAACATAAACAATAAAAGGGATGCTAGAGGTTCAATGTGTGCCTTCACCACTGATAGAAGTCTCTTAAACATTCAGCTTTAATCTCATATGTATACTAAAGGCCAACTATACTATCCTGAGTGAGTTATATTTTAAATAAGACAACAATAACTTTAAATGAATATTAAACATGTTTAAGCAAATAAGATACATTGGTGCATCACATAACTTACACATGTGGAATGAACATAGCACTTTATCACTTACATAATACTTTACTATGAAATAACTTACACATGTGGAATGAACATATCACTTTATCACATACATAATACTTTACTATGAAATGTAACATGTACATATACTATATATGTAGTTGATCAACCACCGACAAACTATAAAAAGTATTGCCCCTCTATTACGACCTTGTAGTTAACAGTTTGTATTGTTGCCTGTACTATGCAACATGCATATACGGTAACACTTTACACTTTATTAGTTTTAACTCTTTAAAGCTTTATTATTTCTTTAATAAACTTTACCATAAATCATTTTCTTAAAATGTAATACTTTACTTGTAAGCAATATTGAGTATGCACACCGCCACAAAACAATAATGTGAGAGGATCTAGAAACTCACATGTAATTCTATGTTATTCTAGTGCGATAAACGAGCTTTCCCGACCCTAAGTAACCTTGGTGTAATTGTTCCAAGTTCATATGCGAAGTGGGTCAACTATCATATCAACTATGGGGTTTATTATATTTGTTTTATTTATTATTGATAGGAATTCTCTTGTTAAGACCCTATGAATCGATTCAAACCCCAGATTCATACTAGAACCACGATGATTCAATAAAAATACTAAGTTAAGCCCAAAGATTCCCTGAGTAAGAACCATCGGATCATCACTTATTCCACGAATAGATAATCACCAAAAATCCGAAGAAAGATTTGTCTTTGAGTCAAAATAAGCATAAACAGGCATTTGAAAGAAGAAACAATTTCAAATTCTATTTCTAAATTCTAATTCTTGGAAATTTTTTTGAAGCACAACGCAGGTGTTGCGCTCTAAATTATCCAACGTGTAAAGTCCTTCTTCGCTCGAGCAAAGTTTGTGTTTTGCCTAAGCCGTTGTGTTATACTATCTATGTGATAACTTTAGGTGAGCATGACCTCAAGCAATGTGCCAAGTGTTAACTATTTTACACCTAATCTATGAAACGTGAACTATAAAATGTAATCCATGTTATGCGTGCGCACAAAGTGTGTGTACACTGTTGAGCGAGATGTACCTGTACGATGAAAAAAACCATAAATCTCCACTTCCTAGCGGCTGTGGATTCCAAATCTAAACTACTCAACAAGCGAACTTTATGAATTCATAAGCTACGAAATCAACAAAATCATGTTTTCATGAATTTAGATTTTCATGAAAAATGAGATCTAGATGAGTTTTCACTACCTTTTATTTGTTTGAACCAAAACCGAGCTTAAAGCTACAACCACCAGCTAAAACTAATCCGAGAAACCCCTTTCTTGCTTTGAGTTGCATCGCAAATGATCCTTTGATGTTCCCTTTCAATCATCTTGCAAATCCGACTTGTAAACAACTTGAAATGAACCTTCTCTCTCTATCTCTCTTTGTACAATGATGGAAATGAGGTTATGACATGTTGGCTAGGTTGTATACCATCATGTAAAATTACCTTTTCCTTGCCCCTCATGAACCTTCCATGTATTTCTATGCAACTTGGGTTTTTTATGTTCTAATCATCATAATGCCCTTATCAAAAACCATCTATTTATGAAATTTTGGAATGTGACACAACGTCATTATCTCTGTCAAAGCCCACGACGACGATCACTTATCGGTATATAAATATAAAAAGAGACACTTAAGGTCATAAAAGAGAATAATTCACATACACAATAATTAAGCACATAAGATACGTTGAATATTAATCGAACATAATGAAATCTACATTTTTATTTGGTTAGTTGTTAATTCATTCAAATCAAATAAAGTAATCCTAACACATCTTTAATTCATTCAAATAAAATAAAATAATCCCAACATATCTATAATATAATAAATAAATTAAAGGGTTGGAATCTTCCCCTCTTCACCACCATTGTCTTAGTAGTCGTCTAGCATAGCTTTTGTCAGCCCCTCCCTCGCTACCACCCACCACTATAGTCAGTTCAACTAAAATGTATCACATCTCATTTAACTTAAAGAGTTAATTACTATTTTCGTACATGTGGTTTGTCAAAAATCACTATTTCAGTCCATTAGTTTAAAAATTGCGATTTCAGTCCCTGTGGTTTCACTTTTATAACCATTTCAGTCCCTGTGGTTTCACTTTTATAACCATTTCAGTCTATGTGATTTCACTTTCGTAACCACTTCAATCCATTTATTCTGTAAGTACAGGGACTGAAATGGTTGTGAGGTGGACTGAAATGGTTACGAAAGTGAAACCACAGGGACTGAAATCACAATTTTAAAACTAATAGACTGAAATAGTGATTTTTGACAAACCACAGGGACGAAAACAGTAATTAACTCTAACTTAAATTCTAATGAAATTCATATATATTGACAAACTCTAATTCCTTTGTATTTTCATTTTTTTGTTTTGACAAATTCAATAACCTAAAAGAAATTTGTAAGGCTCTAAACCTAGGAAATCTCAAAGTTGAAGTCAAACATCAAATCATAGTTCTTAAACTGATAAATGTGATATAGTCGAAGCGAAAAACATAAGTACTGAAATCATCTAGTCATAAAAGTTTAAACATAAGGATCAAAGTCATAACAAGTCAATTATTGTCAATGGGATGCCAAACTTTAGGTTAAAGTAGGCTTCATTCCATGGCAACTGACTTCCAATCAAGCGTTAATACCTGTTTAATCTGACATGCATGCTAAAAAAAGTCAGATATGTTAGGTGAGTTATAGTTTAAACTATAAACACTGAGTTAGCATTTGAGTAAAAGCATTTGGTAAGTAAAGTTAAACCATGTTAAACATCAATCATCCATATAGGCATTAAGTTGTGAAGCGAACTTCACCATTAGTTGTCTATTACAAAGCGAAGTAGCCTGATACGAACATAAGACTTCCCATTCTATCTACGCCGTGGTGCTCACGGGATTCATCAATAGTTTTCTAGTAGCATATACTAGATATCAATAATGTTGGAGTTAAACAATTTAACATCAATCATTAACATTTAAAAGCGATCATATGTCATCAATCGTAAACATGTAACATCAAGCATAAGCGTGTAATAGCTAAAAATCACCACAGATGGTTCCAATCATGAACAGTAAGGTAGTATGCATATCTGCCAAAATAGTAAAAAGGACATCTAAAACTTACGTGTGTGTCAGCTTTTTCGCTGACTGTTATAAATAATCAAGCCCACAAACATTTAGTTAATCAGATCAAAGATTCACATCTGAACTGTGTCAACTTTTCGTATACGTCAACCATGCGAAATATGAGTCTTTCCACATGAAATGTTTCCATACAAATAGTTACTTTTTGTGTGGGCAGAGCTTTCAGTCATTTGGCAACATTTCACAAGTTATCCTATTCACATACTCCTACATTTTGCATATCATACATTTCGTATAGCTATTCACGCGATAAATGTACTATATATGTCAATCTATTACGCGAAACCTAGACTTTACATGTGGAACACTGGAAACGCATCAATAGTGGTTGTCCTTCAGATACAGACTTGCTTGACATCAAGGTCCTAACTTCTATATTGGAAATGCATAAAGATCAACCCATAAGATCATTATAAGCTTTAAACATAAAAACATGTGAACTTTTACTTGATACTCACCTTTTTATAATGAAAACCCTAACCTAAGCTTTAAACACTTCGAAACTCAGCTAGAAATAGCTTATTTACACTTTGGCGACTCTCGAATGATAAGAGAAGAAAGCATGATCATTAACTTTGATTCTTCGTAAGAAAGTGGTGTTATCACAACCCGATTCTCACATACTCTTTGGCTCTAGCTTTCTCTCTTTAAGGTTTATTAAAGAAAGTTGCAAATGAGGAGCATGATCTAGTCCCTTCCCATATTAGGGTTTTCATAGACAATTACTATTTTGCCCTTCATGAACTTTGCCAACATCATTATCTTTTTGGGCTTCTATTTCATGATCAATTTAATTTATTGTTATAAATTATTTGGAGTGTTACAAATATCACCAAATTAATGGGATAACTCTTTGTATTGACTTACATCAAAGGGACCATGATAGGTGCAAACAAAACCAGGGAATAAATGAGTAGCTATCCTTCAACCACAACTCACAAAAAAGTAAAGGTCCGCCACAAGACCGAACTACACAAGCATAATGCCTTATCAAGGGATGTGGATAAGAAAAAGAAATATATATATATCCTTGTACCAGACGATATTGACCCATCCGGACCTCAAAGATGGAGCGTGAAAGTCTCACCAGAGGGAAACGATCAATAGGTTATCTAATAAGAATTAAGTGTCAAAGATCTCAATAGTAAGTAGATCTAATACACACCCTAAAGTCCAAATGTTAAAGGCTTGTCATGTTAGGTAAAGGATAAAACTGGAGAACGAGCATATGATCTACCTGTTCATCTGACTAGTAACACTCTTGATGAAAACCATAAAATGCGTAAAAGTCAACCAATGAAAGGTATATAAGCTTATCTTGACAGAGATAAGCATTCAGTTCTCTCATTCACTTTTCTCTATCTCTCTCTATGCATTCATTATTCTTTCAACAAACAAATATTTATTCTTATGGTGGAGTCCGATCATAGTAAAACCCGCGAGTCCTCAAGCTTTAAGGGTTTACCAACCAGTTAGCCTAGAATCAAGCTAGGCATAAACTTCTTCCATACATATGTTTTCATGCACTTCCTTTACAGCCGTAAATAGATGTTGACGATATACTTGTTTACGTGGTGCACAAACACTCAACATGGAGCACGCAACGTTACTGTACCCCAACACAGTATACATGTCTATTTATAGAAACAAAACTTAAACTTCACTACTATTCATAATATTCCACAACATACAGTGTTACAACATGTATTATTTATAACTTTTGGAATGAGAATAAATGCCCCAAGTATACATACAGGAATTTAAAAAGTCATTCATATATTGAATTTGTATTTGACTGTGACTCTACATGTGTAAGCCGTCACGAATATATGCGGCTTAAAACCAAGATCAAAAACTCAAATATGCATTTTACAAACTATTTAAAAGAATAAATGTAGCAAAATACCTCAAACAATTAATAGAACAGTGAATGTGCCTGTACACAACAACAAACTACATGGCATGGTTATTGATTATGAACAAGCATTGATGTCTATATGCAAAAAACAAGCTTTGGATTTTTTTAGATCAAAAGAGTAAGGCTTGATTGTTAATATGTAGCCATAAATTTTAATGTGCAAATATTGGTGTGCATATGCAACAAAATATATATACTTTTTTAACAACAAATTTCTTTACTTCTGTCGTCTGTGAGACTTGAACTCAAGACTTCTCCCTCCAAAGTATTTAAAGGTTTTGTTTTACTAATGGACAACTACCTAATTGGTTATATATGACGATACAAATCAAGACTCGCTCTACCAGTGACACATGCAACTTGTTTGGTTTTGTACAACTTTATAAATTTATAGATATTGTAATTTCTAATGTATTTTATACAAAAAACGGGAAAACAATGAAAATATCGTATGTTATAGTTTTCTAACTATGAACCAAATAACATTCAACTCATAAATGAAAATCATTTACTTGTAGTGAAAGAAAAATGTATCGTTGATTTCTTTTAATACAATATATTTGATGTATTTAAATAGTTTATATATATGCCTATGCAAAATATCACCATCACATGCATGCCTAATTCTTTATGCCTAATTTTTCAACTAAATGACATCAGCCTTCATCTTGTATTGCAAACACGAATATTAAAATAAATCAAGTAAGTAAAAAAATAAAGTTTGCGTGATTCCATTGTTAACAAAGTTCAAAAAACTAGGTAACGATTTGTGACATTTGTGTGGATTGATTGCAACTTGCATGATCTTTGAAAATACATATGTGTAGCCTCTCTTCTAGGGTGTAACACCCTGACTGAAAGCGTAAATATCAGAACGTCACGTAATAGACTGTTCAAACGCATATGAACTATTTAAAATTTAAATATTCATTAATCCAAATCATATTTCCAATACATCAAAGAAGGCAAATTGTTCGTAACATGACAAATCCAAATTAAATTAACTAAGTCCAATAGCATCCTATATGAGTAACATGCCTTGTAAAGCATCACTAAATTTCATCACCTGAAACATGTGCAAAATAATGGTCAACTACGAAAAGTTGGTGAGTAACATAGGTAACAGTACATATATGTATAATTGAAAAAGTGTGTACAATTCAATGGCATACCATAATATCTAAAGCAATTAGAAAACATAGACTTGAAACTAAGGGCACACTCAAACCTTATGTCGACTTGTAATGAGGAACCCAAAGGGTTAACCTCTTGCTAGAATAAGTGTGTTCTATCATTCCTAGAGGAACTCCCCCCTAAAGAGGTCAATGAGTAGGAATGAGGTGTCAATCCTATAGCGTTATAACATACTACCATGCAGCTTGATCGTAGTTAATAAATGTACAAATAGTAACCATGTAAGTTCAAATAACACATAGATAACATGCAAATCATAGAATCGAATTGTAAGTTGTGAATAGTATGTAAATGTGATATATAGCACATGAATCACCCCAAAAGTATAAAAAGTGAAAAAAGAGGAATTATGTAATCACCTTACAAAGTAGGGGGGTTGATCTTGGAACTTGCAACAATCTTAATTTGTGAATTACCCTAAGTGAGTTATGTTTTAATTAGAGATTTATGGAAGTTAAGGGTTTGTTTTGTAATTTAGAAAATTTAGGTGCTAACCTGTAAATATGAATTTTGATGGGATTGAATTAAATAACTTGAATAATGGAGGAGTAATATTGTAAATAATAATAATAATAAAAAAATGTTTGAAGGAAGTAATAAAAGTGTTTTGGATAAGTTGAAAATAATATTTTAGGATTAAAATTATAAATTTAATATTAACTAATCAATTTAGGGTTTTGAAAACAAATTTTCGTCAGCTTTGCGCACTGATCCTGTAAAATCATCAAAAATTCAATCGGATGAATTAGAAAAATGAGTCATATATTAAATCAAAGCTAGCTCGGCGAACTACGAATAACAAAGAAATCCAACCCATTTGGAGCCGTTTAGAGCATTCACAATGAAAACCTTAAAAATATGTGAGGAGTTTAGTTATATTATAAGGAATGATTGTTAGTGGTTTTGAGTAGTTGTGAGTGGAGGAGAGAAAAATATATGAAAAATTATTGTTTATCTGTAAATATATGGGAAAATCTGCAGAGAGAAAATCTTATAAATTTTAATATTTTTAAAATGGTTGTGAGTGAATGATAGAGAAAATGTGATGATAAACGTATAAAAATATTATTTAATTGAAAAGAAGAGAGAATAAATAGTTGTTTTTAGTGGAAATATATGGATTTGGATAGGGAATTCATTGCGAATGCTCTTAGACATGGTTTTGGCCGTCACAAAAACATACCAATTTGTTGTAAAAATCGTTTATGTTCTTAAGAAAAACTTTTGATGGTTAATATTAAATTTTGACTTTTGATTCATCTTAGATCTATGATTACAACCAAAGCATGTTAGTTAATCATAGATCTAAGCTAGCTATGTTAGATTTTAGTAAAACAAAAATTGAAAGGTATGAACACGAACACTGCAAAGAACATTAAAACTTACTTGAAGTGAAAACTTCTTGAATCTTGTTGAGATATAAGAAAAGAACGAAATTTGGGAGCTCTAGAAAGATTTGAATTTTTGTTTGAGGTGTAAAGAATAATGAGGGTGGAGACCCTTATTTAGATCGTGGGGTGTGGGCTTGGGTTAGGGGCGTGGGTAGTCAAGCAACACCGCTTTAGCCACACCGGGCCAGCGTGGGTAGCGGTGTTACCCCGCTGGTGTGGCTATGAAGCCTTACTTGGGGCGAGTTGGGGGGACGATGTGGCTTGCTAGGATTGGCTTGCTGAATCGACCGTTTGGGCTAGCCGTTGGCCATGGTGGTTTCCGCTAACCAACTCAAAAAATTTTTTAAAAAAAATACTATTTTTTACCTATAAATACTCACCCCAAACATCAATATTTTTCACATCGACTTTCTTTAAATACAAATCTTCATCCAAAACCAACAAAAAAAAACGAAAATGGTTACTTGGACCGAGGAGGAGGAGATAGCGCTAGTGACTTCAATCGTTGACGCACAACGTACGCTACGTCGTGCTCAAACCACGTACTGTGGACACAAATGTTTCAGCATTGCCAACAACATGTTGGAAACCCGCTTCACAAATTGAACGCGTGTCAACATAAGTTGCGTGAGCTAAAATCGAAGTTGGATAGGTTTAAAGCATGCTTCATCCGTGTCCCGACGGGCGACCTTAGCCATGAGATCGAGTGGAGATGCCAAAATCGAGTATAGGCACGATGACAATATGGAATTTCGTTGGGTTCCCCACTTTAATATTAATAGTACTTTGTAATTTTTTAATTTTTAGGATTTATGAATTTTTTTTTATTTTTTAAGATTTATTAAGTTGTTTTTTTAATTTATTTGGATTTTATGTAACTTTTGTTTTAGTCATATAATGGTCTGTTTTCTTTTATAAAAGTCAAAATATAAAAAAATATAATATATTCACATGGTCACCCACGCCGGCTAGTCCATGCCGTTTCCACACCTCATTTCTTTTGGGGTGGCCTGGTAGAGCCCATCTCTATCACATGTCAACCCAAGTCTTCTCCCCACACCCCGGGGTCTCATGGCTTATGAATTGGGGTTTAAAAAAAAGTAGAGATGGAGACAAATTTAAAACACAATTATGAAAAAAAACATATTTGAGAAAGAATTGAGCAGAGAGATAGAGTTAGATTTGTTTAAAACTTTGATTAATCTACAAGGTTAAGATTATGATTGAGGTGATATTATTTTTTTTAGATTTAATAGATATATCTCTATAATTATCTTATTATCTTTTTTAAAAAATTAGATTTAATAGACATATCTTATAATTATCTTATTTTCTTAGATTTTATAATATATACTTTGAAAAAATAAAAATATGATATAGATATATCTCTATAATTATCTTATGATTTTAAAAACTTGTTATGTTAATTCTTTAAAATTAAATAAAATAATAATAATAATTGTAATAGTTTGAAAAGTAATTATATTGAAATTATGTATAATTGTATCATAAGATCCGTAAGTTTGAAAAAAAATGAATTTGTTATTATTATTTTTTTTCTAGAAATAGAACACATGTAAGATATATTATTATTATTATTATTATTATTATTATTATTATTATTATTATTATTATTATTATTTCTTTTTTAACGTGAATAGAAACTTTTTTTTACTTAATCTATTCTTGTAAAATAGAAATTATTAATGATTAAAAACTATTATATTTTTATTATAAAAAGTTGATGTATAAAATATGTAAAGCTAAATAAAATAACAAAATGATAAAAAAAATAACACAAAGTGTTTTACAACATAACTAAAAATATTGGATGCTACATAAGGCTTCCAAATCCAACCCTATTTGTAACAACTAGTATTTTGACCCGTCGTGCGTTGCGGTGGCGTCGAAACTTAAAGTAATTCGAATTTTTACTGTCAAATATCTTACCCGACTCATTTCCCAGCAAAACTTATGTCAAAACGTAGACTAACTTAAAACATACATAAAATAAGCACGAAAACGTATTATATCTCATCTCACTCATTACCAAGAAAAAATTACGTCAAAACAATGTAAACCAACTTGTATTTATAACGAAATGTACTTAAATAAAGCACGTAAGAAAATAGTATTTCTTTAAAGTTGAAATGTAAAGTAACTTGAACCTTTTAGTGAAAATGTATTATATATGACAAGACGTTGATCAATTAAAAACATATATAATTATAAGCATGAAAACGTATTGTCAAAACGTAGATGACCCGAAGAGCGTAAACGTTTATAGTTGACCCATGTACATAAAAATAAGCACGTACAATTTAAGGAGGTCAAAATAATATTTCACAAAATTTTCATAAAGTTAAAGGATGTAAGTAATAATGCTAAAAGTTAACGGTAGAAAAAAAAAACAAAAGGGGAGAAAAAGAAAAAAATCCAAAAAAAAGAAAAATACAAAGAAAAAAAGAAAATAAATCTCCGCTTGGCTAAGTAATCTTTAATCTAAATTATATATATGAGAGTTATAGTTTGTAACTCCGATTACGATCTATACATGATAAAATTAGTTGTATGGGTTGAAAGTATGATCGATGATCACCATCCATCATTTGTGATGGATCATCATTAATCACATAAAAAAATATAATAAAAACCCCACTATTAAATTAAAAAATAAGTGTGTGCGTATGTATATATACATAAACTAACTTGAAAACTAAACTAGTATACAAGGTTGGATCAATGATAAGCGGAAATCATGGAAAATAGTTTAGAAAATGAAAATTAAATAAATGAAATATTCATAAAATAAATATTTATAAAAAAATAATAAATAGTTGATAAACAATTAGGGAGAAGAATTTTACTATGTTATTTATTAAGTATAATAATTTGAGCACACAGAAAACTAACTAGGAAAATTTTCAAATGATTACTAGAATATTGGGCATACAAAATTATGATACGTATCATAACCAATTACTTATTTATTAGTTAAAACTGAATTTCAATTATGAGTATAAATGTATATTATTCCAATTATATATATATATATGAAAAAATATTTTAAAAACTAGCTTAAGTTAAGAAAACTCATAAGAATTCCATTTAAACTTTTTTTTCATTTTTATTCTTTCTAGTATGTTGTATATATTAATAATATTACATTTTTACATATGTGTAAAAAAAGTTATTGTAATTAAATATTTATCATTTTTACGTAGGTGTAATTTTGTTTTACAACTCATTTTTTGTTATGTGCATACAAGTTTTTTTAAATTATTTTTAATTTTTGAAAATATTAAAATTTGTTAAGCCAATGGATTAATGCCATCAACGGATAAGATTGATGCGGAAGCGTAAGTATCTGGAACTTTCAAAAAGGTGCGGCTAACCATTAAGGGTAAAATAGTCATTAACGAAACTTACAAAGCTATCTCAGCCGTCGGATAAAAATAACACAGATCTTATAACATAGGCTATAAACGTCAAACACCGTATGGAGGGGTATGGTCCAAAAACTATGCGCCAGCGCAAGGAACCATACCCTCAACAACATACTACAAGAATAATCTTGCGCGCAATGCGCAACGATGCGTCTTTCTTGGAACTAGCAGGTCATACAATGAACATTCGCAGCCTGCGCAATGGTAAGTTAGACCTGGAAGCGCAGGCCCCTTGACCCTGTGCTGATAGACAAACATTGCATGCAACGCGCAATGGTAATACAATACTCAAAGGTCACACAACGAGCCTTGCGCAGCCAGCGCAACGACAAGTTAGACCAACTCATACAGATCACACAATGAGACTTGCGTACTCAGCGCAACGGCAAGTTAGACCAATACTTACATGTTACACAACGAGCCTTGCGTACATGCCACAACGACAAGTTAGACCAACTCATAAAGGTCATACAACAAACCTTGTGCACTCAGCGCAACGACAAGTTAGACCAAACAATATAAGTCACACAACGAACCTTGTGCACTTGGCACAACGGCGAGTTAGACTTAGACGCGCAGGCTACTTGACCCTGCGCGGACCAAACAACCCTCTAGCCACGAAGTCCTAAAACCTTGCAAGGACAAGACAAACATGAGAGCTACTCATAGTCTTGTGGACAAAAGGATTTATCCCTGCAACTCTGCGCTGGCCATAAAGCACTGATAAAGCCTTGCAGAAGGGATAAGCGCAAAGAGGCGTTGACTATACACAAGGGTACAAAGGAGCAGAGCTGTGACCAATGGTTGCTTGGCAGGTTGTGTCAGACTGCGTCGCATGAACAGTATTGCAGAGGCTAGACTGTGCACCAACCACTCTCACGCTAGTGACTGTCACACTTGCTCCACTTTCGGTTGATAGCAGGTCCGACACCAGGGACAGCTGCCTTTAGACGTGGCACCATTCAACATTCGACAAAGCATACCTCCTGCCAGGGATACAGAGGACAGTTCGGATAACCCTGGGCGTCTGGGCCGGGCCCAAGGCCCATCAGCCCATCTCCTAAACCCACTTCACTTCGGCTATAAAATAAGGGTTGCACCACAAGGTAACGCATCATCAAATATCATATACACGCTCTGAATACTCATTACTTGCTTACCTTGCAATTACCAAAGACTTATTCTCACGCCGGAGTGTGACGGCGTTGCTAGTTTTGCAGATCAGCTCGAAGTGAGATTACCCAGAAGAACGAACGAGAGACAACCTTTCATGCAGAAATACTAGGCTGTAACTAAGATATATACAAATACCTCTCGGTTCAGACCATGTTTCTTCACTGTATTGTAAATCAAAGAACATAAAAGCATTAGAAAACACAGAAGGTTTTAATTGTTGTTGTTTACAATAAAAACATTAGAAAACGCCAAGTATATAGAAACGCCAACATATATTAAATACATTAGGGTTTTATACAGGTTTTTCATGTGTGTAAATGGTGATGGGACATGTACCACTCTATCACGTTATTACCAAATATCTTACTTATTCAGGCGATTTGTTCTTAAAATTTTTTTATATAAAATAAATAACTAACGAGCCTGGGTTAACTGGTAACCCAGACGAACCGACATTACAGAGTAATACACTTAATTTACAGCTTAAAGATATTAAAGTTTTAAACTAAAAACTGTCATGCATGATCATACTTCAACTTTCCCGTGAAAGTATCCAAAGAAATAACGGTTAAATAGTGTTTTGTTCTTCACATACTTGGACATCCGTCTGGTTCCTGCCTTTGTAAAAGCCTAATATAAACACTAAAAACAATTTGTGTTTGAGTTAAACGGTCAAACGCGACTAAAATAACAAAGAAAAACAAATTTTATTCTTTAGATGTTTATTTCTCTACAATCCAATTCACATCTAAATCGGTCCAGACCCAATTTATGCTTTAGACGTTTATTCCTCTACACTTTTAAGCTAAAACCTACTACCTGGACTCATATTACTTGAGTATTTCGCTCCTACTGTTCAGTTTGGGTTTATTACTTAACAGGCCCGTTAGGAGGCATTATGCACTTAGTTCATGCCTCTTACTTTCTTATTAATGTTCTAATCGCTTCTAGCAACCACAACTCAATTATTGGTTGGTTACTTCAGACAAACCTTAACTTTTTATTATAATCTTCCGGTATGGTGTTTTACCCAAATCGACCCGTTATGAGACTTAAAGCCTTTTTTTCAAGTCTCTAACTTTTAGTTACCGTAAGGATCAACTCGATCTAAGGATTCGTATCAAATCTACCCTTGGAGGTAGTTTACCAAAAACCCATTATCCGATGGCGTTTTAGTCAAATTTAAGCACTTTTTCCAAACCAAGGAACTTTTAAAGGTTAGATAAAAACGAAGAGCACTTTTTACTCATTGTCACATCTAGATTTATTATGCCTCTAAGGACATAAAGGTTTCCAACGGTTTAGTAGTTTAAAACCCATTATATATTTTATGAATTGTAGACAACTATTTAATCTATATATGTTTGAATTTAAATTTTTATTTTTATCAATTAAATTATTCAATTATAATTTTTATGAATTCTATAAACTAAAAACGATTTTACACCCATTTAGGATCTGATTATAAAATAGCATTTATTCATATATATTTACTATAAACTGAAAACGATTTTACACCCATTTAGGATCTAATTATAAAATAACATTTATTCATATATTTACATATTCAAATATCTAATATTTGTTATGATTTGGTGAATCCCATTGTATTTTTTGCCATATCATCATAGCCGAAAATATTTAAGTAATTATTTTCTTTTATCGCATTTCAGTTTGTATCATGGCTTATTTTAGCACTTTATATATATATTTTGTAGAAGTGACAACTAAAACCATTTTCTTATGAATGGGTCGATTTATGTTATGTTTTATCTCTAGAAAGTCTACGATTATTTTTTTAAAGTAGCCAAAGATGATAAGACACTACAGAGTGAGACGTGTACTCAAGTATTTTTCATTTATGATATATAGTATATATATAGATATAGATATGTGTGTATATGTGTGTAGAATGTTTATTAAAAACAATTTTTAGTTGAAAATTGCAAGACTCACAAATTAATACTTGCATGTAGTTTTGAATGTTGTTATGACAGTAATAAAGAGAGTGAAGTATACGGTTACATAACTGCTCTTTACCTCACATTTAAAACAAACATACTTGTATTTATATCTCGTAGTTTTCTACTTAAATTTACAGTAAATTCTAGTTGATTTAGAGTTTTGAAACAAATGAAAAATCGATATCCTATTCAGTTGTAGATTTTACACGAATGAGTAAAAATATATATATATCAATTATTAGGAACAAAATCATTAAATTTCGCAAGATGAATGTGGTATGACGTATAACGAAACAACATGTGGCTACTCACGAATTTGGATGTAGTCTAACATACTATGAATCCTATTTTATAACTATTTTTGGTCTTTTAAATAAATTAGTCTCAAACTTTAATTGATCTTCTTCTTTGTTTGTCCGCCTTTTGTTATTTACTTTCATTATCTAAAATCTTAAAAATCGACTACTTTGATTTTAATTTGATGGGTCAAAATCAATATTTTCAACATATAACATGGCTTCAAACATTAGATAGACGGTACTAATTAAGAAAAAGAAATCATTTTCTTCTTAAAAAATAACAATATTTCACACAAGAGAAAGAACTTTATAATATAGTATGTTGAAATTCCGGTTACGTAAAACTCTTCTATATTTTAGGCAGAATTTGCATTTTACATGATAAAGCTATTACTTCGATCAATAGTTATCATGTAATTGTGCCGTAAAAATGACTACTAATTTAATAAGGTTATCAAAATATGTGATACTAGTAAATTGCCTAGCGCGTTGTCGTGAGTTACGTCAAAACTTAGACCAACTAAAAACGTACTTAAAACTAACAACATATTTCCGATGAAAATTTACATTAAAACGTAATCCAACTTGAATTTATACCAAAACGTGCATAAGAACATATTATAGTAGACCCAACTCATTTTTCGGGGAAAAATTTACATCAAAACTTAAATCAAATTGAATTTATGTCGACAAATAAAACTCGATTACAAAGTCTTTAGAAAGTTAAGAGAGTGTAAGTGTTAATGCTAAAAGTTGAAGGGTATAAATATACAAAAATACAAAAGTATAAAAAAACGAAGAAAAGGTCAAAGGCCCATTCACCAAAGTTGGTAATTGTATTATAGAAAACTAATTAAATGGATATAATTTTGTTGTACAAGTTACAACTTAAAAATTAACCTAATTCCAAAAGCATGTATATAAAAGTATATCCTTAAGTATCTATGATTTTAAGTTGTATATAAAAGGAAGATAAAAACAGGATCCACCATTCCCCCCCCCCCCCCCCCCCCCCCCCCATCATACACCTTTGTGGCCAATCAAACAATGCATGTGCATTACCATGCTATTTTTAGCCTTCCAACCATTTTTTAATTGTTAAATCCAAAACTCACATAATTTCTTTTAAAATGGTCAATGAAACATCATTAATGATGAATCTGAATACAAAAGAGATACGTACGTATGTTTAGAACACAAATAACCATGAGTAGGGCCAAAAACATAAAAAAATAAAATACAAACTTAGGTTAATAACACTCCACAAATGAATGAACTTGACTTCATTTGTTCCACAAGTGATCTAATATAAAGAGTGTAGAGAAAATATGTAATTCAAGGAATTTTGTTGATAAATTAAAAATACGTGAGTCGAGTATATTATACCTAGCCATATATTTAGGGCAACCAAATGAGTGAACCGACTCGATGCAGCTTCAACCAAAGCTTCGGTCAGAACTTAAATAAGCCAGCTTAACTTGTTTATCTTAACAAACTCAAACATTGAGCTAGACCACTCAACTCGTCAAAAGATCTATTTTATTTTCAAATTCCAATATAAAATAAGATTTATTGGACATAAATAATTAATTAATTCAATATGTATAATAAGCCCCATAACTCATAAAATAAGTTCAACACAATTTTAAGAATAAATAAGTTCTTGAAAGTTACTTTAAGAATAAATAAGTTCTTGAAAGTTGCCAAATACACTAATTAACTACAATTGTTCAAAATACACATTCACAAGCTCATAAATAAGAAAGCCCACAGAATTTGCTACGGTATAAAAATCACTGGTTCATCACCAATTTGCAGAAAACAATCACTAGTTATGTTCTTAACCGCCAATTTGCAGCAGCCAACAATAAGAAAACCGTTACTAACATAATTATATCAAAAGTCAGAAGGTGAAATCAAGGAAATTTTCACCTTTGGTTTTCGATGATAGAAACCATTACTAACAGTCTTACTCATGGTTTGACCTAAAACCCGGTAAAACCAACCGTAAACACCCTTATTTTTTAGTATTGGACTGATACATGATGTGAGACTAAGTTTGAAAATATTAAGGTTGGACACCTATAATGTCATTTGGTTATAATAAATAAATATCGAATTTAGGCTTTAATTTAAACTAGCCAAACGAGCTATCAACAAGCCAGCTAATGACTGGGCTTAATTTGACTTGAGATTGGATAGCTTACAAACGAGTCTCTTTTGATCGAGATTCAAGTAAAAATACGAACTATCTTCTATATTATTCATACATGCTTCATCAAGTTCAACGATAGCATCGATATTTAGGTTGAAATAAAGTCAAAAAACCGATCTCATATTTTGAGGCCCATCTAAAATACCAGGCCCATGATTTTAATGATCCGTTAGAAATATGTTAAGGCCCCCAATGAAATTGGGTTAGGCCTAGTCAGGCCCAAAGGAAAATAACCGAGAGACATGATCAACGAAGAATAATTACACCTTGAAACGTGAAAAGAGTACAAATCGGTTTTTTAAACAAAAAACGGTCCGGATCTTACACGAACCGGTTTTTTTGGTTGAGAAAAAAACTGGTTCGGTTTTTAACCAGTTTTACATGGTGGGAACCAGAACTAGTATTAATCGATTTGGTTAGGTTAAAAACTGATTTGGGCCAAAAAACCGGTTTTTTGGTTCAAAGATCCTAACAGTATAATAACCGCAATCTTTTTTGTTGTTTAAAGATCCCGTTACAAAGTGCGGATCATAAGTCCACTTAGTTATTCTTTTCTTTGTTTTACGTTTTGGTATACTTTTTTGCGAGTTAACACGCCGAAATGCGCATGCATGGTTCAACGTCTTTACGTCTGCTTTTTGTTCGGTTGAACAGTGTCGCCGCAAAGCGCAGATCATAGATATTAGTTAATGTTTAAGACTGACCGACAGACACACTGACAATTTTGTAAATAGCTAGAAATTTAGGGCAAAGAAAGTAAATCACTTAGTCTAGTTCCCATTTTTAATCGCAATTAATTTTGATATACTTCATTATAAATTTATAAGTATACCTACACATATACAATGATATCAAGCAATATCAAGCATTTTTTATCATTAGTTATGGTATTAGTGTTTCAAAACTCTCTCTCTCTCTCTATATATATATATATATCATAAAATCGACTATATCTTTATGACATATGTGTGTGTATGATTGTATGAATAGTTATCTGGACTATTCAGTTATTGGCCATAAGAGTAGTACTCTTTAATGATATATTATGGGCATGCTTGCATGCTGCTGTGCTATGTACAAAGTTAGGTGGTGGGGCTTTTTTGAGCATGTTCAAATCTTACTGGGTCGTAACAGAATCTAATGCCCATGACCTATAATTAAAAGCAAAAGTTATAAAAAAACAAAAAAACATTTGTACTTTCTAGTTAGCTAAATATCTCAGGGATTCAGAAGAAACCTCCACCTCATTAGTTTTCAAACTCACTCGAAAACCTTCCCAACAATTCATGAATGTTAGTAAAAAGTTCTAGACGCTACCGACTAGCAATTGATAAGGATTAACTGAATTAAAATTTTTATATGTAATTTCCAGTTTTATATATACATGTACACATTTTTATAGGTAAATGTTTTAATTATACAATACCCTTCCTCAATTAGAGGTGTACAAAAAACTCGAACCCGGGTATTAGAAAAACGAGGTTTTCTAAACCCGAACATACCGTAGGGTAGGGACCGGGTATGCATATTTTGTTCAATACCCGAACCCGAACCCGAACCGGGTTTTTCGTACCCGGTTTGTACCCGGGTTTTTAGTATACCTGGTTTTCCGTAAAACCCGTACCCGGGTTTTCGTAATACCCGTAACAAGGTTTTCATAATACCCGGACCCAGGTTTCTTAATACCCGGATCCGTTGTGTACAACTTTTTTGAACGTTAGAGCTTGTGTGAGGCTTTTTTTTGCTAATTTCAAGGCATACAATATGTAAAAATAAAGGTTTACATTATATTTCTATGTTTTATGCCAAAAAAATGAATCGAAAAACCCAATCTATACCTGATCAATACCCGAACCCTACCCGGACCCAGAAATAGGGTATTCTAATCCTGGGTATTGGAAACCCGAACCCGGGCACACAAGGTATAGATTTTCTGGCCAAAACTCGAACCCGAACCCAACCCGGTTATGGCCAATACCCGGAAAGTCAAAACCCGGTCATACCCATACCCGGGCATATACCCGAACCCGGGTATTAGAAGAAACCTGGTTTGTGCACCTCTATCCTCAACTCATTTTTTAAATATACAAGATTAATTGCTAGAATTCATATGATTTGGTTGGAAACTGGCCGGAATTTATAAGTTTTTGGCCAGAATCTAGCTAGAACCATCTATTTTTGGCCGACCGACTGCGTCCGACTAGAGCCGACTGCCAATTAATGGACCGATTAACGAAAAATTACATAGTTACTGACTGACTAGCGAATAATCGCCGACTAGTTGCGATTTTTACAACACTGCAATTCACACAACAACAATACAAACCACCACCTCACACCACATCATCACCTACTTTTACATTTATAATTGAAATTTTAACATTAAAAGAAAATTTTTTTTATTGAGCCTGCCCCAACATGAGAAGTCCTTTGAAGTGTGCAAACACGGATCACCAAGCCAAATTTGTGGATGGTTTAAGTATTTTGGTATATGATAAAGTACTATAAAGAGTTGTTATAATACATGAATACATGATACAATAAGGATCTACCTTAACAACCATTTTGTGCTGCTTTGAGTTGTACCTTTCCGCACTCTTAAACAAGATGATGTGTACATATTTATAGGAAGCCTCAAAAGTTGTTTACATAACATTTATTTAATATTCTTTTTAATAAAAATAGCAGCAAATTTATCGTGGATTCGTGCTCTACATTAACTTGGACCATATCTTGGGCCACTTTGAAAGCACGGGCTCGACCCAGCCTGGAATCCCTCTTGTAGAATGGGCTAGACCTAGGACCATCATAACCTTTTTATTAAACGAGTCATTTATATTACTTGGATTATTCCAAGGTTTTAATTGTGATGCATTATATTTATAAAAACTAGGGGTTGCCCCTGTGCGTTGCGGCAGCCGAGATTCAGGCAGTTTATTTCCGTGCACTCGTTGTAAATGAAAAAGAAAACCAAAAAAATACCGTCATAACACGTCGAAAATACTATCGGCAAATGTTTGTTTCATTTAAATTTTCATTGAATTATAGTTATGAAAACACGTCAAGAATTACTTGGTTAGATTTAGATAAATACCGAAAGAGAAAAAAATAATTAAAAAACCAAGTCCAAACTCGGTTGCTTGAACGACTATCTTTTTTTTATAAACACAAACTTATACATATACAAAACAAAACTATTTAAAATAATCTAGGTTACAAAAAAAATCAAATACTACACATATTTATAAGATTCACTACTACAAAACAACTATAAATTATAACATTTAAAAACAATCTTAAATAATTTATCATACATGCACAGCACTCAATGATAATTTGAATGATTTCCACTACATCACTTGATTTTAGATGTTGAGACGTAGAGTAAATATATAACACTAATCAGTCGGGTATAAAACTAGTTTAAAATATATCCAGGACTTCAATTATCGAACGGTTACAAAGCGGACACGAACCCCGGTTCAACCATAACTCCCTCGAACACACCCGACAAAACGTGTGTCCACATGGTATGAACGCTGCACCCTTCTTCCTCCCCATACACACGCAACACACCAGATCGCACCCCTTTTCATCTTGATCGTCCGTTTCTTCCAACAATCTCATCAACGACATCCTCGTAGGCGTCGCCACTGGTGTCGTATTCCCGACACTTGTGGTCAACGGTTCACCCGTTGACCGAGAGTTATTTTTCGTTTGCTCTATGATTAGAGTTATTTATTTATTAATAGATTTTTGCATTTACTATACCCATAAATCTACAAATTTACGAATGCCCAACAAAATTTTTATGTAGGTGGGCCCTGACTCAAAGCCCTATCAGTCTATCACATATGCATGTGTAAGTAAGATGTTATGCAAACAACAAATGCAATTTAGATGTGTTGTAAATAAGTTACAAATAAATTTTATCAACTAAATACATTGGAATCAAATTACACCCGTATCATTTTCTATGCATTGGTCCAAGATTTGATTGAATTTGAGACATAGATGCCAATCACAAGCCCAATCACAACAATAGCAATTGTGTTCACACCATTAGCCGATGTTTTTAGCTTCGTAGCAAGCGCACCAGCTGTTCGTTTATACGACTCTAGTACATTTTTATCAGCTTCCCAGTCGCTTGTTTTCTTCTTTGACTCATTTTCACATACACCTTCTTCGCGAGCTTTCCCTTCATTTTTTTCTCCTTTTTCTTCTACTCCCGTCTTCGGGTGATCTTTGTCCTTCACCACTTCTTTCTTCTCTATGTTTGATTGAATCGTTGGTGTTGGTGTTGGTTTTGCCTCAGTGGTGGTTTTTTTACCTACATTTGGTTCATCCACAGGCTTTGGAGGTGCAACCGGCTTAGCTTCCTCGGGTTTTGCTGCTGGAGTGATCAGTTTTGGTTGCCTAACAAAGAGAATGTTTCCTTCGAATTTTGCACTGATTTTGTTGAGATCACAGTTTCCAGACACTGGAAACTGCACACTAAATCGACTCCATGTGTTTTGGTAGACCTTTCGCTTGCCGCTAATGATCAAGTTTCTTGCTCTAAGTTGAACCCTCAATTGTTCCTTAGCAAAACCTGTACAATTTTCAAATTCTCACCAATTTCACTTATAAACATTCGGCATCAAACTATGAAAAACATGGGCTCAAATTAGAGAGTCCATTACCACCCCAAGCAAAAGTATTGATGGGCTACACAACACGGCCCAAATTCCACTCTTTGGGCTGTCATCTCGGACCTTCCTATATTTTTCATGTTTTTTCTATTATTTACTTATCTTAGCAGGCAAAAAGCAAGATTTTTGGTAGAAAATTTCATTATATTAGTCATATATTTTTTGAAATATTTGTTTATTTTTTGTCTATTAAACATGTACGCTTTTTAATTTTTATATTTTTTGCTAAGATGTTTTCATTAATGAATATGATGTATCTAAAAGCGAAATGGGACGTAATGGTTAATAACGAACCAGGAAGAGAGATGAGAAGGGTATCAGAATCATCTTTGGGTACCCACTCCATTGAAGGTTCGAAATCGTGATAAACTTGGGTTGGTGTAGGCGCTCCCTTTGATTCCATCTTTGATTAGCTTTGAATGTGAAAATTGTGTTTGAATGAATCACTTGATGAATTGCAACACAACGGTAACATCATGTTGTATATATACCCAACATAACATTTCTTGGTGGATGGTTGAGGCATGAATGGTACCAAGTTTCTTGCTAAACAGATATACCTTTCTTTCTTTTTGGTTGCTTTCCTTCTTATTTTCCCAACTCTCTTACGAAATAGTAGTTTTAAAAACCCTGTCATATGATAAATTATACATAAGAGTTTTGTTTTATACATACGATATATTTTGTATAACCTTATAGTAACCTATTTAGATGGTACAAGTATTTTATTCTTCCTAGATGAGTGTTGTCAAAGTTTCATAATTTGTAAAACATAGTTCATAATGGCAATTAAACAAGACATATACACATGGCACATACAAATAATATAACTTGATATTTAATAATCAAATGTTTCTTTAGTTTTGACTCTTGTGTATATAACAATGTAACTACGAGTATATACATGAATGTCAAAACTAATTATAATACATTAACACTACATTAATCACAAGAAGTTAGATACATCATTGCAATATTTTACACACCGTTAATACAAAGTAATCACAACAGTGAAGCAAACCTCGTACGTTGAACATCTTGTTGTAATTAGGTTGACGCACCACTACGCACACGACATATTGCATGTAATGCTAGATTTGTTGTGCGCAAGTAAATTATTATTATTATTATTATTATTATTACTACTACTTTCCCAAACTATATTATTAACTTATAGAATATAAGATTAGAGTTAGATTCCGGTATAAATGGATCTTCACATACAAATTAGTTTAACATACAAAGTGAAGGAGGGATTTATTTATTTATTTATTTATTTGAATTTTTTCTCTTCTTGTTAAACACGTATTTTTAGTTTCGGAATCTAAAAAAAATTGTGTAGTTATAATTATTCTACTAATGTAAATACACACAAAAAATACATTTTGCAACTAAATATCATGCTTAACTTAAGTAGATGGGAAATTTTTTCAAAAAAAAAAACATTTCCTCTTTCACTTAGTGTGCTAAGATTAATTTAGTGGTGACAACGGCTGCTACCATTCACCGTCTCATAGATACTTATACAAACTTAAAAGTTAAAACATAAACGTATATAAAGGTACAGAGAGAAATGGAGAACCTTTTAACAAAATTAAAAAATAAAACAAGGAGCTAATCTAGGAGCTAACAACTATATAATTGACTAAAGTCAATAACGTCATTTTATTTAATAAGAGTACATGTTACTAGGAACTATAATAGTCAAATGGCATATATTCCTAAAACCCGGGTATGATTATTATTAAACCTGGATATACAAAAAACCCGGGTTCGAGTACTAATGAGAATATGTATATCAGGACCATACCCTACAAATAGGGCCAGATTCGAGTTTTAAAAACCCGTCTTTTTAATACCCCGGGTTTTTTCGAGTTCGAGTTCAGGGTTTTTATGCATCGCTAAGTCTCACACTGTCACTGGTGGCGGATCCATATGGGATGGAGGGTGGACACATGCCCACCTTAGGGCACAAATTTTTAATACAAATTTTTCATCCATATCTTGAGAGACAAGTTATTAATATTAACAGAAGATAATATCTTTTACTGAGAATGGCAATAATTTCATAACCAAAGTGGAAGCCAATAAAAAAGCAATAATTTCGTCTTCTAACACTTATCTCGCTTAGATTTAATTTTTTTTCTTGAATTTTCTCTTCATTCAGAAAAAAAATACACACACAACTAACTTTGCACTAAAAATGTGGTGTTTAAACATTTAATGAACTATACTATTGTATCATATTTTTTTCCTTCTCATTTTAGCCGATCTGTATTATGCCTTATAAAAAACATCTGCTTTCTTCTTTATCTTTTTTTTTTTTTTTTATTATTTACCTTTTACAAATTCTTACATTATTTGCTTTATTGTTTTTCATTCTAGTCTAGCTTTTGATTTCCTTCCACAACGACTCCAAAGAAGTATTTGATAAACATATTAAAAGGATATATTTGTATTAATTTAGTACATCTTGTAAATATGTAATTATTACTAAACATAATTTAATTTCTGTTTTAATTGTAATAAAGTCTTTATTATTCTAGTTGCTACTAGGGGTGTTCTTTGAATTGAATTCGGGTTTATTTGACTTCTTCAAATCAAGAAAAGCTACAGAAAAGTTAAAAACTACAAAAAAACGCATCTCGAAATCTAGATGAGGCGATGGGTATCGGGTATTTGGGATTAGGGTTAACTGATGTGAGACTGTGAGTCATGTACTCGCGATTGCAGATTGAATGAGCATATATAGGCAATCGCTATTTGCGAACATTGTTTTCTAACATTAGGTTAGACACTTTTTTGGGCTATGTCACATCATTTTACATTTAACTTACTACCACCACCTAATATATAAGTGAACTGACCCAAACAGAAAGTCCAACTTATACATGTAAACACAGTTTTATTTGTCTATGTAAGCTAGGACCTCTATCAACCTCAATCCAGCCCACTATCAGCAACTAGCTCATACATAAAAACAAAGTTTCCATAAACAAATCACTTTCTTACTGGCATTTAGTTTGAAATCGGAATTTTCACAAACAATTTATGATTATTTCAAATCCATACTAATAAAGACTTGAATTTAATTAATATGTTATATAGAAATAAAACACAATGCATTTCGTTCTACATCAAACATCAAGGTAGTGTTTGTTTTTTTAAAAGATCTTCGCAATCTCTTCTGTCTGTGCCGCGCATACCACGCGCGGACATTGTCATCTGCAGACTGTTTGTTTTTCTGAATACGTTTCATTAAAAAACGTCTGTTCGAGCTCTTCTTGGTGCAGAATTAGCCCAGACGGTTCTAAGATCTTCTAAGGTCTGCAGAGAGTTAAGCACCACCACCATCCATCACCTCCACCACCGTCCACCACCACCCACCTTCCATCACCACTCACCACCACCGTATATCACAACCATTGTCCACCACCACCCGCCACCACCGTCCACCACCACCACCCACCACTACCATCCGTACACCACCACCATTTTATTTTAGAAGTCTAAATACTCTAAAAAAACAAACAACCTTCTTCTTGCAGACTGCAGAGGTTTGGTCCACCTCTTTTGGTACAAATGTCTACAGATGTGGTCCGCATACTATAGATATTTTACCTCTTAAAAAATAAAAAGCACCTAATTGTACACACTGACGATATAATCATAGTCCATATTATTGAAATGTCTAACTCAAAATATCTACCTCTTAATTGTTTATATAAGGGTATATAATAGTAATAAAATGTATTTTTATATTTGTCTTGCATGCATTAATAAGAAAAATATCCTATGGGTCACTAAAAAAAACTTTTTGCTTCACTTAAACAGTTAATAAAACAAAACGGCAGATGATATATCATCTTAAAGCATCTTCATAATTGTTTTTCTTACTACAAGATTAATACAAGTTGTTAAATGTCACTATCTTATGGGTAATAGGTTTAGTTATGAGGATATATCATTTTCCAGAAAAGATAAAAAAAACTATCTTTAATTACCAAAGTGGAATGAAGAAATAGAATTAAGTGTCATGTCTTCAGTTATCAGACATGTCAACATCTTAACAAGTCAATGAAGTCATTAGGTTATTGAATAACATAGGTTAAACAGAATATTATATTCATAGGACCCACATGGTATTTTAGTTGAATATCAAAAAAACCTAGACATTGTGAGAATCGTTCGCGTAAATATAAATAAAACAATTTTATTAAGTAATACATAAAAAACATAAAGGAAACAGTAAATTACGAAAATTTATTACAACTTAAATAAGCAATAACAGAACAGAAATATCAAAACAGAAACAAATTTTTGTTAAGGATCGTGTACAACAGTCGAAGTAGTTGCTACTATCTTCTAAGCCCGAAGATATACTTCACAGATGAATATATATAAAAAAAAGATGACTATCATCAAAAAAAGATGCAGAGATTGTTTGACCCATGCAAACAAGTCATGTCTTCCGTTATCAGACATGTCAACATCTTAACAAGTCAATGAAGTCATTAGGTTGTTGAATAACATAGGTTAAATAGAATATTATATTCATAGGACCCACATGGTATTTTAGTTGAATATCAAAAAAACCTAGAAGGTGTGAGAATCGTTCGCGTAAATATAAATAAAACAATTTTATTAAATAATATATAAAAAACATAAAGAAAAACAGTAAATTACGAAAATTTATTACAACTTAAATAAGCAATAAAAGAACAGAAATATCAAAACAGAAACAAATTTTGATTAAGGATCGTGTACAATAGTCGAAGTAGTTGCTACTATCTTCTAAGCCCGAAGATATACTTCACATATGAATATATATAAAAAAAAGATGACTATCATCAAAAAAAGATGCAGAGATTGTTTGACCCGTGCAAACAAGTCAGTCTTCAGTTGTCAACATCTTAACAAGTCAATGAAGTCATTAGGTTATTGAATAACATAGGTTAAACAAAATATTATACTGATAGGACCCACATGGTATTTTAGTTGAATATAAAAAAACCTAGAAGGTGTGAGAATCGTTCGCGTAAATATAAATAAAACAATTTTATTAAGTAATACATAAAAAAACATAAAGGAAAACAGTATATTACGAAAATTTATTACAACTTAAATAAGCAATAACAGAACAGAAATATCAAAACAGAAACAAATTTTGGTTAAGGATCGTGTACAACAGTCGAAGTAGATGCTACTATCTTCTAAGCCCGAAGATATACTTCACAGATGAATATATATATAAAAAAAGATGACTATCATCAAAAAAAGATGCAAAGATTGTTTGACCCGTGTAAAGTACACTATCAAAGCAACAAACTGTGCTCATTCACGGATCCATTGGTATGAGATACTCGGAAACAATAAGAAAACAATTTTCACATATATAAATCACTCCGCTTTTGTTCCATCCTTCTATGTGGGACAAGCTCCCACTTCCTCTTTTTCATCTTCATTTTTCTCAACTTTCACATGTTCTAGTCCTAACTTTGAGTATTGATATCTCATTAATCTTAGCTCCGATTTAGACAAGATTTAGTTCGTTGTAAAAACCTCATGGAACGTAACACAAACCCACAAAATAGTACTTATATTAACTAAAGTATAATATAAATACATTTGTCCAAAGTTTGAGAAAAATACACATTACACTTAGTGAAAATACACTCATTTTTCAAACAGAGAGGATAAGTAATTAATTTAGTTAAATTTTGTGACTAACTTGTATTGGAGACCGCACTTTACGACAGGGTTAATATAGACCATGTATATTTTAATATAAACAACGGTAAAAATAAACAAACAACATTATTAAGTAACCATGTATAGAATTAAAAGTTAGGTTTAATTATAATAAGTTAAATAAATAATAAGTAAAATAAAAAGAATTTAACTTATTAAAAATATATAAGAACAAATATATGTTAAAGAAAGAAAAAAATTAGTTTTATTAAACTTCAAGGGCTATATGATAACTCTATTAAAGTTCGGGGGTCAAAACATAGATCGCTTATAGAAAAAAACAATATTATTAAACTTTTGTATGATTAATCTATTAAACTTAAGGGGTATACGTTAATCATTTATAAAAAAATAATAATTATTAGAGTTTAAGGGTTATATGAAAACTCTATTAAAGTTTAGGATTTAAAATGTAAATCAATTAAAAAAAGACAATAATATATAGCCTTGTAATTGTAAATTAAATTATTAAAATCACAGTATATCAAATATCTCTTTCAAGTTTCGAATTTTTATAGTATAGAATTTTTAAGACTCTTTACTTGCTAAAAGAAATTTAAAAGATTTAAAAGAAATCTAATTAACCACACAAGAGTTATGTAGTTACTTCGTGACACTAAAGCAATTTTTATTTGTTTCAAGATCATATAAGCTAGGAAAGATATCTTTGAAGCAGATTCATCCGAACCACACATCCATCTAAAACAAAATATTTCTACCATCCGCAACCTCTTTCTTCAATGCAACCGAAAGACAAACGACAAAATCTCTGAGATCATCCCCGATCTTTAAAATCGGCTAACTTGTTTAGAGACATGTGTCGATATCCTTGATTGAACGTCTATTGATTCATCACCTTTTTCAAATCGAAGAACTATTTTTTGATTAAATTATTTGCTTTTCATTTTGTAGGATTAAAGCCATATTCAAAATTAGCTACTATGATGAGTGGATTGGAGGAAAGATTAAAAAAATACACATATCCTTGTGTGGATCCTAACCCTAAACCAACCACACTTTGAGAACATGTAACGACACATAGAAAAATCAAGCAAAGGTATTTTGTGGGGTGGACAAAAACCCAAGACTCTTTTTGATATCATTATTAATAATTGAAAACCCTAACTATTATAACAAACTTGGAGAAAAAGAATATTTCAATTAAAAACAAGAAAAGACAAAGACTCAACAAAACAAATAAACTGTTTTCCTTTTTTTTTCTTTTAATATTGTGGACTCCTATAAGATACAAACCTTATGGGTCAGAATCAACAATATTTAAGTTATATTTGGATTAGGATTAGTTGAGATTAAATACATTTTTTTATTTAGTGTATCGAGTTATAGAATTATAAAAGTGTTCCTTGGGTTATTCTTCCGGTGAATCTACGATCTGCAAATCGGTGTAACAAGTATAAGTGAAACCAGTAGGTGTTGGAGAGCAAAATGCTAAGGACATAGCTGATCTTTGTGTAGAAAAACCTATTGAATACATTAGAAATATAACCATAAAAGTATGTACTATAAACACATTTTTTTGTATCTGGCATTTATTTTATGCTAATAAGCTTAGAATATATTCTCCTATATTTCATTTTGCAACTTGATGATTTGGTTGAAATATGTATTAGAAGAAAAAGAGTATGTACACTCATTACTTTTGTACGTTGATGCCTTCAAGTTGCTAGATATGTAACTAAAGAATGGTGTGTATTTGTGCATACATAAAAAAAAGTTGGATTTATAAAATCTATGTTTATTGACTTTATAAATAATACGTCCATTTTAAAGTCAAACCGGATGATTTGTCTTAGCATTGATTTATCTTTCTCATTTTGAACACACAATACTTGTCTTAGCATTGATTTGTCTTTCATGCCCAAGGATGCATAAGCTTGCTATTGACTTGAAAAGTCAAAGTTCGATTTGTTTAATTTATTCACACATGATACGGTTGATCTAAGGAGTAACGGATACAACCTTGTTTTGCAGGTTTACATCAACCCACTCGGTTTGAAAAAAAAAAGCTAGAAGCTTAACCAAAGATACATTTACAATGGAAATTTATGAAGTTAAATTCACACAAGCTTGACAATTCTAAAAGTGGGATATTCATAGAGTTTATAAAAGAAAATATTTATATGAATATTAAATTTGACTAATAACCATCCCACAACATGCATGTGATCCATGCAATGCGAAGTTACTTTCCATTCCATACGAAATGAATTTTGTGGGTCAAAGTATGTGGTCAAAAGTGGAAGTTGCAACATGCAATTGCTTGCGACTTAAGAAGAAGCATTAATGAAAATTGACCATGAACAAGGGACATTTAGGTAAATAACGAAAAAGATGTTGACTTTAGTCCAAACGACAAGTTTTCTAAAGGTGCTTTACCAATAATCACATGCCATGTTTACTCGCTTTCTCTAAACAAAATAATAGAAACCCGCGTTGGCTGATCCACCTCACATGTTACAATAATATACATGTATATTTTTGTGGTTGTTATATTATAAAAAAAACAATAATAACAATAACCGGATTTCATTGTTCGTGTAACTTGGAAACCAAGTTCAATTGTAATGTGTGGTGTTCATAAAGCAGTGGGATTATCTGTGATTCTTAAAGGTATTAGTTCATTTAACATGATACTGACACTTGGTATAGCATTCGAAAAAAATATGCTTAAGAGGATATCGACACGTGTCTTACAACGATTGCTACCAATACCAATGTTCGGCCTAAATCTGTTCGTTATGGTAGCATTACCGTAGAGGCACTTGTCTATAGCTTACGATACCAAAACAATAATATATTGCGATTACAACTCCATTCTCAATGAATTTTATACCACCACATTGAGAAAACCATACAAACGAATACGGTACATGTACCGACATTGAGACGGTATGAGTTCGGTTACTCACTATAAAGAAAAAATCAACTATATTTGACATGTTCGAATAAAACATTTATTAAAATGTTATAATATATTACTAATATAACGACTATAGAAGTTTTGATAACATGTATATTTTTACTTCAATCACTTGTACGTTACTAACCACAAGTTGATTTTGAGTAAATTTATATTGAGTCATAGATAAAAAAAATACGTAGGCAACAACTACTTACTCTAATCTTTTATGAAATATTATATCTTAAAAGTTATAAAAATGAAAACCAAAATATGCTTACAACTAATTATAATAACAAAATAAATACATAGCAACTATTCAAGTTTCTTATCTTTAAATTACTTATATATATATATATATATATATATATATATATATATATATATATATATATATATAGGGTAGGGTTCTGGAGTGAACACTAGGTTGAGAGTGAACTGTGTGAACTAATCTGAGCCATTGGATTATATCATCTAGAGATTTTAAACAATGGCAAGATTGTAATTATAATGTTGTAACTTCTCTTTAAATTAATTGACAGAAGGGTATTTGTGTCTTTTGTAAATTGCATTTATTAAACAATATAATCAAAATTTCTAAAATCTTGTTAGTTGCCGTATATACAAGATACACAGTTGTTAGTGTATACACATGTGTACAGTCTCGATAGTATCAGTTTATACAAGATACACAGATGTTAGTTTATACACATGTGTACAGTCTCCCTAACTATCAATTTATACAAGATACACCGCTGTTAGTTTATACACATGCGTACAATCTCGCTAACTATCAGTTTATACAAGATATACAGTTGTTAGTTTATACAGACTTGTACAGACTTTTGATACATCTGTGCATTTTGTAGTCCCCGACCTAATTCCGTAAGGTAAATACGGTTTGAATCCGGGAGGGACAGTTGGTGTCCAGTACCTAGTTCCGTTAAGAGTTTCATATACGTTATTAGCAATTGATTCTACACGAGTTTTAAATAATGGAGAAGCAATTAAAAATGTGTGTGAGAGAGAGAATTAATAGATGAGAAAATTAATGGATTTTAATTAAGAGAGAGAGAGTGCTAATGTCAATCTTACCCTTTTAATCTAAAAAATAATCAATGGTTAAGATTAGTTCACTCAGTTCATTTTCAAGAAGTTGTTCACAAATGATCCTAATCCTATATATATACATATATATATTACTTATATATATTATTATTACTTATATATATTACTTATATATATTAATTTGAAACATTCGAGCGAATAGTGTTTTTGGTTTTTTACTTTTTCTTTGTGATTTTTTAAAGTTTCAACCAGTATTGTACACGTAGCGAACCGGAACTACATCGACCAATGTCAATACTATTGTCGCGTAACGCGGTGTAACGTGTTTTTTTTTGTTTTAGCTGGTTTTTTTTAGTTTTAACCAGTATGGTAGACGTGACGAAACGAACTGCACCAACAGCTACCAAACATGGGTGTCGTGTAGCGCGGGTGTAACGTGTTTTTTTTTTGTTCCAACAGGTATTGTGCAGATAACAAAACGGTATCGCAGCCACATAACACGGGGGCAACATGTTTGTTTTTTTAAATTTCAAATGGTATGTAACTATTTTGTCGTTTTCAGTCATATTTTTATGTTTTTTCCGGTGTCACACCCCAACCGATAGCGGAAACATCGGGATGAGACGAAAACGAGATTGCTCATTGCTCACAACGCTAATAAATGACAATATTTAATTAAATCCAAATTTCATTTCACAACATTGTCAAATACAACATGAAGCAATACAATAAGTTCTTAAAACATAACAAAATTTGGTACAACATTTATAAATCTAACATCTAAAATGTGTGTATCTAAGTCCTTGCTATTTTGATTTCATAGCATCATTTCCTTCAACCTTTAACATGTTTTAAAATAAAGTCAATGCAAAAGCAAAGGCGAGTACACAAGTTTAAGCATAGCATACGTATACGAATAAAGTTTTAACAATCCTCATGGCAACCAAATCTATACAAGAGCAATATCAAAACGTTTCATGTGGTGACCAAGTATATGCGTATGTGATTTATATGAAATAGATTACAGGATGGGAAATACGTTTGATAAAATAGTACGTTTTGAAATTCGTCTAAGTAAGAATTTTGACAATATGATAAAAGATTTAGGTATACAATTTAAACATGTGGTTTGTGTAATAAAGTCTTTAAGAAGGAGGGTTGGTAACGATCACCGAGGTATGGGAATCACCCCTAATCCGTTGGTGAGGTTGTTTTAAGGAATGAAAGAAATGGAGTTTGATCGTCTAGGTAAGGAATTCACTCCTATCTCGACGACGGTCTCCATTTCGGACTTTTCAAGAAATATAAGTCTAGTTGATGACGTTTCGAAATCATGTATGCAAATAATGTATAAGTGGATGAAAAGGTTTAATATGAATTGCGTAAAAACCTTGTAATAAATTGGAAACTTAAAAGGAATGGTAACAAGTATATAAAAAGTCATGTATAAATTGAAATGGTATAAAAGAGAGTCTCAGAAAACATTAGACTGTTTCGGGTAGAGAAACGTCGACTATTCCATAGTGAATCGAAGATCCTTTCGAATTAGAGAAACGTGCTTTGGCCTATAGGTAAAACGCTCTCGTCGAGAAGCGATTAACGGTATTTTACCCTTCCAGTTATTACACGTCTCTAATCGGTTGGAAAATCAAAACTTTGGCAAGATTGAAAATCGAGGAATGGGACTTAATCGACAAGGTGCGGGTTTCACCCCTAACTCGACGATTCGTACCCTAAGTGTGGTTGGTACTCGTCGGGTCAAACTTAATTTCAACACTTGACGAGAGTCCACTAGAGTTTGAATAGGAGTTTCCCATCAAGGTGTGGATGTCACTCCTAACTTGATGGTGTAACTTCGTGAAAAAATAAAAATAAAAATAAATAAATAAATAAATAATTGGCGGAATGAGAGTCGTTCACCAAATTGGTGATATCACGCCTATTTTGGAGAAGTCGTCTCACTTGTGTAATACGAGTGTTTTCGAATTAGTATAATCGAGTAAAATGCATTAGGAAAGGCGTATGATCGAGATAATGTAACAAGTATGAACACGTAAAGCATTTCATAAATTTAGCACATAAAGGACGTTTTAAGAAACTAGCATGTGAATCACGTATGGTCAAGTATGGTACTTAACTATAGACTAGGTCAAAAACGTAGCAATTTGCCTAATTCCCTATAGTTATGGCTCTGATACCAATCTGTCACACCCCAACCGATGGCGGAAACATCGGGATGAGACGAAAACGAGATTGCTCATTGCTCACAACGCTAATAAATGACAATATTTAATTAAATCCAAATTTCATTTCACAACATTGTCAAATACAACATGAAGCAATACAATAAGTTCATAAAACATAACAAAATTTGTACAACATTTATAAATCTAACGTCTAAAATGTGTGTATCTAAGTCCTTGCTATTTGATTTCATAGCATCATCTCCTTCAACCTGTAACATGTTTTAAAATAAAGTCAATGCAACAGCAAAGGCGAGTACACAAGTTTAAGCATAGCATACGTATACGAATAAAGTTTTAACAATCCTCATGGCAACCAAATCTATACAAGAGCAATATCAAGGCATGCAATACTAATAATCAAACCCGTAACGCAATCACGATGTTTTAACATGACCTCACAAATAACACAATGGAGGTGGATGCGTGAATTCCTATAGCGCTAAGCATGTCAAACGAAGGCTAAAAATAGTTAATGACTAAAGCATAGCATAACGAATATCCCAGACAAGCAACAAGTATACGATTCAAGTAGTCATGTGTATAGGATTGTTTGTGCGTTTTATAAAATTTAAGTGTTTGTGATTTTTGTATATGGAAACATGTTACACCCAAAAAGTGATATAAATAAAAGTGGGTCGAGTGTACTCACAAAATTTGCTAAGTCTTCTTGAAAACTCGCGACGAGTTAATGAGTTAGAGAATGAGACGTCGAGGACACCTTATATGGCAAACGAAGGTGTATGAGTAAACGGAATTAAGTAGGAGGATTTGAGATGGAATTTGGATGTACGTGTATATTTAACATAGTTAGAGTAACAATTCTAAATTTAATTTCGTCAAAAGTGTTCTAGGAGTGCCGTCAAAATAAACGATACATATACCTTTATAATTATCAAAATTATTCGAATCTGATACGTTATCTTTAGTCTTTTTGATGAAAAGCAAAATAGAAACATGTATATATGTTTATATGTTTTAACGAAAAACATGCTAGGCATCTATGTTTCGACAAAAGGTTTAATATGTATAAGTATATTTTGGTCGAAGGTATGATAAATAAATATGTATATATTTTGATGAAAGGTTTAATGTACAAATATTGTGTCATTGAACATATATGTAAAAAAATAATATATCTATATATAATTGGTCGTTTAGATAAATGTATTTGTCGAAAATTATAAATAATAAATAAATTTATGTTCTTGTCGAAAATCATAATAAAGAAATAGGTATATTTTCGTCGAAAAGTATAATATAAATAAACATATATTTTTTTATCGAGATGTACAATAATTATAAATATATTCCATCGTAAAGTTTTTAAATATATTTTGTCAAAGTGTAATATGTTTATATATATTTTGTCGTTAAAGAAATATATATTGTCGTAAGGTGTAACAAATATATAATCGTTTGTTTTGACGAAAAACGGCCAGAGTTTCCCCTTGTTTTTGGACGATCCCGACACACAAGTGTCGATATTATTTGTCAAAACGCAACATTTCAATAAATATAAAATTTTCTATGTATTTTTATAAACAGTTATATAGGGTTCGTTTTCGCTATAACATCAATATCTAAATAGAAAATAAACAAATCGACATACGCGTCATTACAACGAGTCTCGCGTTTAAAATAACAGTAACATAACTAATAGAAATGAACATCGAGTCGTTAGAATTTTTACCGAACATCGAATCTGACCCGTTGACCAACAGTTGACCAGGTTTGACCTGGTTGACTAATGTTGACCAGCTTGACCTGACTGAAACGGGACCCGAAATTGATGTAGAATTATGTTGACCAGGTCTGACCCATCCCACTGCACCGAGACCCGAGTCAAAACCCGAAGCTGAACCGAACATACCCAAATCAACCTGAACCGACTCTGGATCGAACCGATGCCTAAAACACGAACCGAAACAAGATCCAATCTCGAATCAAACCAACTAGATCTGACCTGAACCCAAATCGAATCGAGCTAATCGAAAAAGTTTACCTGATGTGAGACTCGAAACCAAATCTGAACGGAGCTGAAGGGGACAAAACTCAAACAGGTCGGGGTATAGCTCGAACAGAACTCGAACCTGGAACCACGTCGTCGTCGCAGGCGTCTGCCGCAGCCGCCGTCGCAGCCGTCTGTTGCCGCTGATGTTGTCTGTCGCCGCCGCTCCAGGGGGTGGTTGACTGGCCGGAAAGTCGAAGGGGTTGGCAGAGGTTGTTTGGTCACCACCAGCAGAGCCGGTGGTTCTCGTCGGAGATGGAACAGGGTGGAGAGGGGGAGATAGAGGAGTGTTGCGGGTGCGGGTTTGCGTCGGAGAAGGAGGAGTCTGGGGGTGAAGGTGCTGTGGTGGTTGTTTGCCGGCAGGGATGAGGTTGCTAGAGAGTCGCCAGAATGGCGTCCGGTCGCTGGAAAGGGGGGAGAGGTGAGTGTGTGGCTGAGAGTTTAGTGGGGGCTAGGGTTTGCAAGAGTTTAAGTGGATTATATAGGTAGGTTTAGTGTGGGGGGGGGTTGGGCCTAAAGCCCGCTAACGTGTCTGTGAAACCCGTTCGTAGAACCCGATCAACGTGAACGTTTTATATTAATATCATCGTTATTATTATTATTATAAAAGAAAGTAATAATAATAATAATAGATCAAATAATACAAATAAGTGGAAGACTTTAAAACACGGGGCGTTACAGTCTCCCCTCCTTTAGGGAATTTCGTCCCAAAATTTATTCAAGAGGAAGACGCGAAAGGGTTTGGCTAACGAATGAGGGTTAATGATTAAGGCTTGGAGTTCTGAATACACGAGGGAAAGCATGAGGTTTAGAGCAATGGAGTGTTAGGTTAGCAAAAGAGGTTCTTTGGCTAAACTGATTCGAGGCATCAAACATAATTAAACGTGTAAACTCGTGTATAGACAAGTGGTTTTAAACAAGGTTGATTAACTCAAGGATAAGTTATCTAAACGGGAACTTTCGTTACGAAACGTGTATAGTTTTATGGAAAGTGTGCTTGGTCCGTAGATTGTAAGAAAGTCTTAACGGTTGATGAGTGTTGACAAGTCTTAGTTTCTATAGAGAGCTGTTTATTTGTGGACAAACGAGAAGATTAGGTGTTTCAAATAACTCAGTTATCGAGGTAACAACCTAGTAAGTATGTTGCACCTCAACAAAATGGATGATAGTTTCAAAGTATGAGGGCATTTAGGGTTCGAATGTTTAAATCGGTAAATTTGCATAACGTGGAATACTGGAGACATAAAAGTGAATGTTTGATTAAATAACGAATGCGAGCATAAGGATGTCATAAGTATTTGACTAATGAAGACGTTGCGTGAGGGATGAAGACTCGTCGTGGATAATCGGGTATTGTGCGCTTAGCAATGCAGTTGTGAGTTGCTAGAGTTTGCGTAATAGGTCTTATTATGGTCCGT
This sequence comes from Scalesia atractyloides, assembly GCA_947069175.1. Classification (NCBI taxonomy): domain Eukaryota; kingdom Viridiplantae; phylum Streptophyta; class Magnoliopsida; order Asterales; family Asteraceae; genus Scalesia; species Scalesia atractyloides. The sequence goes on from CAMTDV010000027.1 coordinate 6,399,834, forward strand.
AAAACACCGAATTTCTCATGTCACGTTTAACGAAAGTTCGGCAACATAGCGAAAACACTTATATATAGGAAGTACCAGCGGCGTATCCACCATGTTTTGACCATGTTGCGATTGTTTCGCTAATCGATGCGCTGTTACGTTCCGTGTCTTACCATACGCGGTAGCACACTCTATGGTTCTCATGCGCTTATCACTATAATCCCGTGTATACCCGTGATTATACCGATCGTCGCATGATCCGCATAGCTTGTATTAGCGGCGTATGAATTATGGTGTTCATAAATTCTGAAAACGAGTTTGCGTGTGAGTATGAACGTAGTGCGTAAGCATGTTTGCGAACAATTAAGCATGTGGCCCACGGAAGAGAATCCCACGGGTTTCGCTCGCGTATAGGCACGAATGTATTAATACGAGTATAAGCATAAGTATGAGTATAAGCATGGACATAAAGTGTAGATGCAGGAATGCAAACATAAGTATAAGTGATAACACGTATGTTCATAAACATGAATAGGATCATGGGTATAATTATGAATGTCAGCAAGTGTAAAAGACGATGATTGTGCGTATGATATGAATTGAATGCAGCGAATTTATTTACATAAAATAGTCGAGAAGTCAGGGTATGTAAAACAAATGATATGATTAAAATTTCGTGGAACAATTGACTAAACCATGTACGAGGTTATGCATGTATAGTTGTTTGAACAAAACTTGAGGTTATCGATTCTAAAAATAGGTTTAAGTTTGACTTGGAATGTAGGATCTAGTTTGTGAATATAGAAGAATATAAGAATACCTATTGATTATGCGTTACGTATTTTGTAATGGACGGGAGTGCTACCACTGTTTTAGGGGAATTTAAGTAAGTCGAAAGTGGTTGTCCTTGTAATATTTTCTTGCCCACGTGTTTTGAAATTGAGGTGACATTTTGGGTGGTGTATGACAAGGTCTTAAATTAGTAGGTTCGCATTGTTTTCAAAGGATATTACATCAAGATAAGAAATTTCAAATTCAGTGTTCTTGTGAAACGTTGACCCTTGAGAGGAAATCTGGGATAATGGATTTAATTATTGTTGAAAGGTGTTTAGCAAAATGTTTTCTTACTGCGATAAGAGGTTTAGAGGGTGTTTGGGGTTGAGTTTTGAAAATAGTTTATGCATTTTGAATAACCAGAATCAGATAATTAGCTGTAACAAAACGTGCTGCAGAAAGATAGCGTTTGGATTTGATTATGTTGTTTGATATCCCAACAACCAGATAATCAACTATTTGAGTGTTTGATAAATATATAATATATATATATATATAATAAATAAATAAATAAATAATAAGCTTTGATCTCTACAAAACGAAAGAAATCAGTTTTTTATTATTATTATATACTTACCAAACACTAAATTTTTATTTTTTTTTTGCGCTTAAAAAAACACAATAATCAAAGGAATCTGGTTAAAAATAAATAATAAACAAATAAAATAAATAAAATAATAAAAAAATAACAATCCCAACATACCCTTAGTAAAACGATCCCATAATGTCTATAAGATATTGGTTTGGCTTTTGTTTACAAATGAAAGCTCTTAAGTGAAGTTATCGCGTGAGCGTGTGTTTTAGGATTATGTTAAACATAAGATTTGTGGGCAATGTATTCTTTGGACCGATTAAGTTGGTAGGTAGCATTCTGTCGAGTTTTGAAATCGTGAAACAAAACGTTTCATGTGGTGACCAAGTATATGCGTATGTGATTTATATGAAATAGATTACAGGATGGGAAATACGTTTGATAAAATAGTACGTTTTGAAATTCGTCTAAGTAAGAATTTTGACAATATGATAAAAGATTTAGGTATACAATTTAAACATGTGGTTTGTGTAATAAAGTCTTTAAGAAGGAGGGTTGGTAATGATCACCGAGGTATGGGAATCACCCCTAATCCGTTGGTGAGGTTGTTTTAAGGAAGGAAAGAAACGGAGTTTGATCGTCTAGGTAAGGAATTCACTCCTATCTCGACGACGGTCTCCATTTCGGACTTTTCAAGAAATATAAGTCTAGTTGATGACGTTTCGAAATCATGTATGCAAATAATGTATAAGTGGATGAAAAGGTTTAATATGAATTGCGTAAAAACCTTGTAATAAATTGGAAATTTAAAAGGAATGGTAACAAGTATATAAAAAGTCAGTATAAATTAAATGGTATAAAAGAGAGTCTCAGAAAACATTAGACTGTTTCGGGTAGAGAAACGTCGACTATTCCATAGTGAATCGAAGATCCTTTCGAATTAGAGAAACGTGCTTTGGCCTATAGGTAAAACGCTCTCGTCGAGAAGCGATTAACGGCATTTTACCCTTCCAGTTATTACACGTCTCTAATCGGTTGGAAAATCAAAACTTTGGCAAGATTGAAAATCGAGGAATGGGACTTAATCGACAAGGTGCGGGTTTCACCCCTAACTCGACGATTCGTACCCTAAGTGTGGTTGGTACTCGTCGGGTCAAACTTAATTTCAACACTTGACGAGAGTCCACTAGAGTTTGAATAGGAGTTTCCCATCAAGGTGTGGATGTCACTCCTAACTTGATGGTGTAACTTCGTGAAAAAATAAAAAAAAAATAAATAAATAAATAAATAATTGGCGGAATGAGAGTCGTTCACCAAATTGGTGATATCACGCCTATTTTGAGAAGTCGTCTCACTTGTGTAATACGAGTGTTTCGAGTTTAGTATAATCGAGTAAAATGCATTAGGAAAGGCGTATGATCGAGATAATGTAACAAGTATGAACACGTAAAGCATTTCATAAATTTAGCACATAAAGGACGTTTTAAGAAACTAGCATGTGAATCACGTATGGTCAATTAGGGTACTTAACTATAGAATAGGTCAAAACGTAGCAATTTGCCTAATTCCCTATAGTTATGGCTCTGATACCAATCTGTCACACCCCAACCGATGGCGGAAACATCGGGATGAGACGAAAACGAGATTGCTCATTGCTCACAACGCTAATAAATGACAATATTTAATTAAATCCAAATTTCATTTCACAACATTGTCAAATACAACATGAAGCAATACAATAAGTTCATAAAACATAACAAAATTTGTACAACATTTATAAATCTAACGTCTAAAATGTGTGTATCTAAGTCCTTGCTATTTGATTTCATAGCATCATCTCCTTCAACCTGTAACATGTTTTAAAATAAAGTCAATGCAAACAGCAAAGGCGAGTACACAAGTTTAAGCATAGCATACGTATACGAATAAAGTTTTAACAATCCTCATGGCAACCAAATCCATACAAGAGCAATATCAAGGCATGCAATACTAATAATCAAACCCGTAACGCAATCACGATATTTTAACATGACCTCACGAAATAACACATGGAGGTGGATGCGTGAATTCCTATAGCGCTAAGCATGTCAAACGAAGGCTAAAAATAGTTAATGACTAAAGCATAGCATAACGAATATCCCAGACAAGCAACAAGTATACGATTAAGTAGTCATGTGTATAGGATTGTTTGTGCGTTTTATAAAATTTAAGTGTTTGTGATTTTTGTATATGGAAACATGTTACACCCAAAAAGTGATATAAATAAAAGTGGGTCGAGTGTACTCACAAAATTTGCTAAGTCTTCTTGAAAACTCGCGACGAGTTAATGAGTTAGAGAATGAGACGTCGAGGACACCTTATATGGCAAACGAAGGTGTATGAGTAAACGGAATTAAGTAGGAGGATTTGAGATGGAATTTGGATGTACGTGTATATTTAACATAGTTAGAGTAACAATTCTAAATTTAATTTCGTCAAAAGTGTTCTAGGAGTGCCGTCAAAATAAACGATACATATACCTTTATAATTATCAAAATTATTCGAATCTGATACGTTATCTTTAGTCTTTTTGATGAAAAGCAAAATAGAAACATGTATATATGTTTATATGTTTTAACGAAAAACATGCTAGGCATCTATGTTTCGACAAAAGGTTTAATATGTATAAGTATATTTTGGTCGAAGGTATGATAAATAAATATGTATATATTTTGATGAAAGGTTTAATGTACAAATATTGTGTCATTGAACATATATGTAAAAAAATAATATATCTATATATAATTGGTCGTTTAGATAAATGTATTTGTCGAAAATTATAAATAATAAATAAATTTATGTTCTTGTCGAAAATCATAATAAAGAAATAGGTATATTTTCGTCGAAAAGTATAATATAAATAAACATATATTTTTTTATCGAGATGTACAATAATTATAAATATATTCCATCGTAAAGTTTTTAAATATATTTTGTCAAAGTGTAATATGTTTATATATATTTTGTCGTTAAAGAAATATATATTGTCGTAAGGTGTAACAAATATATAATCGTTTGTTTTGACGAAAAACGGCCAGAGTTTCCCCTTGTTTTTGGACGATCCCGACACACAAGTGTCGATATTATTTGTCAAAACGCAACATTTCAATAAATATAAAATTTTCTATGTATTTTTATAAACAGTTATATAGGGTTCGTTTTCGCTATAACATCAATATCTAAATAGAAAATAAACAAATCGACATACGCGTCATTACAACGAGTCTCGCGTTTAAAATAACAGTAACATAACTAATAGAAATGAACATCGAGTCGTTAGAATTTTTACCGAACATCGAATCTGACCCGTTGACCAACAGTTGACCAGGTTTGACCTGGTTGACTAATGTTGACCAGCTTGACCTGACTGAAACGGGACCCGAAATTGATGTAGAATTATGTTGACCAGGTCTGACCCATCCCACTGCACCGAGACCCGAGTCAAAACCCGAAGCTGAACCGAACATACCCAAATCAACCTGAACCGACTCTGGATCGAACCGATGCCTAAAACACGAACCGAAACAAGATCCAATCTCGAATCAAACCAACTAGATCTGACCTGAACCCAAATCGAATCGAGCTAATCGAAAAAGTTTACCTGATGTGAGACTCGAAACCAAATCTGAACGGAGCTGAAGGGGACAAAACTCAAACAGGTCGGGGTATAGCTCGAACAGAACTCGAACCTGGAACCACGTCGTCGTCGCAGGCGTCTGCCGCAGCCGCCGTCGCAGCCGTCTGTTGCCGCTGATGTTGTCTGTCGCCGCCGCTCCAGGGGGTGGTTGACTGGCCGGAAAGTCGAAGGGGTTGGCAGAGGTTGTTTGGTCACCACCAGCAGAGCCGGTGGTTCTCGTCGGAGATGGAACAGGGTGGAGAGGGGGAGATAGAGGAGTGTTGCGGGTGCGGGTTTGCGTCGGAGAAGGAGGAGTCTGGGGGTGAAGGTGCTGTGGTGGTTGTTTGCCGGCAGGGATGAGGTTGCTAGAGAGTCGCCAGAATGGCGTCCGGTCGCTGGAAAGGGGGGAGAGGTGAGTGTGTGGCTGAGAGTTTAGTGGGGGCTAGGGTTTGCAAGAGTTTAAGTGGATTATATAGGTAGGTTTAGTGTGGGGGGTTTGGGCCTAAAGCCCGCTAACGTGTCTGTGAAACCCGTTCATAGAACCCGATCAACGTGAACGTTTTATATTAATATCATCGTTGTTGTTATTATTATTATTATTATTATTATTATTATTATTATATTATTATATCATTATTATTATTATAAAAGAAAGTAATAATAATAATAATAATAATAATAATAATAAATAATAAATCAAATAATACAAATAAGTGGAAGACTTTAAAACGCAGGGCGTTACATCCGGTGTTTTCTTTTGTAATTTTTTAGATGTCAAGCGGTATTGTACACGTAATGAAATGAAATGGACCGACATTGATCAAATGTCGGTACCGCCGCCGCATGGCGTGGATGTAACGTGTTTTTATTTAAGTTTCAACCGGTGATGTACTAGTCACGAAATGGTACCACGCCGCGAAACGCGAGTGTAACGTGTTTTTTAAGTTTCAACGGCATCCTCAAGGGATGAAGCGGAACAGACCAATACCGACCAAACGTCGGTACCGGCATCCTCAAGGGTGTAACCCGCTAGTTTATTACTAAAATAATGAAGAAGTTAAGCATTGATAATATGTGTGTTTGTTTTTTCGATTGCTTGTATAATACTTACTGTCCCACAAGTTGGTTTTAGTAAAATTTATATCGAATCGTAGATAAAATGTGTATCGCATCGACGTACTCACAATTTTATTAAACATCATAGGTTAAAAGTTATAAACAAAAACAAATGTGCTTAAAATAATTATAAAATAACAATTGGAAAGTAGTTACCATTAAAGTTGCTTGTCTTTAATATATCATATATTTATATAATTAGATCCCACAAAATAACTAGAAATGCCTTTTATATATATATATATATATATATATATATATATATATATATATATATGATTAGTTTTAATAGTGAATATTAGTGTATTTTTTAATTGAGCGAACTAATATTGGTCATACACGTGTGTAAATCAATGGCTAGGATTTGTTCACTCAGTTCATAAATACGCTAGTGTTCACTCTAGAATCTCACCATATATATATATACACCCCCACCCTACCACAACCCAAAAAACCTAAACAAACAACCCCTCCCCCCCCCCCCCCCCCAAACAAACAAAAAGAACAAACAAAACTATATCTCATCAAAAGGCCCCCCAAAAAAACTAACCCCCCCCCCCCCCCCCCCAAATCCCCAAAAACCTTTAAAAAAACAAAACCACCCCTACCCATCACCAAAAACCTAAAATAACCTAACACCTCCCCCCAACCACATACCCCACCTAAGCTAAATGCTAAAAATTAAACTATAAAATTAAAACCTCACAACTAAATGCTAAAAAGGTTTTTTTATTAAAATCGATAAATATCCTCACTAAAAAAACTTCTACTTATGTACACGTACAGTAGTAACTGTTGTAAAAAAATTAGTGATGAAATTTAGCGATTTTAGTAAAAAAAAAGTTTTTTGTTTTTTTATTTTTTTAGGTATTTTTGGTTGTGTCCATACTGGTTCTCGTGGTTCTCTCGATAAAGGGTGGTTCTTAACGAATCCTATATATATAGGGAAGGTTATCCTAAGAACACTAAACATTACGAGAACCAGAAGAACGAATAAGAAAACCAATCAAAACTATTTTTTAATACAAACCTCAATATAATCAAAATACAACATCAAATAATTCATTTCTCCTCTCAAAATCACTCTTATTAAAAATTTACACATGTGTAAATTTGTCAAATACAACAAATTTACACATGTTTAAATGAGAAACTTACACATGTGTAAGTTTTCAATATTTACGAATACATGAACATTTAAACGTGTAAATTTAATTTCTTACATTGTATTTAAACAATAATGATAAGTGTAAAAAAAACTTTGAATTTGAATCGGTTTTTACCAAGTTCTTGCGATTTTTTCCTTTGTTTTCACGGTTCTCACAATATTTAGTATTCTCATTTAAACCTATATATATATATTTTTTCCTTTGTTCTCACGGTTCTCACAATATTTAGTATTCTCATTTAAACCTATATATAGGTTAAAATGAGAACCATCTTTAGTTGTGAGAACCATGAGAACTAGGCGATCCAAAAGGTTTTTCCAAAAAAAAATTCTCAAAAATTATAAAAAAATCACTTGTTTCAACAAAAAAACAAAATTAAATGCCGCATATACACATTTACATGAGATGTAAAAAAATATTTATCTTCGTAACAAAATTTACATTAGCACGTAAACAAAACTTACGTCAGGTAAAACTACCGACTTGACAATTTTTTTACTTTTTTTACAGATGTGTTTATAATATTTTCATCTGCGTCTGTGCAAAAAAATGAGGCCCAACTCACACGGAAAGTAAGAGTTCTCGTGGTTCTCACAAGCCGTGGAGGTTATCATTTGAACCAAAGCCTATAGTGGATGGTTCAAATGAAAAAAAATTCTTTCTAAGAAAAAAAGAAAAGGTTTCAACCAATAAGAATGTTTCATTTTACTTCATTTAATATTTGTATTTAATTTTATTTTAAAGATATATTAGTAAACTTACATAAATCATTAATTGATATTCTTCCTCTTTAATAACTAAATAAATTAAGTTAATAACTCCTTTTCAAAATATATACTCTTTTCAAATTTAAAAACAACTTAATTTAAAGTGTAGAATAAATTACAATTTGTGTAAAATAAATTACGTGGTGTGTAGGATGAATTTCGACGTGTGTAGAATAAAATTCTATAACGAGTAGGGTATATGTAGGAAAATTTTGATATCTGTAGGTTTTGTAGAATATATGTAGGATAATTAATAATTAGTTGACTAATTATTTAAAGAGAGAAAAATTAATTAGATGAATTATAAATGAATTAATATTTTACCCAAATGTCTTTTCTTCTTTAAATATTTTTTTCTCATTTGATCCCCCCTTTCTCTCTCTCTATATATATATACAATAAAATAAAATATGTGTGTCACGTATCATTTCTTAGAGGCATTACTTTTTGATTTCCCGTATCTCTCTCTTACATATCTTATATTAGTTAAATAAATAATAAGTTAATATTAAATATTTTTCTACTTTAAACGTCAAATAAAATCCTTCTATTTTTCTAATAAAATATTATTCTTATATTTTTGTGATTAATTTAAGATTTTTATAATAAAACAAATTACCAAATATGTATGTTGATGTTCTATCTTTTACCCTTTATAAAAGAAACTAATAGGGCATCTTAATGTTCTATCTTTAAGGTTTTTTAATTTAATAAAAAAAAGTTAACCAATATGATAATCATTCGTATAAATGATTAATTTTACCTCTATGATTGTTCATGAGCCAAGACAAGTCATGACAGGCTCAGGTTTGAATTTGAAATTGTGTTAAAAATCTAAGCTCGGTTAGGCTCAAATTTAAAAAGGAAATTTGATACAAAGTGTTCAAAAATCAATAATAAAAAATACTGATCAATAGTTCAGAAGAACATTACAAACTGTGGGGTCGAACTTAAAAGAGATTTTAATATATATTATAAGACCTAATCTTAATTAAATAAAGTTTTTTTATAAAATTTTTCATTTAATTATATATATAGCATATGCACGTTCATACAAAAACTTCGAGTTTCACAAAACTTCGAAAGTGATTCAACATTTTATCATGTTAACATAGTTCGATTTAAAATCTGAATAAACAAAATGCGAAAGTTTGATATTTAGTAATATTCGGTTCTTCATTGAGCTTGACCTCCATACGTTTCATCTTAGCAACCACCTATATATCAAATATGTATGTTGATGTTCTATCTTTTACCCTTTATAAAGAAACTAATAGGGCATGTTAATGTTCTATCTTTAAGGTTTGTTAATTTAATAAAAAAAAGTTAACCAATATGATAATCATTCGTATAAATGATTAATTTTACCTCTATGATTGTTCATGAGCCAAGACAAGTCATGACAGGCTCAGGTTTGAATTTGAAATTGTGTTAAAAATCTAAGCTCGGTTAGGCTCAAATTTAAAAAGGAAATTTGATACAAAGTGTTCAAAAATCAATGATAAAAAATACTGATCAATAGTTCAAAAGAACATTACAAACTGTGGGGTCGAACTTAAAAGAGAATTTAATATATATTATAAGACCTAATCTTAATTAAATAAAGTTTTTTTATAAAATTTTTCATTTAAATATATATATAGCATATGCACGTCCATACAAAAACTTCGAGTTTCACAAAACTTCGAAAGTGATTCAACATTTTATCATGTTAACATAGTTCGATTTAAAATCTGAATAAACAAAATGCGGAAGTTTGATATTTAGTAATATTCGGTTCTTCATTGAGCTTGACCTCCATACGTTTCATCTTAGCAACCACCTATATATCAAATATGTATGTTGATGTTGTATCTTTTACCCTTTATAAAGAAACCAATAGGGCATGTTAATGTTCTATCTTTATGGTTTGATAATTTAATAAAAAAAAGTTAACCAATATGATAATCATTCGTATAAATGATTAATTGTACCTCTAGGATTGTTCATAGCCAAGACAAGTCATGACAGGCTCAGGTTTGAATTTGAAATTGTGTTAAAAATCTAAGCTCGGTTAGGCTCAAATTTAAAAAGGAAATTTGATACAAAGTGTTCAAAAATCAATAATAAAAAATACTGATCGATAGTTCAAAAGAACATTACAAACTATGGGGTCGAACTTAATAGAGAATTTAATATATATTATAAGACCTAATCTTAATTAAATAAAGTTTTTTTATAAAATTTTGCATTTAATTATATATATAGCATATGCACGTCCATACAAAAACTTCGAGTTTCACAAAACTTCGAAAGTGATTCAACATTTTATTCATGTTAACATAGTTCGATTTAAAATCTGAATATCAAAATGCGAAAGTTTGATATTTAGTAATATTCGGTTCTTCATTGAGCTTGACCTCCATACGTTTCATCTTAGCAACCACCTATATATCAAATATGTATGTTGATGTTCTATCTTTTACCCTTTATAAAAGAAACTAATAGGGCATGTTAATGTTCTATCTATAAGGTTTGTTAATTTAATAAAAAAAAGTTAACCAATATGATAATCATTCGTATAAATGATTAATTTTACCTCTGGGATTGTTCATGAGCCAAGACAAGTCATGACAGGCTCAGGTTTAAATTTAAAATTGTGTTAAAAATCTAAGCTCGGTTAGGCTCAAATTTAAAAAGGAAATTTGATACAAAGTGTTCAAAAATCAATAATAAAAAATACTGATCGATAGTTCAAAAGAACATTACAAACTGTGGGGTCGAACTTAAAAGAGAATTTAATATATATTATAAGACCTAATCTTAATTAAATAAAGTTTTTTTTTATAAAATTTTGCATTTAATTATATATATAGCATATGCACGTCCATACAAAAACTTCGAGTTTCACAAAACTTCGAAAGTGATTCAACATTTTATCATGTTAACATAGTTCGATTTAAAATCTGAATAAACAAAATGCGGAAGTTTGATATTTAGTAATATTCGGTTCTTCATTGAGCTTGACCTCCATACGTTTCATCTTAGCAACCACCTATATATCAAATATCATCGTAGACATTAGTTATTTAATGCTTGAAAAGTAGTTTGATAACCAAAGTTACCTAAAACAACAAAACAAAACTGTTGTGAGGAGACCCGTCGTAAGCAGTTGCCGTAGCTTACGGCACACTTCATCAAGTTCGAACACAAGGCAGCTGTCGTAGGTTACGGCTGGTCAATGCTGCAGATATTCCTATTATGTCCTTTTTACTAAAAAAGTTATAACTTTCCGAATACTCATCTGTTTTGCATGAAATTTGTTTCTACGTGTTCGTAAAACATTTACCCACATTCTTAACTTGTAAACCTATAACCCGGATTTATAAGTTTACGTTTTAAGCTATGGCTTCACAATTTATATATTTATTTACTTGACCCGTTTTCATGTTTAAGCATATTAGAACCCATATCAATCACATCCTTTCTCAAGAAATGAACTATTAATAATTCCACCCTATTTGGTTTTGCGATTCACGTTTCTGTTCCCCTGTTTGCATTTACGCTCATTCATCATGTTCAACCTTTTAATAGTAGAACTCTACTAGTCCAAATTCTCTTCAAGAATTCGAAATCTTCCTATTATGACCCATCAACAGTTCATCGATTTATAATTCTCGAACCTGTTACCCGGTTTACACTTGTCTTCGTAACTTAATCCATTAACCGGATTTGTGCCACGTATCCGTTTCAAGTGTGCGTTATAACTTCTTCTTTTTGACCCGTTTAGATGTTCATGTAAAATCCATTACTTTTGCACGAACCAAACTCGTCATCATTTTTATTGTGACCCGCTTGGTTGTTCGTGTGATATTCATCACTTTAAAAAAACTAAACTTTATGTGTAACACACCATTATTCAATCATACGCAAATAACACATAATTTAACAAAATACTACGAAGCATAAAGCCACGTATAGGGGTGCTAAACAGGTCGTGTGTAACATCCGTCAAAAACCGGATTTACCAAACCCGCTTCGTTTATTAACCGAACAATCAGTTAAAAATTTCGTTGCGTATTTAATACTCAAATTAATTTTAAACGATACATAATTAATAAGAATATTAGAATATAAAATTTATATTTGAAAATGTATTAAAAATAATGAAATAAAAATATAATACTGATGCCGGGTTTCGAACCCGGGTCAGCCGGGTAAAGTTTCAAGGCCTTAACTCACATACATCAAACCACTCCGTCACTTGTGTTGTTTGTTGATTTATTGAAACATTTAATACATATAATAATACTGGAAGTCGAATTCAGTCACTCAACGCGCCCAAATCCGCAGTCGCCAGAAAAAACGCGATTTTCGACCGTTTTCCTTTGACTCCGGAATCAAGCAAGTATAACGGATGATAAACGTCGGTTATAACCGAAAACTCGATTCAATTTCATTCATGAGTCGTGAATTTCATAACCGAAAACTTGAATTCATATGCACGTAAAGATACCTTCAGTCAGGAAAAACCCAATTCGTTTATTCACTCGAATTAGCTCTCAATACACTCGCTAACCTCCCTACAAGTCCTTAATCGACAAGAACAACTCGCCGGAAACTTTCTGCAACTCGCCGGAAAACCGAACCCATTTCATCACTGTGCCTTACTCTAAAAGCAGAACATCTAGAGCTCATACCGAAGCCACCCACACTCACCTCAAGCTTCCTGAACACCCTCTGCCGCAAGATACACGTCGCCGGAATAACCTGCTGTCATCGGAATCTCGCCGACGAAACAGGGGATCTCTGTCGGTATATCTTATACCTAATCTCTCTCATTTTTTTTATTAATCTCATATGTAGTTAATCACAACTTACTAAAGAAATTGATTAATTTGTCGAAACAGTCGGACATTGGTTTTGGGTTAAGTTTAACAAAGAAGATGAAGTTTTCGGTTATATATATATTTAATTTAAATCAAGTTATATCTCGGGTTAGACACACAGTCCAGCGGTGGACTGTGTGCAAATAAACACGCATACGTCCCGAGTTCGATCCTTGACACACGCACACTCGCCTTAATAAAAATGTTCTTTTTTTTTTAACTGAACCGGATCCACTCGCAAATAGATGTTAAGTTTAATGAAAACCAGAATAATAACCAAGATAGACACACAGCCCAGTGGTGGACTGTGTGCGAGTTTAAATCATACGTCGCGGGTTCGAGTCCAGGCTACCGCACCGGTTCTTGCAATTATCAAACTTTTTATATAAGGACAGAAATGTATTTAGCTAGTTTGTATATAAGCATAATAAAAACCAGAATATTTACCAAGTTAGACACACAGTCCAGCGGTGGACTGTGTGCCAAACTAAACCACAGGTCCCGGGTTCGAGACCTGTGGCGAGCACCGAGTCGATACATTAAATCCTTTTTAAAATAAATGATTTTCGGATTAATTTAATTAGTATATAAATATAACTAAAAACAGAAATATTTCGGGTTAGACACGTAGCTCAGTTGGTAGAGCTGCGTGCACGCGTACTGGAGGTCACGGGTTCGAGTCTCACCCAGCGCACACATATAACCGACCGAACCGGTCAACAAGTCAACGGTCAACAAGTCAATGGTCAACAGTCAAAAATCAACATTTTTTTATTACTTTTATTTATTTATTTAAATTAAAAATACTTAAAAATAACATTTTTAAAGTTAGAAAATAGCCTTAAACTCACAAAAATATATCCAATAATCCTACTAAAATTGATTAATAAAATCCGCTTATTTACCGAACCATTATGTTATTATCTAGGTTAGTTTCACTCGTGGTTAAATCCAACTTCGTGCGCATTCAACATCATCAACCGAACGCACCCAATGTGAGTGAATCTTACAACTCCCCTTTTTAATTACACGTTTTGGGGTGTATCATGTGTCACTTAAATTAATTCGTTTATTCAAACTCGTGCCATACCATATTATGATTTAAACTTAGAATGTAAATATTGTTTGTAGTTAGGTATTACATATTGTCTAGTTGTATGCAAATCATTTATTAGGCCCATCAGTTCGTAGAACAACGCGTGCCTCAAAACTCATTCATTAGGCCCATCAGTTCCTCGTGGGAGACGGGTTGAGCAACGCGTGCCTCAAAACAACCTATTATTGTATGTGTGTGCATTATTTAATAATTAAGTGTTTTGTGAATAAGTTTACATCTATATTTACTCATATGTGGTTATGCACTTTATTTTATAATCAGTTCAATAAAATTGTTCAAAAGTTTTTCATAGGATTCACTCGCCAACTTTTTGTTGATCCAAAAACCATTTTTACACATGATACAGGTGAACAGGATGAAGCAAGGAAAACATAGGAAATGCCTTAGAAGAAAATAATGAAGTTTAGAAAGATGTGTAGAACATGTTGTAATTATGGTTGTATGATTTCCCTTTAATTTGTAATAATAAATATGAAACATTATAATAAATGTCATGAGCTTTGATGAAAACCCAATCATGCCCCGATCACCTTTTCCGCTGCGGGTCGGGGTGTGACAGATTGGTATAAGAGCTTTTGACTATAGGGATATAGGATAGGTTATTAGACCCTAGAGCCTATACTATAGTTGACTAGATTTTAATTGTTTATGTGGTTACATGCAAACTTATGATATTTATTTGTTTCATATTTATTACATACACAAATGCATTCAAACATTTCCAGTATTACATTTTGTGATACATAGTGAATTATACTTACAGTCAAACATACATACTTACATATACATTCATCATACATATTTCAATGTTCACATATTCATATCATCTTCATACTTTCGTTATTCAAAGATTTTGTCGCATTTTTCATTTTTCAAATCTCATCAAAGTGAGTTCTGTGACGGGCATGTAGTAACTGTAAGGGTACAAGTATCGGTAGTCGGAACGTCCTGTCTAGGTTGGCATTCGTATAAATCCAATATAACGGACCAGTTTGCCTACCTGGGGACTAACGATGAGAGTACAAAGGACCTATTAGGCCAAAGTATGCCACACCAAACGTCGTTCGAACTAACCCCACATTGAGGTGTCACCGTGTCCACACCTGGATACATTCCAAATATCATACGTTACATACATATTTCTCGATTTTCTCCGGGTTTTAGTGTACGTAACCAGGCTAACACATGCGAACCATATGAAAAACCCGGTAGTCATTGGGGCCCACATGATTACGAAGGTGAAGTATGGCGGCATGCAATGCCCAATTACGAGCAAAGCCCAAGACATCCTATGGATGTAGTAGATTTATTATGTTATATTTATTTTATGAATGTTCATTCCTAAATACAACCCATGATCCCAAAAACATCCAACTCATACTCTTGATATGTATTCCTTGTAGATGTCTTCTAGCCTCGCTCGTAGGAAGATGAGAGTAGGAAAAGCCTGCGAGCGCATGGCTGCCCTAATCGCTCAACAAATGGCTGTCGTAATACCCAACATTGTAGTTCAAGTCCAACAAGCCCTTACCGCTAATCCCGTCAATCAAGAAGATCAAAACCTTGTCAATCCTCCCCCAATTACCACCAAATGCACCTACAAGCATTTCAAATCCTGCGACCCTCCAAAATACGAAGGGACTGAAGGTGTCACCGCTCTCCTCCATTGGTCTGAAGAAATGGAGAACACTTTTCTAAATTGCGATTGCCCCGATGATCGCAAAGTGCGATATGCTACTGGTCGTTTATTTGGAATAGCACTTACTTGGTGGAATACAGAGAAGGCCAAACGAGGTGTTGAAGATGCTATGACTTTGACTTGGGAAGAGTTGAAGGAAATCATGACAAGACGGTTTTGCCCAAGGAGCGAAATCAAGAAATTAGAGGATGAGTTCTATTCGTTGAAGCAAAAGGAAGGCGACCACACCACATACAACAAGAGATTCCTCGAGTTAAATCAAATGGTTCCCAACTTGTTCACTCCCCTCTACCATTTGATCGAGCACTACATTCGAGGTCCTTCAAAGATTCAGGACTCTGTAATAAGTATCACACCTGTAACCTTGGAAGCAGCAATGGAGTTAGCTACAGAGCTCACCGAGAACCAAATCCGGAACAAAGACTTCAAGGAGGAGAAGAAGAAGGATAAAGCATCGACTGAAACCTCCAACTCCACCGAAACCGAATCCCCTTCTCAACCCATTTCTAAGAGAAAACGAGACGGGCAACTTTTCGTTGCCACCCAACGCAACCAACTAGCCTCACAAGCCGTACCCCTCCAAGCTATCCCAATCACTCAAGTAGCACCCAACTTAACTTACCCAAATAAGAAACCTTACCTTGGACCTCACCCTCAATGTAACACCTGTTTTTATCACCATCCATCTACCTTACCTTGTCGACTATGTGCGAATTGTGGACGCTATGGTCATTTGAGCAAGGTTTGCCGCACCCCTCAAAACCAAATCTCTCCCCCTACTCAAAACATGATCCAAACCTATCAACAACCCCAATACCCCATGTTACCTTATGTTCGAGCTTGTTTTAATTGTGGCGACCCTACCCACTTTAGAAACACGTGCCCTCGATTGGTTAACATCATAAACGCTCAAGCTCAATCAAACCCAGTTAACCAAGCAAATCAAGAAAACCCAACCACTAGGCCACCAGCAAGAGGAAGAGTTTTCAACATCAACTCCAATCTTATTGAAGATAATGACGGCCCAAACGAAACCACCCAACTAGTCTCCTTCACCAAAAATCAAGATTCAACTCCAACTGTTTAGTTTTTACGTTTTCTTTATGTTATCTCAATTTTCCCGTATCCCAGTTATAAATTGGAATATATCCAAGAATCTTAATGCGAATTACTATTTCAGTTTTGGTTTATACTCATTGATTTAACATTCATATCATCATACATCTCAACATATTGCAATCTCAACATTTAAAGAAGTTGAGCTGTGTCTCACTTCTACATAGACTAACCTCTCCATCATAACAAACGAGAGAGGTACTGTCATCATTCAAACATGTATACTATCAGAATTAAGACTCAAGCTTTGATTGTCGTGTTTGTTTATGTTTTAGAGTCACGTAGAACTAATCATAACTTACTGATAAAGCCAATGAAAATTTGACGAGAATATGGTGGATACGTCGCTGGTACTTCCTATATATAAGTATTCTTGTCAAAGGATCAGAGGCATTATCAGGCGGTTATGAGAAGTTCCATGTAGGATTTAGTATTGTCTTGGTTGAAATTTGTGTTACATTCACTGATTTAACATTCATATCACCTCATCATTTAAAGAAATTGGATTGTGTTCCATTTCTACATAGACTAACCTCTCCATCATAACAAACGAGAGAGGTACTGTCATCATTCAAACATGTATACTATCAGAATTAAGACTCAAGCTTTGGTTGTTGTGTTTGTTTATGTTTTAGAGTCACATAGGACTAATCATAACTTACTGATAAAACCAATGAAAATTTGACAAGAATATGGTGGATACGCCGCTGGTACTTCCTATATATAAGTATTCTTGCCAAAGGATCAGAGGCATTGTTAGGCGGTTATGAGAAGTTCCATGTAGGATTTAGTATTGTCTTGGTTGAAATTTGTGTTATACTCACTGATTTAGCATTCATATCATCTCATCATTTAAAGAAATTGGATTGTGTCACCATTCAAACATGTATACTATCAGAATTAGGACTCAGACATTGGTTGTTGTGTTTATTTATGTTCTAGAGTCACATCATAGAACCAATCATAACTTACTGATAAAACCAATGAAAATTTGACAAGAATATGGTGGATACGCCACTGGTACTTCCTATATATAAGTATTCTTACCAAAGGATCAGAGGCATTGTCAGGCGGTTATGAGAAGTTCCATGTAGGTTTTAGTATTAGAAGTTTTGTTTTAGGATATAACCTTATCTTTCCAAACATATCAAAACTCTCACGCATGATATCATACTTAGTGAATCAACTCTGCTTATCAATATTTTTACCGTAGGCAACAAAAAGCGATTCCTGTAGCAGGGTACTCAACCCTTACAAGGAACGTTACCGCCTCAAACAAAATTTGAACTCTTACTCCTTTCTAAGTATGTAACTGTCAAATTAAACACCATCCTTTTTAGACAAATATGTCACTACTTAAATTTCGGGACGAAATTTCTAAAAAGTAGGGGATACTGTAACATCCGTCAAAAACCGGATTTACCAAACCCGCTTCGTTTATTAACCAAACAAGCAGTTAAAAATTTCGTTGCGTATTTAATGCTCAAATTAATTTTAAACGATACATAATTAATAAGAATAATAGAATATAAAATTTATATTTGAAAATGTATTAAAAATAATGAAATAAAAATATATTCGTTTATTAACCGAACAATCAGTTAAAAATTTCGTTGCGTATTTAATGCTCAAATTAATTTTAAACGATACATAATTAATAAGAATATTAGAATATAAAATTTATATTTGAAAATGTATTAAAAATAATGAAATAAAAATATAATACCGATGTCGGGTTTCGAACCCGGGTCAGCCGGGTAAAGTTTCAAAGCCTTAACCCACACACATCAAACCACTCCGCCACTTGTGTTGTTTGTTGATTTATTGAAACATTTAATACATATA
Source organism: Scalesia atractyloides (assembly GCA_947069175.1). Classification (NCBI taxonomy): domain Eukaryota; kingdom Viridiplantae; phylum Streptophyta; class Magnoliopsida; order Asterales; family Asteraceae; genus Scalesia; species Scalesia atractyloides. The sequence goes on from CAMTDV010000027.1 coordinate 6,418,531, forward strand.
ATAATACTGGAAGTCGAATTCAGTCACTCAACGCGCCCAAATCCGCAGTCGCCGGAAAATACGCGATTTTCGACCGTTTTCCTTTGACTCTGGAATCAAGCAAGTATAACGGATGATAAACGTCGGTTATAACCGAAAACTCGATTCAATTTCATTCATGAGTCGTGAATTTCATAACCGAAAACTTGAATTCATATGCACGTAAAGATACCTTCAGTCAGGAAAAACCCAATTCGTTTATTCACTCGAATTAGCTCTCAATACACTCGCTAACCTCCCTACAAGTCCTTAATCGACAAGAACAACTCGCCTGAAACTTTCTGCAACTCGCCGGAAAACCGAACCCATTTCATCACTGTGCCTACTCTAAAAGCAGAACATCTAGAGCTCATACCGAAGCCACCCACACTCACCTCAAGCTTCCTGAAGACCCTCTGCCGCAAGATACACGTCGCCGGAATAACCTGCTGTCATCGGAATCTCGCCGGCGACACAGGGGATCTCTGTCGGTATATCTTATACCTAATCTCTCTCATTTTTTTTATTAATCTCATATGTAGTTAATCACAACTTACTAAAGAAATTGATTAATTTGTCGAAACAGTCGGACATTGGTTCTGGGTTAAGTTTAACAAAGAAGATGAAGTTTTCGGTTATATATATATTTAATTTAAATCAAGTTATATTTCGGGTTAGACACACAGTCCAGCGGTGGACTGTGTGCAAATAAACACGCATACGTCCCGAGTTCGATCCTTGACACACGCACACTCGCCTTAATAAAAATGTTCCTTTTTTTTAAACTGAACCGGATCCACTCGCAAATAGATGTTAAGTTTAATGAAAACCGGAATAATAACCAAGATAGACACACAGTCCAGTGGTGGACTGTGTGCGAGTTTAAATCATACGTCGCGGGTTCGCGTCCAGGCTACCGCACCGGTTCTGGCAATTATCAAACTTTTTATATAAGGACAGAAATGAATTTATCTAGTTTGTATATAAGTATAATAAAAACCAGATTATTTACCAAGTTAGACACACAGTCCAGCGGTGGACTGTGTGCCAAACTAAACCACAGGTCCCGGGTTCGAGACCTGTGGCGAGCACCGAGTCGATACATTAAATCCTTTTTAAAATAAATGATTTTCGGATTAATTTAATTAGTATATAAATATAATTAAAAAACAGAAATATTTTGGGTTAGACACGTAGCTCAGTTGGTAGAGCTGCGTGCACGCGTACGGGAGGTCACGGGTTCGAGTCTCACCCAGCGCACACATATAACCGACCGAACCAGTCAACAAGTCAACGGTCAACAAGTCAATGGTCAACAGTCAAAAATCAACATTTTTTTATTACTTTTATTTATTTATTTAAATTAAAAATACTTAAAAATAACATTTTTAAAGTTAGAAAATAGCCTTAAACTCACAAAAATATATCCAATAATCCTACTAAAATTGATTAATAAAATCCGCTTATTTACCGAACCATTATGTTATTATCTAGGTTAGTTTCACTCGTGGTTAAATCCAACTTCGTGCGCATTCAAATCATCAACCGAACGCACCCAATGTGAGTGAATCTTACAACTCCCCTTTTTAATTACACGTTTTGGGGTGTATCATGTGTCACTTAAATTAATTCGTTTATTCAAACTCGTGCCATACCTTATTATGATTTAAACTTAGAATGTAAATATTGTTTGTAGTTATGTATTACATATTGTCTAGTTGTATGCAAATCATTTATTAGGCCCATCAGTTCGTAGAACAACGCGTGCCTCAAAACTCATTCATTAGGCCCATCAGTTCCTAGTGGGAGACGGGTTGAGCAACGCGTGCCTCAAAACAACCTATTATTGTATGTGTGTGCATTATTTAATAATTAAGTGTTTTGTGAATAAGTTTACATCTATATTTACTCATATGTGGTTATGCACTTTAGTTTATAATCAATTCAATAAACTTGTTCAAAAGTTTTTCATAGGATTCACTCGCCAACTTTTTGTTGATCCAAAAACCATTTTTACACATGATACATGTGAACAGGATGAAGTAAGGAAAACATAGGAAATGCCTTAGAAGAAAATAATGAAGTTTAGAAAGATGTGTAGAACATGTTGTAATTATGGTTGTATGATTTCCCTTTAATTTGTAATAATAAATATGAAACATTATAATAAATGTCATGAGCTTTGATGAAAACCCAATCATGCCCCGATCACCTTTTCCGCTGCGGGTCGGGGTGTGACATCGTGTTCACGGGTTGGCGGGTTCAACCCGACCCGAAAATTTTACACGAACCCGACCCGAATCTGAACCCGAACCCAAAGCCAAACCCGAAAACTGTATTATACATATGAACCCGAATACGACCCGAAGTTTTGTGGGTTGACCCAAACAAGACCCGTTCAACCCGAATTTTTAATTTTTTCTAAATTAATTTACTAAAATTAAATTTACTTAAAAACACAAATATATAACAATATTATATTTAAATTATAACATTTTATGTTAATTTCTGTTTTTAAGTTATGATTATGACATAAAATACGCACCCTATTTGATTTATGATATAAAATATATTGTAAAAGAATATAACATAATATAATGTGTTAAACGGGTCAACCCGCCAACCCGACCAGGTTGACCCGAACCTGACCCGTTAACCTAAACGGGTTCGCGGGTTCAACCTGAAATTAACTCGAACCCGTTTATACTAAACCTAAATCTGCGAATTTCGTGTCGTATTTTCGGGTCGTGTTAGAAATTCAAACCCCTAGCCACGTACCTTAAAGTTTTCCTTACAATCGCATGTTCGCCCCGGCTTGTCTACTTGATGCTTCACCCAAATTGGCTATAGAATTCAATTCGATTTACCATTTAGAACTCATAGCACAGCTTATGTCACGTATCTTGTCAAAATTTCAAATACAAGATCCATATCATGGTTCGTTCATAATTTCCACTATTCAAATTCTCTTAGACATTACATCAAACACCTTGTGGACATGAATCTTACACCATTTCTATTATGTCTATGATTCAACTCTTAGCCATGTGTTCACATCTCATCAACATCAAATGCATCATCTAGACCTATGTGTTCTATTCACAACCGTAACCCTCTTGTATTCTTAGGGTAATTCATCCTAAACCATTGCATTTGATTTACAAAATTCACTTAGGATTTGTTCCTAAGCATATATTTAACTCGAATCTTAAGCCAATTTTTCAGAATTTCATACATAGATTGCAACCATGGGATTTCATCTATGTTCATAATTTACCAACTTAATTCTTGACATACCTTTTGATTAGATGATGTAGAACATTCAAAATCACCAAACGTACATTCAGGATTCCTCAAATTTGAGCTAAATTAGGAAATTGTTTGAAGATCTTGATGAACACAAGTTCACCCCAATCTCTCTATCTCTGTACATGCACACATACACTTCGTGTGTGTGTGTGTGAAATTTTCATTTTATTTTCTTTTTGGTCCCCCAAGTTTGTTTCACTTTACAATAAATGATTTACCACTCATTTTGTTTTATTTATTAACTAGGTTATTTACCCCTAGTTATTCTACTTTAATTTATATTTAAAACGTATACTTACCCGTACATTTTATTATTTTTGGGGTGTTACACATATCCTTTAAAATGCAACCTAAACCTTTCAAGACAAAACCATGTTCAACCAAATACAAAATAAGTTTCAAATTTTAATATAATAAAACATAATTTCATTAGCATCCTAGTCAACCCAAAAATATGCCATAGATATTCAACTACACTTCTAAATACAAACAAATAATAACCAATTTTCTATAATATATCATATGTGTATTAAAATAAAGTATAATAACACAAATTATTTATCACGAAAACCAAACTTTGTATTAATATAATATGTACTTTTTATTTTCATTACTAAAAAATAATATATCGATTTTATTACATAATTTATTAATCAAATTATCAGAATTGGTACCAACATTATATCACTCAAATGAATGCTGATTTGCTATATGAATAACGTATCTTCTTTCCAAGAACCATCTCCGCATTCATCCTATACATCGCGTATTGAGTATTTCTAATAATATTTTTAAAGATATAACTTTATTATTATTTGGTATGTAAAAATATATTGATTCAACCCGTATAATACAATTGGCTTTTTAAAGATACAATTTTGTTATTATTTACCATACAAAATTATATTTATTTAACACATGTAATACATGGGGCATTTAAAGATATATTTTTTTTATTATTTGGTATATAAAATTATATTTATTCAACCCAATACACATGTTTTTTAAAAATATAACTTTTTTACTATTTAGTATATAAAATCATATTTATTCATCTCGTACAATACACAAATTTCCAAAGATGTAACTTTTTTATTATTTAAAAAATAAAATTATATTTATTCAACCTGTGTAATAAACTAGGTTTTTAAAGATATATTGTTTTATTATTTGGAATATAAAATTACATTTTTTCAACCCGTGTAATTTCTAACGTAGTATATTCATAACAAATCTGTACAATTAGGTATATATCAATTAGATGAAATTGATTTGTCGAATTGGTTGTGTTAACCAGTAGGGTTTTTCTTGCTACTACGTTTGGACCAGTTATAACTTTTACCGAGCTTGTGTTAGAACAAGTACCAAATAGATATGTTAATGTTCTATCTTTACGGTTTGTTAATTGATTATAAAAGTTAACCAATATGATAATCATTCATATATATAATTAATTAACCAATATGATAATGTTCTATCTTTACTATATAATTAATTAACCAATATGATAATATTCTATCTTTACGGTTGTTTCCAAGAATTTTCTTGTTTGGCGAAAGAAAAAGGGCAATAGTAAGGACTTGTTTGGTTCGCATAATTTCTTTAAATAAATTGGAATTCATGAGGGAATTGAAATTTAATGGAATTGAAATTAGTTCCAACAGAATTTTATAATGTGTTTGGTTTATAAATTAATAAATGGAATTGTAATTGTTAAAAACTATAAAGACAAATTTGCCCTCATCTTTTTTAATTAAAGAAATGAAGAATGGAAATATGAGGTTATTTTGGTAATTGAAAAACATTTTAATGGAAAGTCTAGAATTCTTTTCTTAAATAGGAAGGATTGTTAAATTTCTTTGATTGATGGAATTTAGTGGAATGTTTTTCAATTCTCTTTTTATTAAAAATCAACCAAAAATGATTTTTTATGAACTATTTTTCAATTGCAATTCCAATTTCTTTGAAATTCATGAATAAACGACCCCTAAAAGATTATTACAAAGAATGCAATGGAAATAGGATCTGGGATTGGACATGGAAGAAAGTTTTATCTACTAGTTGAAGAAAAAAAAAGAAATAGATGAGCTATTGGGTTAGTGTTGAAACAAGGGATATCAAATGCAAAAGAACTATGGAAGTGGAAAATGACAAAGATAATAGCTTCTCGGTTCGGGTAATATGTAGGGTTTTGACAAACAATATTGATCTAAATAGGTTCGCGTAGTACGTAGGACTTTGACAAATAATATTGATCTAAATAGGCCAACAAACAAGGTGTAGTGGAATAAGAGTGTAATACAAAGGATCAATATATTTATATGGCGTGCAAGTGAGGGTAGGATTCCAAGGATGAAGACTTAAGAAAAAGAGGCATGAATATACAAGCAACTAACTGTATCATTGTAACACCCTGTTTTCTAGACAAAAATAAAAGTATACAAAATTTCTATTTCTTATATTGTCAAACTAGTAAGTAATGAGTAGAATGGTCATCTAAAATATGTAGTGGTTAGATGAGTACTTAGTACTATAAGAGACCGTATAAAAATACTGAAATATATTATGTTTGACCCTACTCCATTTTTAATGAAACTTAGATTAAAACATAGATAAAAATATGTTTGTTCCAATGAGCTATTCGTCATTTTATAAAACATTATGGTTTGAAAATTATACAAGAACAAGGGGTGAAACAGCTGAATTATATAATATATATATATATATATATATATATATATATATATAAAGCAAGCTAGCACACAAATAGACATGTCAATTGAATCCCACGTCGACCTAAATTTTGAGGTGCTTACTTGCTTCCTTTAAATAGAAGTCACATTGTTATTTAGAGTATCAGTTTTTAACAAGAACGCTCTAGTATAAAGAGAATCTGAGCATATGATACCTCATTGGGTGTTGTTAGTTGTTGTTTTTGGAGCACGAGTAGGAAAACTTTATATCAACGTGCCGTAGATAGTTTTAAGGTATGCTCTCTTTTAAGTTTATGTATAGTTATTTATTATTTATTTTTAGTAGTTAATATTACTATTATTATTATTATTATTATTATTATTATTTTATTATTATTATATTATTATTATTTTATTATTTTATGATTGTAGTGTTAGTATTATTTTTAGGTACTAGGGTTATTGTCAGGGGCGGGTATTGGTAGCCTAGTCTTAGTTAGACATGGGCTGATCAACAATGCTTAAACAAGGGAGCGTTAATCAATATCCGACCATGAAAATAACTAGTTAGGTGCACCATTGCGTACCTAGGATTATGTAATTGTGTCAGGACTCTGAGATAGTACCCGGTCGTACTAGCAGTTAGCAATTGTCAAACAGGTGAGTTATAATGTTTATTTATAAAACTGTGATTGCATACTCGTTATGTCTGAACTGGTAATAATATAAGAATGTTGTAATGTGCAATTATCGGTAGGGGTACATTTGGATCCTTATATGCTTAATGGGATGTGTTGGAACTGGCTGTAAAGAAGATAGGGTTCCTAGTATGCATCACAACACTACCATACCTATGCGATGGCCAGGGGTATGACAAGCCCATTGCTGTGGTTGTGAAAAGTGTAACGCTCCGCATATTCTGTTCTTTGTATAATTAGAAAGTTGTACTCGCATTTTTATTTTTAGAAACATATAATCGTGTCATATTCGTGGTTCATTTCCAATCTTGTAATCTGAGGCTTTTATCATAATGAAAATTAATTTTATACATATATGTTACCTTTCATATTTGTGTTATATACACAATCTATGTTTAAATACGTGTTTATACACTTTAGATACCTAAAAACAAGCTAAAATACAAGAAGACAACATAAAATAATCTAATTACAAAGTGTAAGGACTAAAAGTGAGCAAAACCAAAAGCTTTTCCACCTCCTTTCTTCTTCAATCACCTTCCACTTTCTTTAGCCAATCAGATTTCACACTTTTCCACCTCCTTTCTCCTCCAATCACTTTTCACCTTCATTAACTCCCAAACCCTAATCCTCACTTATAAATACAAACATCCATTACCTCCTAAACACCTTGTGTACACTAATCTACTCCCAAACTCTCTAATCCTCTCAAGAATTCCAAGCAAGGAAGAATACTTTCAAGTGTTCTAGGGTCAATTTGGTGCTCCACCCTCCACTACTTGTCAACTCATGTTACTTTGGAAAGCTTTGCAAACCGTGAGTATACATGACTCCCTTTTTACTTTTTACACTTTTGGGTGCAATATGTACATGCTAGCAAAATTCACACAATCACATACTTTATGCTTAAAACACAAACAAACAATCCAATATGGCTTAATACGTTATACTTGAATTCGTATATGCTAGACTATTTTATGCTTTATACTTGTCATTAACTTCGTACAAGCCTCCCTTAACATGTATAGCGCTATAGGAGTAATGCACCACCCATATTCTTAAGGTCATGTTAGGTTAATCATAACGGTCTTATCGTTGCTACGATAAGATTACGCTAGCGGGAATCTTTGAGTTGACATTTATATTTGCATGCTGGTATCGTATGTTAATTATAGTTAACCATTACGCCATGTGGATTCATTTAAACTTTTATACTTATGCTAGTAATTAAACTTGTATGCTTGCCAATACTTTATGTATTGATCTATACTTTAATACGTATCGCAGGAAATTGATGAAGATGATGGCGAAGGGAATCTAGTATGATGACTAGAAACCCACTTAGACTTTAAATTTTATTGTTGTAATTTGCTTTTGTTCGACTTGTTGTATTTTGCTTCAAAAAATGTACTTTCGATCTTAGAAATGAAATGAAATCTTGTTTATTTAAATACTTGTCACAAAATAGCGTTATGAAGTCTCGAGCAATCTATTTCGTCCTTCCCCGATGTTTCCGCCATCGGTTGGGGTGTGACAAAAAGGTCATGAATGGCACAGGGTTGCCCTTGGCCTAAAATATCACAACCCATGTTGCATGCATGTCAATTGTGTTGTTTTATAAACTGTATAACATGAGCTCACCAGTATATATCTGACGTCATTTGAGTATACACGTCACAGGTAATCAGTGAGGCACTCTTAGGAATATAGAGAAGACTGTCACACCCCGACCCGCAGCGGAATAAAAGTCGGGGCATGATTGGGTTATCACCAAAGCTCATGATATTTACTAATGATTTTCATATTTATTAAATTCAAATTAAATTCAAGTATCCAACACATAATTTCATACAAACTCAAATAATACATCAAATGATTGTTCCAACAAAATAACTTGATTATTCTTCTAAGGCCATCCTAGGTGTTTCTTTCCTCAACTTGATCACCTGTATCATGTGTAAAACAGAAAAATTTGGGTCAACAAAAGTTGGCGAGTGAACCTTGATAAAACATTAAATAATTGAATTACATTGTTGTGAAGTAAAAATTGTGCATGAATCATACGTGAGCAATTGTTTATATGTAACAAATCACAAACCACATTGAATGAATATATGACATGAATGATGATGTATTTGAGATCAAGGCTCAATCAAACGGAGCTGATCTAATGAGGCACCTGATGCTCAACCCATATCCCACGAGGAACTGATGGGCCTAATGTAATGATTGCACTGAAATGATAAAATGTATCCACACATAAACCACATAACGAACAATACACATTTGATCACGAAATGATATTAGCCCAAGTGTTAAATATAATAAAGAAATCGTACGACACATGATACACCCAAAACGTGATGAAAACGGGGAATTTGTAGAGATTCACTCACCGTGGGTGCGTATTCTTGAGTGCAAATGAGAGCGCACGAGTTGCGGACTTAACCGACGAAGAAGTACTAACCTAAAATAATAACGCGATAATTTGATAAATAAATAAACTAATATTTTGGTAAAAACCTTTGTTTAGATTTTTAAGTTAATCTTATAATTTTTATTGATATAATTAAGCCCTTTGAAATTTTACATTTTTAAGCATTTTTAATTGATTTTAATATAAATTCATTGGATTAAAACAAAAGAAATAATAAAAATAAATTAATATAAAAAAATTGTCAGTCTGACAGCCTTGTCAGACCGGTTCGATTGAGGGTGTAAGCATGCGTGTGTTGAGACTCGAACCCGTGACCTCTCGGTTGCATGCACGCAGCTCTTCCAACTGAGCTACGTGTCTAACCCGAAAGAATCCGGATTTTAATTATATTAATACACTCTTTAAGCCATTTCAGAAATTAATTTATATTAAAAAGATTTAACCGCGTTGAACCGGCGTGTACCAAGGGTCTCGAACCCGCGACCTCTTGTGCAATACGCACCCAGCCCAACCGGTTGGGCTGGGTGTCTAACCCAACATGATTTTGTTTTTAATTATCTTTATACACACATTAGCTTAGTACAGAAAGGTTATTTTAAAAAGTTTTAAAATGGTCAGGCCGGCGGGTATGCTCAGATTCGAACCGGCGACCTTGTGCTTGATTTGCACCCGGCCCAAGCCTAACCCGACTGAGTTCTTAATTATAACATATATATATAGTCACCACACATCATCTTCTTCGTTTGAAACTTTTACCCGGAAACCGCCCTTGATTCCAGTTTAATTATTCAAAGCTCTCATATCTATAATTACTGAACTAGCATATAAATTGAATTAGAAGGGGAAGGGTTACCGATCGGCAGCGAGTGTTTTTTTCCGGCGAGGTGAGTCCGGCGACCGACTGACGAAACAGAGAGGATACTTTGAGCGGCGATAACTTGCGTGTAGAGAGGAAAGAATTGAACGAGTTCGAGAGTGAGATGGTGATAGGTATTTATAGATGATCAAAGGTGGGTTTGGTTTCGGTTATTTTGGAAACTAATTAGGGTGATTGGTAGATGACAGCCATCAAGATTTGGGTTTACCAAAGATATCCCCAACAGTTGTCGGAAAAATCAAAAAGGAAATGCGCGTGAACTGATTTTTGGTTCAAGTTGCAGGTTTTCCCGCCCAGTTGTATGAATATATGTATAATGATATGCGAAATCTGATACAATGTATGTGTAGCCTAGTGGTGCTTGTGGTGTGTGCTTACACGGGGTACCCGGGTTCGATCCCGGTTCACCCTTCTTTTTGAGCTGTTTATCTATTTTAAATTATTTACTAATTATAAATATTTAGCATTTAATTGATTATTTATTTTATTAGGATTATTTTGAATCTTTGTATATATATGTAAAAAAAAATTATATATAAAAATGTTAAAAACATTAATAAAAATAAACACACTTAGATTAATAATTTGGGACGGGTTTTCGAAACCCGATCTACACCAATGTTACAAAGACAACTGAGATCGGAAGGCCTAGAAGTTCCTAGATGTTGAATATTGTAAATAAGTAATATGTTGTTCTCAGACTATTATAAGTTTTAATGAAAGTCCAGTATGCTTCAGCTGTAAGTGTATCAATTGTACAATAATCACCTGAGTTATGGGTGGGGTGTTACAATCATGCGCAATGGCTGGGAGGAGACGGCGGATCATGCGCTAGATCGATGTTAAGTAGCTAAAGAAGTTTGGAGACAAGTACTTTGGTGGACCGAGGTATCAACGAACCAGAGGCTGGAAACAGTGGAGGATTTAATAAGTAGTATCGACAATATGGGATTATCGAACAAGAGGAAGAGGATAATTTATTTGATCTTCTCATTGACAATGTGGCATTTATGGAAGAAGGAACCAGAAAAAATATTGAAGGAAAGGAAATAAGTACATTCAAGGTAATGGAAGAAATAAAAGAACAAGTTTTCGAAATAATCAAAAATCGAATAAGAGATTTCAAAACAAACTGGAACAACCGGAGGAAATCATGTTATGAAGACAACTTATAACATCCTTACACTAGTTTTGTTAACCAAATTCGGGATAATTTTCATAAGATTACGGTTTTTTTATATAAATTTACGTTTACCATTTCACTATTAATGCTTTGTAGAATTCGGGATAATTTTCATAAGATTATGTTTTTTTTTATATAAATTTATGTTTACCATTTCACTGTTAATGCTTTGTAGAATGTTTTGACTTCTGTTAATTTAAATTAAATGTAGAGCTTCTATTATTTGAGATTGTAAATGAAATTTGTTTCGAAAATACAAATGTTATATGCAACTTGACCACTTAACCTTATGACTAGATTTTTGGGAATAAAAGAGAGATCCTCATCCTCATTTGCATTTTTTTCATGGTAGACTCAAAGGGAAAGATAGTTAAAGACCATGTAAAGATTGTGATTTTGGTTAAGTCATGGTCTCTACAGGCTAGGAAGGATTAAAAAAGGTTGAGATTGATAGCTAAGAAATGTATGAATGGAAGTTTGGGCTAAACGTAATGCTCATTAGACGATCAAGTGACGGTAGAAGTACATGTATGTTACTTCCATTGATGATTAGTAATGATGCATTCATTCCCATTTCTAGAAATCCATATTTTGGTTTAAAGCTGAGGGGTTGATACTGGCGGGCCCAGGAAATATTTTCAGGGGTGCGAACGAGAGGTTTAACCAAATTTTTAAGGGGTGTAATCAGAATTTTGCCCTATAAAATACACTAATTTTTTTCAAGGGTTGCGCCCGCCCACCCAATCCTCTACCTAGGTTCGCCCCTGTTAGGTACACGACAGGCAAGTTCATTTTAACGTTGGATTGGAATTCAAAAAATTGTAACTTCAAGAAATTTTTATGTGTTATTGTAAATGGATCTTTAGAAAACTTAAAAGATACTAGAAAGTTCTTATAAAAATCATTTTTAAACATACTTTTTTTTCTTTTAATTTATTATATGTTACTATTATTTGTAGAAATTAAAAAAGAAAAAATATATATGTAGGTCGACAAGTTACTTTTACGTAGCTTGTGAACTACATATATTTTCCTCATATGTGTACCTCCGCAAGCTACATATATGTAGTTCATCAATCTAAATATGTTTTTAAATTTTATTTTTTTATTTCTACAAAACTAAGAATAGAAAAGTAAAAAAAATTTGAATGATTGATAGTAACTTTTTTCGGTTTTCAAGTTGTTAATGATTTTCTAATTAACCTAGCAAATATTAACTACGACTATTGTTTTGGTTTATTATTTATTAAGTCGTTTTCTTTTAAATTTTGGTTTATTACATATTAATAATTTTCTTTTAAATGTTTACCTAATAATCACATATCTTTATCCTTTATTAATTAATATATTGCTTTTTAATTTTAAATATATACTGACTTTAAAATTTTGGAAAAAAAGTTATTTTTTTCTATTAGTTTCGGCATAAAAGAGATGCTCATATTCGCTTTAGCTTTTTCCTTTTTGTCTTCTACCACATAAAATTCCAATTACTCGTGTACAGGACACAATAATTTTCTATTATTACTCGTGTACACAATATTTTTGCTTTAAATCTTTAATTTTACATCGCATTTTGGTGTGCATTGGGAACAGGAAGAAAGAGATGGTACATTGGCATGTGCGTATGAATAAAGCATCTATAAAGAGTAAAGGAAAGACACAAAGAGGAAAACCAGTTTTAAATAAAGTGTAATGATGTGTTCTTTTGATTCATAAGTATATTATCCTTTTAATACAAGTAACAGTGTAATAAGTCTCTATACTTATAAAACTTTATCCGTTTATCCGTTTATGATGTACATGTTAGGATCTGGATATGATCATGTTAGAGCTTTTAAGATCATTGATACTTGATTTTGTTAAGTTTTAGATTGTTTTGTTATGGTTTATAATATTCTAGAAAGTTCAGGGTTCAAGAGTTAAACTAATTCAATAGCCAGATATGGCGTAATTAAGTTTCTGGCGTATTTATTAATTACGCTAGACAGTCAATGTGTATATATATGTGCTTAATGGAAAACCCATGCCCAAGGTTCTTGAACAAGTTTTTTGGTGATTTCTCTTGTGTTATGATTCTGTTCTTGTGCTAAATCCGAATATCCAGGTGCTCTTAGTGTGTATATCATTTATAATTACATAAACAACACTTGTTGTTTGATCCATACAAGAATCTTTATTTTTGGTTTTTCTTAACTTTTACTCATTCAAAAACCTAATCGATAGGTGTTTGGGTGTTAACAATCAAACCACTGTGATCTGGATAGCATTTGGGACTAACAATTTGGTATCGGAGCCTTAGTGCTCTTATTTGTTTGAGTTTTTGTTAAAATTCTTCATGTTTTGAAGGTTCTTCAAAAGTTTCCAAAGTTTCAAGGTTTTTCAAAATTTTGGACTTAAAATAGCTTGATCTGGGGTGATTAATCATTAGGTTGTTGTTAATCAATGTTTTGGTGAACATTTGGTTCATTTTGGTACAAAGAAACATGGATTTTGGGTCGTTTTTGAGCGATTAGAGGGTTTTTGTTCATGTTTAAACCATGTTTGGCGTATTTAAACTTAAAGTCGGTGTAGATAAATTTGAATACAACGTATTTAACTTGAAGTTCGCGTAATTGACAAATACACCGGCAATATACCAGCGTAGTTGTTGATTCTCAGAGAAATAGTGTCAGCGTATTTAATCGAAGGGAACTTCGAAGTCAGTGATAAAGATCCAAAGCGATTTATCATGGTGATCGGCATATTTAGCCAAACTCATGCGTGTTTTGTTTGTGTCAGCGCATTTAGCTCTTGTCGCCAGTCCAAGAAATCAAGAACCATCAGCGTAATTATTAAATCTCAGCGTATTTGCTCACTGACCTCACAAGATTACCAGTGTACTTGATCGTAATCAGTGAATTTAACCTAGAACCTTAAAATCCAACGTATTTAACTTCTGATCAACAACTTGAACTTAAAATCAAACCAAAATGTCACTAAATCAACTGAATCCAATCGCACAAGTCGAACTTGAAACTGGAACTTCAACTAGGCCTCCAAAGTTGAAAGGGTATGAAGATTTTAGTACTGGAAGAACAGAATATTTTTAATTTTTCTTGTTTGGCACTTCATTTTACAATTATTTGGCACTTCCTTGATATATAAGATAAATATATGTGAATAAAAAGAAAACAAAAAATGTTGTTGGGACATCCCACCTGAATGTTTTAGATTGTGTCAGCCCCCTTCATTTTAATGGGCTTAAGTTTGCAGGATATGAGGCTTGCTTTGTGGTTCGGCAGCACTATTGAGGATGAAGAACAACTATTTTAATATCTGTCACACTATGGACAGTTATTCTTTTGCTTGACAACAATTAGTCTCTATCAGCACAAGCTGGGATGTGAAATAAGTGAAGATTTACCGAGAACCAAAGTTTACAGGTATGGTAGTCAGTTTATATCAGTTAGGGTTATTCATGTCATACTAATTATGGAAGTTGTCTTCTTTATTAGTATATGTTTATCTATTATGGTAGGTAGATGGGAAATGCATTATTGACTTTGCTATAGTTGTTTTCTTTGTTACTTATAAATAGGATTGAACAGGGTATTGTGGGATTTAGGATTGAACATGTATTGTTTTGCACAACAAGTTGTATACTAAGGGCTGTGATAATCAAGGCCTTAACTTGATTAGGGATTTGCATGATTTAGGAGACTTATGCATATTCTGATTTTCTATAATGAACATAAATATTTTGAGTTACAAACAGGGATGAACATGCATTGTCACTAAGAGCTGTTTCATTTGAATGAACATGTTAAAAGAAAGTTTAGATGTCATCTCCTTTCAGATTTTTAAACAATAAAAAAAAGTAATTAACTTAACTAAACTTTTTTAAGCAATAACCAAGAGTAATTAAAATTCATGCAACATTTTCATTGGCCAAACTTCTCCCTCAATTAAACCCTTTTCTTTTGCACGCTCTTCTATTCCTTCTCCTCCATCGATAGGCATGTTTAAATTTAAATCTACATCTTCATTCACCAGAACCTATATCTTTTCCAATCCCTTTTCTATTTGTTTTCCCTAATCACTTCAAACAAACCCTAGAGCTCTTCATCTGCCATCGCAAGCAAGCATTGTCACACCCCGACCCGCAGCGGAATAAAAGTCGGGGCATAATTGGGTTATCACCAAAGCTCATGATATTTACTAAGATGTTTCATATTCATTAAATTCAAATTACAAACTTAAATATCCAAAACGAAATTCATACAATTACAAAGGAAAATGAAACTATATATTTATTCCAAAGCATAAACTTGTTTATTCTTCTAGGCCTTCCTAAGTGTTTCCTGTCTCAGCCGGATCACCTGTATCATGTGTAAAACGGGGGAGATTTTGGGTCAACAAAAGTTGGCGAGTGAACCTTGATAAAACATTTTAACTAATTTCTTGTTTTATTTAATGAGGAAAATTCGTGCATTAATCATATGTGAACAAACATATATGTAAACAATCACAAACCACTTTGGATGAGTATATGACATGAAATGATGATGTATTTGAGATCAAGGCTCAATCAAACAGAGCCGATCTAATGAGGCTCCTGATGCTCAACCCGTATCCCATGGGGAACTGATGGGCCTAATGAAATGCGTGCACTAAAATGATGAAATTCAATCTACATATAATTCACACAATAATTGATACACATTTGATCACGGGTATGATGTATGCACAAGTGTTTAAATAAAATAAAAGAATAGTACGACACATGATACACCCCAAAACGTGATTAAAATGGGGAATTGGTAGAGATTCACTCACAGTGGATGCGTTTCTTGATGACGATGAATGCGCACGGATATTATGATTCGACCGGCGAGGGAAAACTAACCTAAATAATAACGACATGATTCGATTAAATAAATAAATTTTATTTGAGATTAT
This sequence comes from Scalesia atractyloides, assembly GCA_947069175.1. NCBI lineage: Eukaryota > Viridiplantae > Streptophyta > Magnoliopsida > Asterales > Asteraceae > Scalesia > Scalesia atractyloides. The sequence continues at coordinate 6,434,684 of CAMTDV010000027.1, forward strand.
TATTTTTAATTAGTGCTCTTTAATGAGATTTTTAGATTTAATTTATGAGTTTAATGCAAATTTCTAACTTTAAAAACCTTATTTTTAAGTATTTTTAATTAATTTTTCAATTAAATAAATAAATAAATAAATAAGAAAACAGAAATAAAAATTTGGGTTGACTTATCAGGTTTGACCGGGTCTGACCGGTCAGACTGTATTTATTCTATGCGGTGAGTGAGGTTCGAACTCGGGACCTCTCGTATACGTGCACACAGCTCTACCAACTGAGCTACGTGTCTAACCTGAAATAATCTCTGTTTTAATTATATATATATACTAACTGACTTTAACCTTATTTAGTTTTTATTAAAAATGTTTTAATATGGCCGAACCGGTTGCAGAGACCCAGAATCGAACTCGGGACCTTCGGTTCGAGTGCACACAGCTCTACCAATTGGGCTGTGTGTCTAATATGCTTAACTACTGGATTATATTCCTCTTATATACATACTGTGAATTGATCTGAATAGGTTTTAAAAATGTTGGTTTTATTTCAGAAAGTCGGAAACATGCGTGATTCGAACCCGGGACGTGTGTTTTGTATTTGCACACAGTCCACCGCTGGACTGTGTGTCTAACCCGATTAAATACCCGATTTTAATTACATTAATATACAACTTAGGCTTCGTCTTCTTCCCTAAGAATAACGCAGAACAGTGAACCCGACTGTTCTGCTTAATCGACCAATAAGCTTATACTCGATTGAAATAGAATAGAAAAAGAAAGATTAAGTAATATGATATACCAAGACAGAGAGTTTTCTTCAGATTTCCGGCAAGTTTTCGTCGGCCCTGATTTGCGATTTCCGGCTGACTGAACTGATTCAACAGTTTTGATTATTGATTTGAGCAATTAGATTATCAATCAAGAGATAGCAAGAACGTTTAGACAATTATACCGTCTGAAGAACAAATGCGGTTTTCTGATCAGTGATTCCGGCGATATTCCGGCGAATGTGAAGATCTCCGGCGACGAGCTTTGGAAGGAATAAAGCTTCGAAAGAGAGTGCGGTTCTGAGCGAAATGTTTACCAGGAGTTTGAGTGGGTATTTATAAGGAGGAACAGGTTGATTTGGGTTCGAATTAAGGTCATGATTCGCGGTCAATGATTTCCAACGGTTTTGGCTGAAATTAAGTGCCAGGCAACGGTTATAACTGATGTCGAAATTTATTCGTTTCAGTCAAGGGAAATGGCCACATTTGCGGAAATTTCGGTTTTTCCGGCGACTGCGAGTTCTGGGCGCGCTGATTACCGGTTTTGACTTTCGGATTTTACTTTAATTGTTATTTGTTTCTGTATTTAACACAAGTGAAGTGTGTGGCGGAGTGGTGTGGTGTGTGTTTGTGTTTGCGGGAGACCCGGCGACTCTATTTTATTTTTTATTTACTTATTATTATTATTTATTAATTATGGTTTTTAAATTCTAAAATGTTTATTAATTATGTATTATTTAAAATAATCTGAACAATAAATACGCAACGAAACTTATAACTGAATACTTGATTATTAAACGAAGCGGGTTTTGAACCCGTTTTTCATAAATGTTACAAGCATCAAGGTTACTTTTTCTTCTATCTCTAATTGATTCAATGTATGTTTTCTTTCATGAGTCGTGTTTATTATGTGTATAATCTTGATATAACATTACTTTTTCAGCAATTTCAATCATTATATTTGAAACCTGGTTTTGTATTATATTACATTTTCATCTATTGTCTTTTTAATAAAGTTTAAACAGCTAGAAAAGATTCATAGTTGATTGTATTGTAACTAAATTTCAGGTGAAAAGAGCGCTTAAAGGTGTTAAGAGCGGAGGTCCGTCGCCAAAAACCAGCTATCCAACCAATTAACCGGCTAACGTGAGTTAAAATAATTCTTTTATTATTGTTCCATACTTCGATCTTTTGTTTGATATTCATTGTGCAGGTGAGGCGTGTGAACGGTAAAGAAATTAGTCTATTACAAGGACTTATCACCATAGATTTCTAGGCTAAAGATGCATTCTTATTTTATCATATCAAAGATGTTGATTTTACCATTTTTGCCTTAGATTGATACAACTATTTTTGGTCTTTCTACAGTGGGTTTTGAAGGCTTCTCAGTAGGACTTTAACAATCCGAATTCGTTATGATTTAAAACCTCAAAAAATTATGATTGTTGAAGTCCTACTGAGAAGCCTTCAAAAGTCGTTGTAGAAAAACCAAAAATACTTATATCCATCCAAGACAAAGATTGTAAAAAGCAGCTTCTTTGTTTCTTACTCTTACAATTATGTTTTTTGATATGTTTTCTTTGCTTTGTAGGGGTAAGATGGGTGATTCTCTCCATAAGTTATACAAAACACAAGGTATTTGCGACAACTCGCCATATTTAACATATAAAAAACTTTATATGTAAAATATGACGGGCTCCGCCAATAGCTAGCGTCTTGTATGCCCTATGGAGAGAAGCGCCTATCTTCCCCTACAAAGAAAAGAAAAATTATAAAAAAAGCATTATCATGAGATTAACAAAGAAACAAATCATTTGAAAAGTGACATCTTAAACCATTTGGGCATCTCCACAACGTTTGCTAACAAAGTATCATTTTTAGGTGTTAATGTGTCATAGTTTTTGTTTCGAATCTGTTATAAAAAATAATGATTTTGTTTCACATTTTGTATAGATAATAACTTTTTAGTGTAGTGCGCATATGAATAACTTGTGAGCAAATGCTCCCTAATTATTTTGTACTTTTATCGATTAATGTTTATTGTTGTATTTTTGTTTGCATATTTATAATCTTTAGCATATGGCTTTTCGTGTTGTATCGATTAATCAATTATGGTTAAATTATTATGTACTTATGATTGATTTGATGGAAAGATTGATCTCCTGGTCTAAAACAAACCCGTGTAATACACGGGTCATAAGTTAGTTTATAGAATCATGTCCGTACCTAAAGGGTGTGGTCTTAAATTATGTGCAAGACATTACAAAGCATGCACGCAGAGGGTCATACCCAGACTTAGCAAAACAATACTTAGCTATCACCAAAGCATGCACGCAGGCTCTTATCGGCACATGCAACATAGTGACAGCTAAGACAAGTACAAATAGTACAGATGGCATGTGTTTTGTTTCTCAAATTGTTTCTCCAGCCATTGATCATGGAAAGCTAAAAGAATAATCCATCTTAACGAGATAATTCCCACAAAAATAAACCCAACAATTTAGATTTGGTGTTTCTTCATTCCCTAAAAGGACACTAAAACTAATAAGCTTACTTTAAATGGAACATAGTGCAACACAGGAAAAAAGACACCGTGGTTAGCCATCTTAAGCTACTAACGAGAATTCAGAGGATAATTAGCACGAATATAGACGACTTTAATAAATTCTTTTAAAGTTTGTTGAACCATACCTTTCATAAGTTCAGCTGATGACGATGTCACTTTTAGGAACGGTGTTAAAAATTGAAAAACCTATAAATTACAAGATTTTTTTTCTTTCATACACACTCAGTTACCCTTAAACTATATTACTTAAACATACCCTATGCCATACCCGACTTGAGTATTTGAGAGAAAATACATGGTCTCTTCCCCTTTAATTTTGTACTAGTTTTTTTTTCGTGCGTTGCTGCGAAACCGAGCAAATAATAATGTAAAACAAACGTGATTTGAAAAGAATGTATGTTGTTTAGAAAGCCAAATCATTAAAACAGTTTAGTTTATTATCATATCGTTTTCAGATACTAAATAAATACTTTATTTTGAGTACAACTTCATTTTTAACAAAACTTATAACGGAATGTCAGGGAAAAAATCAAGCACAACTACGTACTTAAGTTTTTAGAAAAAAAGTTATAAACGTAAATTATTAAAGAGGTGTCAAATGAATCGATAAATTTATATATATCGTTTTATGATACCAAATAAATACTTTATTTAGAATACAACTTTGTTTTTAACAAAGCTTATAACGGAATGTCAGGGAAAAGATCAAGCATAACTACGTACTTAAGTTTTCAGAAAAAAGTTATAAACATAATTTATTAAAAAGTATCAAATTAATCGATAAATTAATATATTTTAAAAAGGAAAAAAGAATTATTAAGAAAATCGTAAAGGAAATATATGATTTTAAAAAAGAAAAAAATAAAATACATTATTAAAAGTAAATACAATAAAAACTATTATCGTATATTAAATGAAAAATTAATAAATATATAACGGTGCTTCTAACTTTTAAGTAGCTGCTAATTAATCGTAGATCTCAACCTCGCGTACTATTCGGACCCATAAAGGAATCTAGATTTGGTATAAGGTACACAAATCGTAACATGTTTTATGTTACATCGACATAAGTTATTGTAATCGATGGTGATTTATATGTCATCATAATTATTCTTTACACTACAAAAATTGCTTAGGATGTTGTACAATATGTTTACATAAATCGTATAATTTTGAGTATGAATTAATTTTTATGATTTACAAATAAATTCTCATCTATAAACTAGTCACTCTATCCCACTTATTGATTAACAAAAGTGTTATGACACATGAGTAAAGTAAAATGTAACTTCTTTGTTTCATTCTCACATCTTTGATCATATTTTCTCACCTAACCTTGCTCTATAGTTTATACCTTCTGACCAGACTTTAGGAAGCACAGCAGAAAACATTGTGAAAAAGGATCAAAGATGACTCGTTTCTATTGATCAAAAATATATATCCTCTCCAAAGCTTGAATTTAGATAGGTAGTGTGATTTTAACATTCAAGATGTTATTAGGTAATTGCCTTCGTTCTTTGTATTGTTTTTTTGTATGTTCAAACTATGAGACCCCAGCTTCTTGTTGGCTCCGTTTTCTTGTTTTATAGAAGTTTGATTGATAAAAATTAGAAAAAAAACAGTGCTTTTATCCATATAATGATAAACCAAAATAATATGCATTTAATTTGTTTGGATTGAATAACGTCATTGTATTTAGGAGGTATTTAGTAGTAGGTTAATTTCGTGTTATAACATATAAAGTATTTTAAATAGGTAACTTATAATTTTGTACATAAATAAAAGCACTAACATCCCATCTTATAACCACCTCATTAAAGATATCAATTTAAAATAGATACAGCCGTGAAGCAACAATTCCATACTATGACAACTTGGAAAGTTTTAATATACATGTATATAATAATTCATATATTTGTCTATATTCAATAACTTTTCTTGTAAATTATATAGAGTTGTTGAATTGATGAATGACTTATGTAATATAAATTATTAAATTATATGTACCAGATATGACGCTCACTTAAAGGAATAAATTTTGTAACCTTTTTAACATTGTTTAAGTGCTTGATACGAAAACACTAGTACATAACATAAACATTCGCTTCAACCACATTAAAGAATTGAGTGAGTTTAATTATAAAGAATAGAATCTATTCTTAATAACCCGCTTCTAAGGCTGCAAACGAACTGAACGAACACAACCAATGTCATGTTCATGTCTGTTTGTTAAGAAATTATTGTGTTCATGAACACTTACCGAACGAAATTTTCTATTCGTGTTCGTTCATTCAGGAAATGAATGTGTTTACAAACACAAATAAAATCAGCAGAGGTGACGAAGGACAGAAATGGATGGCGAAGGAAGAAGCACTGAAACTTGAAGTCCTAATACTGAAACAGAGGTTGATGTATTCATCAATGCGAATACTGGCTAAAGAATAAGGAAAGGGGAATGAGTAAAAGGTGGGAATAGAGTTTTTCTATCTTAGTTATTAGGGTAGTAAATTAAATAACATAAAATGTTTAGATATGATAAATAAATGTACAAAAATATTTCATGAACAACATAAACAAACGAACGTAAATGAACAAACGTTTATGAACACATTTTCAAACGTTCACGAACACAATTTAATGAAAGAGACCTTGTTCTTGTTCGTTCATTTGATTAATCGAACGAAATTTCTTGTTCATGTACGTTAATTTATTAAATAAACAAACGTAAACGAATTTCTCACCAAACAATTCACAAATTATTTGTTGAACTTCAATTCATTCACAGCCCACCTGCGTCACTAGAAACTTTTTGTGAATACCTTTAAAAACAATCCAATACTGTTACAATTTTCATGTTTATTTTCTTTAGTTATTATAACAAAAGATGGTCATATATATTCTTATAGATAAAAAAATACATTTTATCAAATATTACCATTACAAGCACGTTGACATACGCCCTTGATACTATTAATTAACAAATAACATATGTTTGTCTCTAAAAGAATGATATAGTGGTAAGCTCTCTTAGCTTCTGTTTAAAATAAGAGTTAGAATCCTACAAAGTATACATATACAAGTATAATAATTGTTGTTTAAAAATAAAAAAAGTAATATACGTTTCCATCCATTTACATGTTTACCTTTATTTTTACGATTGTTATATATATATATATATATATATATATATATATATATATATATATATATATATATATTATTGCATGACTAATGAAATATGTAATTCAAAGCAGTTATTTATTTTAAGAAATGCATTTTTGATGTAATTACATAATTTAATCATTCATTATTTGTTTAATCATACTAATTCAATTGTATTGCTTACTTTTGACATAATTATTTTTTATTTTGCGGTACATTCACTTTTTGCTAAATGATAAAATAATAATTAATTTATAGAACAGCCAGAGCAATGGATCATACATAATTATTCGATGATTTAATGACAGGTACAACTTTATGGGCATATATAAAAGGATAACACTATGTGTGTTATTCAACATCATGGGCAATTGGGCATCTTCAAAGTTGTTTACAGTTTTTGACTTATGAAACATTAAATTACATTAAATTGTATACAGTAACACTGTTCCTATTATCTCATTTTAGAGTTAATTACTGTTTTCGTCCTTGGTTTGTCAAAAATCACTATTTCAGTCCATTAGTTTAAAAATTGCGATTTCAGTCCCTGTGGTTTCACTTTCGTAACCATTTCAGTCTCTGTACTTACATAATAAATGGACTGAAATGGTTACGAAAGTGAAACCACAGGGACTGAAATCGTAATTTTTAAACTAATGGACTGAAATAGTGATTTTTGACAAACCACAGGGACGAAAACAGTAATTAACTCCTCATTTTAACATACTTTTTGCTCAGCTAACTTATTGCATCTGTGTCGAAAATGTACATATTTAATCTGAATTTTAGGGTTTACATGATAAATTTGATTAGCTCAAACTATATTCGTGTATTTTTTTTAATGCTAAAACATTGTTCATAACTCCATCAAACACATTTAAAATTATATAACATAAACACAACTTGTGAAATAGGATGCACTTCATTATAGCATTAGTCATGGGTTGGGAACATATGAATGTACAACATTATGCTAATTTAGTTTGGAGTTAAATGCTATTTTAGTCCCTTTGGTTTGGGTCATTTTACCAGTTTAGTCAAAAGACTCTATTTTTCGCATATGGTTCCAAAAAGGTTTCACCGTTGCCATTTTGGTCCATTGAGTTACTTTCATCCATTTTTCTGTTAACGAGAAGGGCAATTCGGTCATTTTATATGGCTGAATTGCCCTTCTAGTTAACAGAATTACATATAAAATGACCGAATTGCCCTTCTCGTTAACAGAAAAAAATGGATAAAGTTAACCCAAGTGGACTAAAATGGCAACGGTGAAACCTTTTTGGACCTATAAGCGAAAAATGAAACTTTTGGACTAAAATGATAAAATGATCCAAATCACAAGAACTAAAATGACATTTAACTCTTTAGTTTAAATGGGTTGATAGTTTTACATGTTTACTTTTAGTACAACTTGATGCAACTTTTTTGTTAAATGAGTTAAGGATACTAACTTAAAATAATATGGTTATTAAAGAACTCAGACATGATTATTTTCATGTCGTGTTAGAAACTATGAATCCCTGTTGTTTTTCAATTTTGCTCATATAGATTGTTACAACATACTTTAAAAACTAAATTTTATAAGTGTACTACATTTGAACATAAATATTTATGTAACATAAATGTAACTTTTTTTAATGATATACGTCTAAAATGTAACAGTTAGTATGTTAGCATCATAAACTTACTATTAAAACCTCCTACCTGGATTGAAACCCGTCGATAAGGCTTTCATTAATAAAACATAATGCAGTAAGTGTAAAAAGTTGACTTTGGTTTGGAAATAATATCAATGATGGCCTTACCTACAACTAAATGAAGTGTTATTATAATCTTAAATGTATGTTCCCATCAATAGGCGCATAGAGAGAGTAGCTGCCTTTAGGTCAGTATTTATTTTTGTGATTAATGAAGACATTTAAACTCGTTCATATATACGTATATTCTTCTATTTTTTACTTCATTTTCTATTTTTTAACGAAGAATGTTATAACAATCCTACACCTAAATTACGAGAAATGCATATTCTTCTATTGTTTAGTTTATGTTTTATTTTTTAATAACGAATATTACAACAAATTTACTCTTAAATTAGGACAAATAATACCTAATATACCACATGGCAGGAATTGAACATTAGTCTTCTCTCAAGAGACAAAAGTCTCTATGAGATAGACGAAATTGGAATGACGGTTTTGACTTCATATTACTTTATCTCCTCTTCTACCTAAATTTGGTTATCATATTCTCATATTTTCCTATATTTAGTGTTAAATTATTCTTTTAAAAATGTTACAAATTTGAAAGAGAAGAGAAATAAAAATATTAACACCTATTATCATCTCATGTTAACGGTAATAATAAAATAACCCATTTTAATGAGAGAGAACACAAACACTTCACGTCTTATATATATAATATTACTTTTGTCTTTTACGTGTCTTACAAAAATTATGTAGGCTATTAGATAATTAGGCACGTTTATGTGAATATTTACCTAAATCTATATATGTAATATCGAAGTTTGATTAAAACATGTTTTTCGATAATATTCAAACGCAAAATGCATGTAAAAGGAACAAAAGAATTTGGGATCAGGAAAATCATACAAAATATTTCCATAGCTTTATTAACAAAAGCAACTTCTACCCTCATCTGAGTATCCAGGATGAACAAGTTAAGAAACTGATTAAATGACACTAAAATTATATATTTTAGATTTTAGATAAATTATATATGTAACATGCTTAACAACCTAAAATTAAAGCACCCTCTAGGTGGTGATTTCTTTGCTCCCATCCTAATTTTGTTAGTTCAATAAGTAACATGATACCTTAAAATAAATGTTCAAAAAAACATTTGTTCTCGACCTTTGCCAAATGCTAACGCTCATAACATCACGAGAACAAACCAGTAACATTTTAGGCAAATCCTACGTGCATTGTAGATAAAACAAATGATAAGCTAATGAAAAATGCACCGTCTAAAATAACACTAGCATGTTTTTGATGCATTAGTTGTCGATGATAACTCTATAGTTAAGTGTTATTAGATAGGAGCGATTCCACAATGTGTAAGACAAACGCATAAAATCCATGTAAGCTTAGTGAACAATGTTAGTTTGTTTGAGTGCTCAAAATCTCAGATAAGTAGTTTCTCTTAGAGTAAATTGCACAAAACGTCCTTTAAGTTGCATCAATCTAGCTGGTTTCATCCTTAATCTTTAAAAGTTGCCAAAACAATCCTTTAATTTTAAATTAGTTACGGGTTTCATCCTTTATCACTAACCCGGTTAATAATTCACGTTAAACGGCCTCACATGCATGGCATGTGAGGGTAAAACCGTCTTTTCACACATTTGAGCTTATAAATCCCTAATAAAATCCCAAAAACTTTGTGTTCTTGTTCTTCCACCGAACACAATTAAACATGGCAAACCCTAGATTCTAATCCCAACTTCAATGTCATCTGTTTATTGTTTGTGTGGGAAGGAAGCAATCTTACGAACCTCTCGGTCAGATAGAAACCCAGGACGACTGTATCACTCGTGTCCCTTCAAAGTAAGTTTTCCCCAAATTCACCATAATTTTGAAAATCAATGTTTACTGTATGTTGTTTTGTTTACAGGCATCACCGATTTGTAAGAATTTCATTGGATGGGCTGAACCAAAGGCTGATGAAGAAGCATAATATACCATTCCAGGATTACTAAGGACTAACAGTGAACTTATGGATTCAAATCATGAGCTTCATGCCAGAAACAAGAAACTTGAAGAACATTTGAAAGACAGTAGAGCTGAATCAAAAAAATGGAAAAAGTACATGATTCTTAGTTGGTTGATGCTTTTCACTGTTGTGTTTCTTAAAAATAGTTAGTTAGTGGAATGAAATCTAGTATGATCTTGATGTATTGTGTTTTGTAGTTGTGAATCATGTTAAGGCGGTTATATATTTTGGATATTATTAATGGAATGTATTTTGGAAATTTCAATCATATGGATATTGTTGCAGTTGTTGTTTATGTCATGTTTGTATAGCTGCGTACATAACAAAGTGAATGCATAAGTGTCCGCGGACATAACAAGGTGAAAGCATAAGTGTCCGCGGACATAACAAATTGAAAGCATAAGTGTCCACGGACATAACAAAGTGAACGAATAAGTGTCCGCGGACATAACAAAGTGAAAGCATAAGTGTCCGCGGACATTTTACACCTATCATCACCTAACAACCTGCATTACCTAACAACTTGCAATCCTTAACAAACTGTAACCCTTGATAATACAAACCCCAAACAATCTGCAAACAGAACCACCTGCAGAAATTGTAACCTGCCCCCTAACACCCTGCATTAAATGTATAGCATATAACACCCTCAAATCATTAAACGACCGTCTAACATATATCACCCACAAATCATATAAAGACAATAAAAACATGACATACCATAAAGAAAATACTGTCTAATACAAAACATAACAAAAGTCACCAAGTCTACATATTTTTCAAAGACAATTAACATGACATAAGTTTTTAAGACCAAAAGAACAACCATGTAAACATCCTAACACTATCAAACATAAACAATCATTTTGATTTTTTCAGAGATTTTGCCTTTGCCCCTGCACCATTCTTGACAGCACGGGAGCCACCACTGGAGCCTGCACCCTTCTTCACACCACTAGATCCTGCACCCTTCTTGACATCACTAGAGCCTGCACCCTTCTTAACACCTAAAGAACCTTCAACATTCTTGCATGTCCTGGTATTATGACCAAGGCCCTTGCACTTTCCACATTTCACATAAGCATCCTTCTTTGATAATTTTCCACCTTTGGACATATCCTCTATCTCACTTACAGACCTTTTCCTTTTCTTTTTTGGCCTTCCAGCTTGCTTGTGGTAACTTGGTGGTGTTATAGTAGTTGGCACCTGGGATTTGGGCCATAAAGTTCTACCATTGATAGGAAATATCTTGAAACTGTAAACATGCTTCCATGATTCCATCTTGTACATTGGGTGCACCCAATTTTCTGGTATATCAACCTGTATACAACAATTATTGTTCAATAACAAATCAAAATGAATGTTATATAAATAAAGACAACCTGTTGACTATGGCTGGCCATATTCCAATTTGCTGCTACTGCATGCTTGCAAGGTATTCCTGTAATCTCCCACCTCCTGCAACTACATGTTTTCTGAACTGCATTGACCACACATTGGTCAATACCATGAGATACCTCAAAGTGTTCATCCCCATTCCAACTAACTGAATACTTTGCAGCATCTTTCTTTATGTTTGACAACTGATTGGTAGCATATGGTGTCAACAGACCATCACTTTTATCAATAACTTGTAAGACATTAACTATCCTTCTCATAAGGTATTCCCTTATGTATTCTAAAGCTGTGATTATGGGCTTATCTCTCCCTTGTACTATTTTGGCATTAAATACCTCACACATGTTGTTCAGAAGTACATCAGAGTGTGCCCTGCCTGTTCACAAAATATGTAGCACAAATTCAAAAACTTACAAGTGTAATACTCTACATATGGAATTTAATATTTTAAATAATTGCAAGTGTATTACCTGAAAAGTGAGATCTGGTCCATTGTTTTGGTGGGATCTTTGATAACCACACATGTGCATCAGAATTCAAAGTCTTTAGCTCATCCATACAAGTCTCAAACTGTACAACTGTTGTAGCACTTGCTATTTTCCAAAGCATGTCTTTGTACTCCTTCCCTTTATAAGATAATCTCATGTTCTCATGGATATGTCTGAGACAGAATCTGTGCTCAGCCTTTGGAAACAAATTTGAAACTGCATTCTGAATTCCCTGTTACACATTTAAAAATGCATAAGTATGATAAACCAATAGATTAATAATGTAAAACATGTACCTTTTGTCTATCACTCATGAATGTGACATTTGAATTGCTTGCAAGTTGTAAGTCATCACCAAGACATTCAAGAAACCAGGTCCATGAGTTAATGTTCTCAGCTTCAACAATTGCATAGGAAACAGGATAAATCATGTTGTTGTTGTCAATTCCAACAGCTGTGAGAACCTGACCAGGAAAAGGTCCTTTCATAAATGCACCATCAAGCCCTACCAAATCCCTCCCAATAGCATTGAATCCTTGCTTTAGTGAACCAAGACAAATGTAGATTCTTTTGAATTTTCTTGTAGGCTCACTAGGCTCTGCTGGTGGTTCCACATCTAACTTGATAGTGGTTCCTGGATTTGTCCTAAGCAATTCATCAATGTATTGTCTAAGTAGACCATACTGTGAACTATAGTCACCATGTAGCTGCTTCTGAGCTTTAGCTTTGGCCCTAAAAGCTGTCCATTTAGAGATTGAAACTTCATATTTTCGCTGAAACTGTTCCTGTACTGCTTTGACAGGGATCCTGGGGTTATCTTCGATTTGTTCCATCAATTGTTGTGCTAAGAAAGTTGAACTACAGTGATAAATGTTTCGGCTCTCTAAACATTTGTGTTCATCTATTAGAGTCTTAACTATCCAACTCTCTGTCACTGAATCCCTAGACACCAACAACACAAAGGGACATACAAACTGCTTAGGGTTTTTCTTTTTACCTCTTCCCCCAATGTGTTTTTTTTCTAGACCTCCTTCATTCCTATCATGTTCAATTTCAGTCCCTCCTTCAACAGAAATGTCCCCTTCTTTCTGGTTCTTTTTAACTTTTTTCTTTTTTGGCCTCTTAACAGCTTCCACCTTTTCAACACCAGGAATATCACCTGCACATGCCACCCTTACCCTATCCTTATCATCCTTTACTATTTTTAACAACCTTCTAGTCTCCACTGTGTGTTTTTTTAAAAACTTTTTAACTTCAGCCTTATTTCCAAACATTTGACCTATGTAGAAGTTGTTATCATTAGGATGTGCCCTTTTTATATGTTTTAAGGTTCTCCTCCTAACATTCCCTATATTATTCTCACCATCACTAGCACTATCAAAATTTTCATTGTCCAAGAGCTCTAAATCATCAACCCCTGCCTCATGGTGAGTTTCATCTTCCTCTTCATCATCAATCATGAACTTATAATCTCTCATGTCAATATCACTTTCATCCATATCATTCTCCTCATCAACCATATAATCACTATCTTGGTCACTATCTTCTCCTATATTAGTATCCCTATCCCTATCATTAACCTCATTAGTAATCCTATCATTATCATCTAAGAAAGGGTAAAAAGCATTCATAACAGAACTAGTCATTCCAATATCATGAATTGCAGCACTAGGTACCTGAGGAGTAACCATACTAGAGTTTTCAATATCTACTACATATGCTGCATTTTCAGTATCATCTTCAATGTGCTTTGTTCCACATTCCACGCCTCCATTGTTTTCATTTGATGATTCATTCCAGGTCAATGCTAGTACCTTTGGGTTGTTCCTTTTACTATCAATCATCTGAGCTTCAACTTCACTGACTTCTTCTAGTACCACACTTGATTGTGAGGGTATCTCCATTAAGATAATATTAGACATCCCATGCTCAATGTATATATCAATAAACCTGTTCCCCTGATGAATGATTTCTAACAACTGCAAGACATGGGAATCTTCAGCCAATAGATGAATCCCAGATTTCAAATCACCCCCTAGCTCAACATAATGGTAAAAGGTAGGGACATCAAGATCATACCCTAACTCTTTCGTCATTAGGGCCAATTCATAAATCCCAAATTTCTCGTCATCTACCAAATCAATGAAACTTAACAAACCATTTACATACATACGATTAGGATTGTTTGTAAATGATCCCCCATGATGCATGTTGATTGAGAAGAACATTGGATAAAGTTCTGCATTTTAAAGATAAAAAATCTAAACTTTAAACACATACATGAAATGTAACGTAGTAAAATATGATAAAACTGAACTTTGAACTTTACCGTGAAGTTCATCGACATCATAAACATCATCATCTTCTCCGCGTATATGAAATCCACCTCCTCTGTTAGCCATTTGGGGTTTTGATCGGAATTGTGAGTATTGAAGACGTCTGTGAGTATTGAAGACGACGTCTGGGATTTATAAGCTCAAATGTATGAAAAGACGGTTTTACCCTCACATGCCATGCATGTGAGGCCGTTTAACGTTAATTAATAACCGGGTTAGTGATAAAGGATGAAACCCGTAACTAATTTAAAATTAAAGGATTGTTTTGGCAACTTTTAAAGATTAAGGATGAAACCAGCTAGATTGATGCAACTTAAAGGACGTTTTGTGCAATTTACTCTTTCTCTTATAAATACATTTATTGATAGTTTGACAACTTCCAAATACACATAACGCTAATATAAACCAATGTTTTGAAAAGTGGACCAGACCGGCCGCTTGGACCAGGAACTGGGGGGACTGTCTGGTCTGGTTCCCCTATCTGACCGCTTTTGAGTCCCGACTGTTGGACTGGGAAACCAGGTGGTCGAACCTGATTTTTTAGAGGTTGAACTAGATTTTGATTAATTTTTTTTACAGTTTTTATAATAATTACGACATCATCCAGTTTCTACATCCGATCCAACCGGTTCGACCAGTTCAACCAGTGGACCGGTAAGAAGACTGGTTCAACGTCTAATTCGATCATAAAAATATTAATATAAACTTAGTAGCCATAATCATTACCCAAACAATAATCTGTTATCACAATTCAATGCATAAAACAACCCCATGGTAGATTATCATGACAATTACAAATTAACAATAGTGTGTCAAAACTAAAAAGGTAATTTATAGTTGAGGTCTAATGAGTAGTGATGATTCTAAACTTTCTTTATTACCCCCTTAACAACTCCAATAATTTCATTCAAGTTTTGTGTACATTTATTTTTTGAAAGAATAATGTGCTCACTAAATTTGTAGTACTATAATGTTTAACATTATGACTTAATAGCAAACCCACAATCACAAATTCTCATGAAAAGTGTTCAGTCTAATCGACAAAGTCATTGGAGTTAAGATGTAACTCCTTTTAAAATCAATGGTTCAAGTTCCACCAAAGTGGACTTGGTGTAATTTATATTGTTTAAAAAACAATCACAAATTCTCATCATTGATAGCTACATGGTTTTTTTTTATCAAGATAAATTTAATGTGTTAAAAAAATCTAATAATTTTGGTTTACTGTCAAATGCAGCAGACACTGAATATATAATATCATGGTTTCTAGTGATCTAATGAAAAAAAATATTATGTATAAATATAGTTTTGATTATTAACGTAATTTGTTATTAGTAATCTATCTTGGGAGATTTTATTATAAAAAGGTTCTATGTTTTTTTAGTGATTTACGTGGTATAGAAAAACGGTATAGAATGTGCAAGTACGTTTAAACAAGAGAAAACAAAAGTCTATAACTTAAGTTGTAGTGATCAACCCATGTTGTTAGCTAAATGCCATAGATATATACCACACAACACCGAGATATATATACCACACAACATAGTTGCTTCGGTTTCTTTTAGAATGATCGAGGGAGGTTGACAACAACGACGGGGAAACCAAAGTAAGCTTCTGATATTAAGTTTTATTTGAAGACCATTATGTAAAGATACCGATACCGACTATTGAGAAGTTTAACATGGACCATTGCGACACCTTATGCAAATCGCACATCGTTCGTGGCTAGAAGAGATTGCTTATTCATAAGTAATCCAAAGCCTCTTAAATCACCAACGCGTTTTGGGCTTAATGTTAGTGGATGAGAGGAGAACTTCACAGTTAAGCATGCTCAGATGGGAGTAGTACAAGGATGAGTGACCTCTTGGGAAGTCTCCACCGAGAGCAACCAAAAATAAAGTCGTGAGTTCCTGGATGGGCAACCCATCGGGGCCAAAGCGGAAAATGTTGGTGGAGAGAGGGGCCGTATGTTACACATTAAGATTAAGTAATGGTGTTATTACTATTTAAAATTTAAGGTGATTACCTTGTATGTTAGACATAGGTATGTTAATCGTGGGAGAGGTTTATTGGAAAACCACAAATAAGTAGGAAACGGAGAAACCATTAGTTTTACATGTAAAGAATTAATAAAAAAATAATCTTTACATAGAATTCAAGTAAAGAATTTTTTTTGGTTACTTTTTTAACCTTTTTGTAACTTGTTTTTAAATATAATTTTAAGTTTTTTTATTAAACCGGCTTATACATGTGTTTATATAACATTGTTTCAAAAGAGATTAAGCAAATATTAATTTCTTACGTGTGAAAATAATTTTTTATAAATTGTTTTTACATGTAAAACATATGGTTCCCCAATAAACTCAACCATGCCAATTGTTCTAGGTAAAGAATTATTAACATTCCAATGAAATGTTTTAAAGATATAAAATGATCACTCTTTCTTCCCATACCTTTGGTTCTTCCTCTACATCCGTCTTCGATGAAACTTGTACAAAGCCATTATAACAATGATTTTGTTATAGTAATCAAATTCGAACAATAAAAATGATACATATATTCAATATAAGGGACTATAAATTAAAGCTTGGCCCATAAGTCAGAACAACAACGAACCTTATTTCACATAGGACCCATCATTCAAACTTTGCACAAAATATCCATAAATAAAAGTCAAACATCATAGATCAAGAAGAACAACCGAAATTAAAGTTGTAATATTCATTGCCAGTGACCTAAACAAGATATAAGCAACTAGAGCAACCACGGAAAACAATTAAATCATCAAGAAATATGTAATGAGATAAACCCAATCAAACCATGCGGTCGATATTTTTATGATTTTCAAATCTAATTCATGATAACACTAAAGTACTTGTGATTCAATGCAGGTCTTTAGGTCTAACAAGAGTAGAGATGATTGTCGAAGTATGCCTTATGATAACATATATTTACACGTATATGATTCAATAATTAAATGATATTTATAAAACGTTTTAGAGTTTAGCGATCCACATATAAACGAATAAAACTTTTCATCGATTAAGACGGCGACCAATTTAATGTCTTACCTATTAGAAACTTTACAGTTTACTAATCAATTTTTAGTATTGACACTTACAACCCCTTAACTTTTTAATCGAGTTTTACGTGTTTTTTTTATATACATGTATGTATAAATTTAAGTTGATTTACATTTCGTCATAAAATTTCCCCTGAAATGAGGTGCGTCAAATATAATATGTTCTTATGCATATTATTATGTACGTTTTCGGTTGGTCTAAGTTTTGACGTAAATTTTATTTTTTTCTCACAAATGAATTTGGCCAAATATAATACGTATTCGTGCTGATTTTTATGTACGTTTTTAGTTTTTTGGCCTATTACTTTTCAGAAACCAACCTGATTAAATATAATATGCTTTCGTTTTACAATATAAATTCAATATACTGTATGTTTCAACACCGCGTCTAACACGTGAGGCAAGTTTCTAGCTACTACACAAAGTTAAAGTGATATTTAGAATTTATAAGAGACAAAAGTAAAACTTGTTTATCATACCTTTCTTTAGGTTTTCAACAGATACTATTATTATATTCTAAATTCAATTTATTCTTATTATTTATAGAATTTGTAAAAGATAAAAATTAAAACTTGTTTATCATACCTTTCTTTGGTTTTTCAACAAATACTATTAATATATTCTAAACTCAATATTTTATTATTATATTTTCTTTTAAACTAAAAAGATTTAGTTAGATTTATTTATCTTTTATATATGGTTGATGTTATCCATCTCTTCCCTTCCATAACCAACAATAACAATAACCACCACCACCCTCCCTCCCTCATCTACACACACTTCAACCACCCTCTCTCTTCCTCTCCAATGGAGAATATTCCCACTCACACCATCACCACCGCTTCTAACTCACCGGAATTCGAGTTTAGAAACCCATCTTCCGATCAAACCACCCTCCACTCCGCCGACCAACTCTTCTCCGACGGCCTACTCCTCCCCCTCCACCTCCTCACCACCGATGACCCACCGGACATCCCCACAAACCCACCCTCAGATAACATCAATATCCCCGGATCCGACCCCAAAGTTCCAACCTTTACTGCATCTAAACGTTGGAAAGATATTTTCAAGAAAAACCCAGAAAAAAAAGACAAAGAAATCAAGAAAAAGAAAGAAAAAAATGTTGTCTCCGGCGCCGGTGCCGGAGTTGGGACGGCGACGCCGGAGCTGAATATAAACTTATGGCCTTTTTCCAGAAGCAGATCGGCGGGGAACAACCGGCTGAGAACGGTGGCCGGAAACCGGAAAGTGAGTAGTGCGCCGTGTTCCCGGAGCAATTCCACCGGCGATAAGTACCGGAAATGGCCCAACAGTCCGGGTCGGGTCGGGGTTCATTTGGGTCGGAGTAGTCCGGTTTGGCAGGCGAAACGGGTCGGGCTGAGCCGGAGTTTACAAGACGGTGTTGTTCGGAGTACCGCCGAGAAAAGTCCCCGGCCGGGAAAAAGTTCCGGCGCCGGTGCCGATGCCGGTGCCGGAGGAAATGGTAAGGTGTTGAATATTAATGTACCGGCGTGTATTGGGTACCGGCAACGGATGGGTTGTCAGAGTGATGTGAGTAAAGAAAATAATGGAAGTGTTGCCGGAGGGAACGGTGGTGCAACGGCGGTGGGTGGCAGTGGTGACGGTGGAGCTAGTGGTTTGTTTAATTTGAGGAGCTTGTTTACTAAAAAAGTGTTTTGACTTTATGTTTATTAATTACCTTTTTTACTTTTTTTTTTTGGGTTAATTTTATGGGATTGTTAGATTTCCCTTTTTTTAATGTTAATGTGTAAAATATTAATGGAAAATTGAAAGTAGCTTTCTAAGCTGTCAGAATCTGTCTCTTTCAACTTTATAATCTTCTTTTTGGATCAATGTGTACGACTTTAAGTCTAAATAATGTGTAAAAATAGATATTATTTAATTCAAATGTTTGATCATTAATTAAAATATACTTTTGCACAACAATTCAAATGTTTGATCATTAATTGTATATATTTTTGCACAACGTTTGAATCTGATTGAAAGGTTTTATGTTACGAAATACATGAACCTTCTGGAATTCAAGTAACAATAGATTAGCGTGTGTACGTAATCATAAATGTTAAGGGCATTATTGTCCATATAAATTAAGTAGCGAGCATACTTCACGTAGTAACTGTTACATAATGGTACACAGTCACGTAATTACACCTGGGTATATAATCACGTAATGACACGTTATAGATTTGAATACAAGGCATATTACTAATTACATAATGTTATATAATCATGTATTGGTAAATGGTATGTAATCACATAGCATATTAAACTTTTTCTTTTTTAAATTAAAAATACCTATAATGATACCCTCATCTTAAAGAGAATAAAATATCCATTTTAATTGTGTAATTAAAATAATATATCAACCATGAAAAAGTTATAGCAGTTTAAAGATCGTGTGGAGTTGGCTTGGAATTTAACGATAATAACTTTCTTTATACTCTTTCTTACTCTGATAACATTTTTTTTCATTACATGGTTACTTGATTTTAAGATCACCTATTTTTTTCATTGGACTGTTAGATCAATGTCTAATATTATTTCATACACTCACATGTTTTTTGATACTTTGTATATAATCCTCTACCACATTCCTAATATAAATAATTATTTATAAAATATATATAAAAGTAATATTTATTAGAATAGGATATTTATCAAAAGTAATATTCATGGTAAGGGTGGCCCAAACCCAACCACTAAAATGGAATTTAACTTTTTTTTTATACTTTTCAAACAAGCCCAATCTGTTCAGCCCAGGAAATCAACGAAGTCCAATAAATTCTAGAAGTTGCAGGTGGTTCATGCTTGCGCGCCATTGTTCCTCAACAAGACCGAATAACACTCCAATTTACAACGAGATCGGCAACTTTTCATGGCGTCAATCCGTCATCTTGTTAGAACAATTCAGTCCTCCCGTTCAATCGCATTTCGCAAAACCCTAACCCCTTCGATTCCGCCCCCGCGCCACCTCTCTTACTGTATGTCCATCGATTTGCTTGTTTTTGTTTCTAATTATCTCATGTTTCTAGTTTATTATGGTCTCTTGTTTTCAATTTCGGATAGTATCAGTTGATCATACTGTTGTTAAGTAGTCACGCTGTTTGGAATTTTGACTATGTTTTTTAGGTTTATTGCTTAGTTGTTATCAAAGTTAATAGCCTCAAATCATGTATGTATTTCACAACTAAATTTTAATTAATTGCAAATAAGTTGTGCATAAGTTATAAGTAGTCACTCTATTGTATTCCTGGAGATACACTTTGACTTAGGGGTGTGTAAATCGCGGTTTGGTTAGGTTTTTACCGGTTATGGGATTTTCTTAACTATAACCATAACCGAACTTCGGTTTTGGTTAATTCGGTTGGTTAACCAAGCCATGTTTGAACTAAACGAACATGGAAAAAAAATCGGTTAACCTGTTCCTGAATACCGAAACACATTTAAAGCTACTTGGACCAAACGTATTTTGAATTCTCAAAGTTTTTCATTACAACATCGACACATATACTCAATCCACATATAATCATGTATATACATATATTCATCTCGACATAAGCATCTCTTAGTTCTTTCCGGTTCGGTTCAGTTGAGTTAACGCTCGGTTAAGGGACACCCTTAACCATAACCATAACCATAACCTATACCAATTAATCGGTTAGTTAATCTCGGTTATTAGTTACTTCGGTTCGGTCATCAGTTAATTTTGGCTAATGGTTAAGGTTTGCTCACCCAGTGTGACATTAGCTTCTTTATGGGATTTCTAGAGATTTAGTTGCCGTTTGTACGTTTTCAAAGGTTAATTTGTACATTGGGATGGAGGAGATGATTTTTTTAAAATTTTGTTACTAATATTAATATATATATCAAACAAGTGAACTTCTGCGAGAGTATGGCAGTCTTTTCACAAGCTTAGAATTTGCGCTTGCAGGTACTTTCAAGCACAACGGCCACCCTTACCATGATAAGGCCTGGGATTCAACAAATGCTCACGAATTAAATATTCTTCCTGCTATGCTAGCAGGGTTGCTTGGATTTGGTCTAGTAGATGTGGCCTATGCGGATGCACCTGAGGTTTGTATGAAATTGTTATCTTGTCGATTTATCTTACCAGCAGTGTCAATAATCATTGTGCGTATTCTATTTTTTGCTTCCACCAGACTAACTAGCGAGTCACAACTCACAAGTTGCGTTTTACATCTCAAGTTTTACAATGCGTTATTAAGATTTTTGTTTTTGTACAGGCTGAGGCTAAAACACCTTTGCCAACGCACGTTGATATGGAGGCTATTGCCAAAAAAGAAAGAGTTCGATTAGAAAATTTGCTTAAAAGCAAAGGGATGCTGTATGGTTCTTATCCCCGGTTTACAGTTGCTGTGAAGGGCCAAAAGGTTATTAAGTTGCTTAGTTTCTACTGCACTTGGTCTAGTTTGAAGTTTGCTTGGGTGGTTATATTTTCCAGTAAATCAAATTGGAGTTGTGTATCCTTATTCTCTAACTGGATTGGGTATTATATACTAAGTGAAGTGTTTCTACGATGCTGTAGAATCAAAAATTATTGAAATTTGCTCTTCTCTATTTCATCCTAACCACAACTAAGCCACTTTTAGCGAGACCACTCTTCTATCACAGTGGTTAAAGTAAGAAGTAAAAACTAGAAAGTTGTAGTTACTTCAGAGCTCATGGGTACTATCAAACCATTACAACTTTAATATCAGATTATCAACCATTTGAATATGTCAGTTTAACTATATTATCAACTTGATAGGGTACTACTATTCATTCTGATGGTGTTAACTGTTTAAGTTAGCCTGATCAATCAATGTTCTTGATTTATCAATTGGGTGGGACCACCTTTCTTCTATCACGAGAAAAAGAAAATGTCAACCTTCTGGAACCACTATCTATATAACTCCCTACAACATCCTGTATATTTATTTTGTTTATTTGTTTCTTTAATTTTGTAAAACTATGATTTCTAGATATATACGATAGTAACTCTTGATGTTTGTATCGGTTATCTGTTAGCTGAACCCTGCTGAAGTTATCTCGAACCTATGCGTACATTAGATTGATGTTCAAAAAATAAAAATAAAAATCTAGGGCATCTATTATCAGAGGGTTTACTCTGTGTGATTGTGTGTATGCTTATACTTATGCTATGTTTCTGAAATTTTATCCGTGCCCTGGAGGTTCTATATTACTGGTATTTCATGTTTTATAAAACCATCGTCTGTATTGATGGGATGCTTATAATATCCTTGGCAGTGCTCGTATATGCAACTTATATGATTTGATGTTACACTGCAGGTTACAATTAAGTTCCAAGTCCCTCCTACATGTGAAATTGCACTTTTGATTTCAAACATTGTTGCACATCTTGGTGTCAAAGTTGAGGAGCGAGCAACAGGTGCGGATATGAATTTACGTGCTTGGGATAGGTAAGTTTAAAGCCTTTACTTTCATCTGCAGTTCTGCACTTTATTACTTTCATCACTTTATTAATTTTGCTCTATGTTGCGGCCATTACTTATGATGGTTTGTCATGTTCAATCCCAGTGGTGTTGCGTGGCAGTTAACGCTCAACCGTCCCGTGGTTCAGAAGGAAGGTGTCAAGGATAATAACGATTCTGATGCAAATCCAAATGACGGAGATCTTTGCATTCTGATATTCCAATCACTCATTAGTTCTGATAAAGCAGTTATCTCCAATCCCTATAAACTTATAACTTCTCTATTTCCGTTTAACATGCTTTATTTTACTCTCTTATTAAAACTTATGTAGGAAATGGAGTTCATGAAGCAAGGAAGCTTTACTGCTGACGAGCTTGATGCTTTGGTATCCGTGTTAAAGTTGGCAGGAGTGGGACAAAATAGGGTTTCGGATCGGAGAGGCGATACCGCACGTAACCCATCGATGGATAAATCGGTCGCTGGTCTTGAGGGCATGGGGGTGAAGATCTACGGGCTTAAGGAGCCGAAATTAGAGGACTCGAAGTCTGAGATTTCATGGGAAAACATTGCGGGATATAATCAGCAGAAAAGGTATGGAACGTACTAGAAGGGTACATGTGTCTTTTCATGTGTTGAAGCATCACAAGTAATGGATCTGTTGTAAAGAAGCTTGTTGGGTTAAGTTCTAGAATTTTGATTGTTTGTATGTAGAGATATAGAAGACACGATACTGCTAGCTTTGCAGAGTCCTGAGGTTTATGATGAAATTGCTCATGGGACCCGGTGCAAGTTTGAGACAAATAGACCTCGAGCGGTACTGTTCGAAGGTCCACCAGGTTTTTCTTGTGACTTTAACATCGTTGTGAATATGTTCTGGATATATGTAGCTATGCTATATGTGGGATTTTTACATAGAAGATAAAAAGCTCATATCATAATTGAAATAACTTTATAACTTTGCCTAATTCAGTGAGAATGTAGCAACAGTTTGCTCAACTGTAACTAGGGATGCTAAACGTGTTGTGTTCGACCTGAACACGGCCCGAATTTGAAAATTGTGTCAGAGATATGAACACGAATACAGCATGGATATTCGCGGGTTGACACGTACATGACCTGTTTAAACTTTTTTTTCTTTTTTTCATATTTGGACTCTAGATTTACATTTTTACAACAAAAAAAGACACGTATAAAAACATATACATCATAAAGATAAAATCTTATGTAAGTTTCTCTTTTAATTTTTTAATTTTGGCTTAGAATACCAAGCCAATTTAATTTATGACCTAAAACACATATTTAGAAAATAAAATAAAAATAATGAGCTTAAACAGTTCAACCTGTGAACCTGTCGTGTTGACACTAACCTTACCCATTTAGCCAAGCAGGTTCGAATTGAAACTAACCCAAACCTGTGGATTTTGTGTTAAGTTCGTATCGTGTCAGAAATTCACACCCCTAACCGCAACCCATTTTTCCTATCTTTTAAACTCTATGCACTGGAATCATATAAGAAGATTCGACAATGTTTTAGTTTCTTTAATAATTCCTAACTTGCTCTATCTTATTAGTTGCTAAATACTAATTGCTGGTTTGAGCTTTAATTTAGTTTTTAAACTAGTGTACGGTTTTGCAAAAGCAAATTTTTTGGAAGTGTCGGTACATGTGCTCCCATTTCTATTATCTTGTGATTTTCCTTGAAAATACTAAATCTACAAGTTTGTTGTCTTTGCATTACAAGTAACTTTCGGTTTATTCCTTTTTAATGTTTGGGGTCTCTTTGTAAATGCCTTTTATGTTGGACATCCTCAACCTCAAAGCTTTGGTAAGATCTTCCATTTCACTCGAATGTGGAATTCGAAACTAAAGTAATAGATATCATTCCAGCTAACACCCAAGGGCAGTTGTGTATCTTGACTTTAGTTAGCTTGAAACTAATGTGCTTCACTTGTTTTCTTGTTTTAATATCAGGTACAGGGAAGACATCATGTGCTCGTGTTATAGCTAATCAAGCGGTAATTTGTTCTTCTCATTGCTATCAAGCATTCCTTTATTATTTTTATATATTGCTAAGCAATCCATATGCTTGCTGGTAGTGTGTATTAGCATATTTATAAGATCTATATTTTGATAGTTAAAAGGATATTGTTCTATTATGCAGGGTGCCCCATTGTTATACGTGCCATTGGAGGTGATCATGTCAAAATATTTTGGCGAAAGTGAAAGGTTATTGGGAAAAGTGTTTACGCTTGCTAATGAAATTCCCAATGGTGCAATCATATTCCTCGATGAGGTATAGATGCATTGCATACAGCATTCTTGTGAAGTAATCTAAGCAGTTAATGCGGTAAAAAATCGGATATCGGTCAAGGACCGATTTGAGATATTGCTTATTGCGTTGGGATATCAGTAATGTTAATATCATGCAAATTTATATATATATAGCAATTTAACACTAGCAATTCAGTATACTCTCCTGCCATTAACAAATTAACCTTTTGCAACTTGTAAAACACGAACAATAGTAGGAACTGGTTAAGACTTAAAACACTAACATTTAACACTAATAGTTAACAATTGAAACTCAAAAACACTAATAAGTTAATAACAACAATAAGAAGAAAGACGAATGGTAGAACTAAGAAAAAAGGTACTAATATCGGGAAAATCGGTGATAGATTGGTCAAATATCAGTCAATATCGCCGATAATATCGGTACCAATATTTTGACCGATATTTAAAACCGATATTTTACACGAAGACCGATAACCGATATATCATATATCACCAATATTAACTGCATAGGAAGTAATATACATGTCTTATGTTTCGTTTCAACCACATCTGATTGTAAAACAGGTTGATTCCTTTGCTACTTCTCGTGATAGCGAAACTCATGAAGCTACTCGTAGAATCTTGTCGGTCATATTACGTCAGGTACCATTTCTTTCCCTTACGGGCTGACCCCTGAATTGTTACGAGCATAGACTGTATTAAAATAAGTCAACCTTACCTGCCACACATGTTTATGAATACCCCTGTATTGCAGATTGATGGGTTCGAGCAGGACAAAAAAGTAGTGGTGATAGCTGCAACCAATAGAAAACAAGATCTTGATCCTGCTTTACTAAGGTTCGTATTCGTTTTGTTTTTAAACACAACTTTATTATAGTTAAAGAAGCAAAATAGTTTTGGAGTTTTTCTAATCTGTCAACCCTTTTCAGTCGGTTTGACTCCATGATTACTTTTGGCCTACCTGATCATCACATTCGTCAGGAGATAGCAGCTCAATATGCGAAACACTTAACAAAGACTGATTTAGTTGAATTTGCTGCAGCTACTGAAGAGTAAATCATTCTTTCTTATTCATGTAGATGTGCATAATGCATATTTATAGTTAAAGATATTGTTATCGCTGCTTCTAACTGTATTTATTTACAATCCAGAATGTCTGGACGAGATATTCGAGACGTGTGTCAACAAGCAGAGAGGCGTTGGGCGTCAAAGGTAACCAACGTCTACGTTGTAGGACAAATATATGACGTTGCAAGTAGTTTGATGTTACTGTATTTGTTAATGATAGGTTATACGAGGTCAAGTACAGAAAGATGAAGATGGTGCTTCTCTTCCACCACTCCAAGAGTACATCGAGAGCGCTTTAGAACGACACAAGGTTCTACTTGCCGCCTCTGCAATCCCGAAACGCGAACGCAATCATAACTCTCCCCCTAAGTATGCCTTCCTCTAAAAAGTATTTCATCTTAAATTGACAGACTGGCTATATATGTGAATAATATTTGGATATCTGGATAAGGTAGAGGTTCTTATGGCTTAATATTTGGATATTTAGCTCCATTTATTTAGTTAGAGCTTTCAATACAAAAAAAATATTGTATACATGAAGTTTAACACATCATATGCCGAAATTGAAGTGGAGTAAGCTTAGTAACATTGCTCCTTTCCTGCATTACATAACAAAACCTTTTACAAGATTTATTTACTATTCTAAAAACTTTAATAGACATATAACTACAAAATCAGGTTTGTTAATGGTGGTAAATATAGATATTAGAGGTTTCACCTTTCTGCAGACACCGGTGAGTCACTACTGTCTTCTTCACCGCGCTTTCGTTTCCGGTCACATGCTTGTGAACATATAAATGACGTAAGTTGCAACTGGGTTTTCAACATCATCTCCGTCAACTCGGTCTCCCTCTCCAGTCTCCGATTCTCTGCCTCAATCCTCACCATCTCTCTCGTCTTCATCATCTCCAGCTCTGCAGCTTGTCTTCTCATCATACACTCTGTAAGATCTCGTAAACTAGCCGCCACACTCCATCTTGACGTGTCGGAACTCTCTGAACTCCATCCTTCGTCTTCGGAAGCGAATTCAACCTCGACATCGACCGCCTGTTTGAGCCGATGATGGGGATCATCATCGTTGTAACTTGAGCTCAGGTTGGAGTTGGATTTATCTGCCATCTTGCTAAATTCAGAAATGGGTTGATTGATAAGATTCGACTTAAAAATGATGTAAAAAGTGGAATGATTGATCGGATTCCACCAACCATGAAATTTGATTGCATATTTGTTCTTTTTTTGTCCACTTTCAATTATTCTGTCTTTTCAGAAAGTGGAATAATTTCTCTAACAATGTAATCTCATTTGAGTTCTTGACATCCATAAGAGTTAGAAAAAGAAAAGTTTAGTGGTGAAAATGAAGAAGTAAAGAGTTGAGGGACCGCCATTCGTTTTTTGATAACTTGGCTTGTAAAATGCATGAAAGTAATTATTTTTTATGTATTTATATATTAGTGTTTGTGGATGTGGAAAATATATAAACTTATTTCGTGTATTTATTTTATGTTCATGTATAATCAGAATGTTAAGCTAAAAAAAGTGCGACTATAATGAACTAAAAATTTAAAAAATGAAATTTGATGACAAACAGTACCAGCTTAGTATCGTTACGTAACTACCTTTTGTGTATTCTACTTTTTGTCTTTCAAATTTTCATGTATCTACTTTTTTTAAATAAAAATTGGTGCCGTAAGATATATCTATGATAATGAAGAGAAAAACAAATAAACTAATGGTAAGAAATAGTTAATCACATATAATTATACCAAAAGTTATCATTTATTCATTCTCTGCGATGTCTTGTGTTTATAACAACTATTAAACTTAAAACAATAAAACCATATCTACATGTCTTGTATAGCAAACTTTATTTTAAATGATTATGTAAATTTGATGTTAAAACGACATTATCCCTTTTTAAGTAACCCAAACACCCATGAACGCTATGAATCGTGTAGTTAATTTTAGGTAAAAAGTAAGAGTTGTTGCGTTTAACTCATGCAATTGAATGTGTCATGTTTAGAAAGAAAAAAAAACGTACAATCATCTATCTGTTTACAAAACTTGATTCTAATACATTCACAACCCATCAACAAGTGTACACAACTCATATATTTATATTTACAGAGTAAATATATGAGTTGTGTACGGATTAGTTAATTTTAACCTTGTACATTTTTCTCATAACAAAAAGTTATGGAAATAGAAGACAATATAATGAATAATAATAGCTGTTTCGTGACTTTCTGTCTAGTTCTAAACGAAAGGGAAGAAAGATTTAAAACAAGTTTCCTCTCATTATTAGGGATTAACAATCTTGTTAAAGCATTAATGAAAAGCTGACATAAATACAAAACTTGTAAGTTGGAACTTTCTTTCTAACTTTAACATTTTTTAACGACAAATTTGTATCACTCATGGAGTATTATTGTGTCACTAGCGGAATCATCCGATCATATCTATCTCCACTAGGCTATAATGCTTATACACCAATTCAGAAGAAAACCCAATAAATATGGGTAAACGCCGTTTGTGAGAATTGAACCTCACTAAACATTATCTCACCCTCAAAGATACCACTAGGCTATAATGTCATGGGCTAACTTTAATTTATTGAATAGCAAATCTTTTTAACACCTTAATTTCACATTTATCTTGTACTTGCAAAGATTTAAACCCACAACATCATATTTTTAAAATGGGATACCATACCACTACACCAATGAGTCATGAGTTTTTATATGATAATCATGGGTTTTTATATTGATAAAGCTATTAACTTTTTTCTTTATAAAACTATTAACTCAACCTAAAAACACTCATTGCTCTTAAAAACGATTAGAAATAATTATACGAATAATCCATATGATAAAGTTACTTTACAGATTTTACTTTATTTTCTTTCAAAAAATAAAAACCAAAGATTAAAAAAAACGATCAATTTACACAACTTCCTCTTTTCTCGGTCGCCTCTCCACGTCCTTTCAATTAGGGGTGTTCAAAAGTATCCGAATCCAAAAATCTGATCTGAACCATCCGATATCCAAATTTGAACTATCCAAAATTTCGGATTCGGAGAATTATCTGAAAAAATATTCGAAATATCCGAAAATATATTCGGATATCTGAAATATCTAGTTTAAAATAAATAAAAAATAAACTAAATATTTGGATATTCGAATATCCGAAATTCGAATACGGATTCGCATGATGAAACCATGTATCCGAAATTTCGAATATCCAGTTTTGAACCGGTTAACATCTGATCCTTCTTCCAAGATGTTTAAAAGAAAAGAAACCCAATATGAAAGTCGGTTTAGTTTCTGCATACTCCATTTCCGTCCTCGAGATTTATTAGACAACATCTTATAGGTCTAAGTTGCTAAAAGCCGTTCTTGCAGCTGATTTAATCGGGTAGTACCCCATAATATATATATATATATATATATATATATATATATATATATATATATATATATGTAGAGGTTCCGGTAAGAAAATATAAAAGTGTGAGAAGGATAAGAAAGATTTTGGAGGTGACACGTGTCCCTTTTTATTTTGGTAGTTTAAGGGTATAAGTGTAATTTAACTAATAAAATCTAATTATGGAATAAATATATGTAACCGATTTTTGGCAGTTATTGTTGGGATTTTCGAATTATGGTGTTATTTCATAAAAACAGAAATAACACCCTAACTCATAAAAACACCATAGCATGTACATTGAAGGCATACATCTTATAAAGAACAGAAATATAACAGAAATAACACCATAACTCCTAAAAACACCACAACAGTTATATTGAAGGCGCACATCTTATAAAGAACACCCTAATGTTGAATATAACAGAAATAACACCCTAATAAATCAATTTCAAAACGCAATACTTTAATCAGCATCAAAACATTAAAAACACCCTAAATATAACACTAGTCAACACTTTAATCAGAATCAAAACAGAATAACACTCTAAATATATAAAAACAGAAATAACACCCTAACTCTTTGAAGGCAACAGATTCCTACTGAAGACACCAGAAACCACAGCAATGCAAGGATCTTTGTCCTCACATTAAATATAACAGGAATAACACCATAACTCATAAAAACACCACATCATGTATATTGAAGGCATACATCTTACGAAGAACAGAAATATAACAAAAATAACACCTTACAATTAAAACATTATTGTATGAACATAGAAAAAAACACCATGGACTAAAACACCCAAGCGAGACGTAATTTTTCTCTTTACATAAGTATATCAATATGTTACTCATATTAAAGATAAAAAAACACTCGTTATTATGGTGTAATTTTTTTAAAAAAGAGTTACGTATAAAAAGTTATTGACGTTTAAAAAAGAAGCGTAGAACTTTGTATGTGCATTAATGTTAGTTTCTTAATTTAAAAATGTTAATTTTACCTTTATACCCTTAATCTAGAAAATTAATTAGTTTAATAGTCAACAATATTTACAGAATTGTCACTATAATCTCAACCATAGATTAAATATCTAATGGTTTAGATTATTTCTTATCATTCTCACACTTTTATATTTTCTTATAATAATCTCACCATATATATATATAATATATATATATATATATATATATATATATATATATATATATATATATATATATATATATATATATAGGTAGAGGTTCATGTGAGAAAATTTAAAAGTGTGAGAAGGATAAGAAAGATTATGGAGGTGACATGTGTCCCATTTTATTTTGGTAGTTTAAGGGTATAAGTGTAACTTAACTAATAAAATCTAATTATATAATGAATATATGCAACCGATTTTTGACAGTTATTGTAGGGATTTTCGAATTTGAAATAACACTCTAACTCATAAAAACACCACTTCATGTATATTGAAGGCATACATCTTATAAAGAACAGAAATATAACTCATAAAAACACCCTAACTCATAAAAACACCATAGCATGTATATTGAAGGCATACATCTTATAAAGAACAGAAATATAATAAAAATAACACCATAACTCATAAAAACACCACATCAGTTATATTGAAGACATACATCTTATAAAGAACACCCTAACATTGAATATAACAGAAATAACACCCTAATATAACACCAGTCAACACTTTAGTCAGAACCAAAACAGAAATAACACCCTAAATATATAAAAACAGAATTAACTCTATATAAGTATATCAATATGGTACTCATATTAAAGATAAAAAAACACTCGTTATTATGGTGTAATTTTTTTTAAAAAGAGTTACGTATAAAAAGTTATTGATATTTAAAAAATAAGGGGGGAACTTTGCATGTGTATTAATGTTAGTTTCTTAATGTAAAAATATTAAATTTATCTTTATACCCTTAATCTAGAAAATTAGTTAGTTTAATAGTCAACTTTATTTATAGAATTGCCAATATGATCTAACCATTAGATTAAAATCTAATGGTTTAGATTCTTTCTTATCCTTCTCACACTTTTAAATTTTCTAACAACAATCTCATCCTAATATATATATATATATATATATATATATAGTTTTATAACTCAAGAATTGTTATTTTTTTAGTTTTCCAACTTATAATTACACTAGGGATTTTGTGAGGGCATGCACACATGTGCTTGTGCTTGAGGGGACCCTTGTCGGAGTGGTAGATCAAGGGAGACTTATTCGTGAAGATGTGGTATATTTACTTATAAATATCATTTTTATTGTTTAATTTCCTTAATTACTTGTGTGAATTGTCTTTTTATTTCTTCAAACCTCAGTTTCCTATTGGGTTAGATTCTCACAGATTTGGACGAACCATTCAACTCCCACGAGTCAAGAATCATATAAAAGAACTTGGCAGGAGATTTGGTGGTCAAAAGGTGAGTTAAAAGTCTTTTGCATGTGATTTAATTAAAAGGTTGCAAAAACTGAAGCTTTTAATCTTGCAGGTAATTCTAGGAGTCGATCGCCTTGACATGATTAAAGTTGGTGGCATTTGAAAAGTTATTTGAAGACGATCCAAATTGGCATGATAAAGTTGTTCTGCTGTAAAATGTTACGCCAACAAGAACAGAAGTTCTTGTAGGAACTAGGTTCACTTTTTATAAAATATAATTACAAAATATATAATAATGCGACTCTCGTTATTCATAGGAAATATCATAGTACAATATCGGTTGCAATAACTAAATAAAAAGCATATAAAATATAATTGTATATACCAATCTTGATTCAAGCCGCATCTCTGGTGGGTCCTTCACCCGCACTTGATAGCATCCTGGACTGCAACAAAGAGCACACTAAACGTTGACGATTTTTTGTTGAGGCACGTGTTCAACACGCTTCCCTTAAAACAGATTTCACGCCTCTACTAAAGACGACGCGACTGTTTCCCAGGGTACAACAGCCGAAGCAGTATGTACTGCCGAAGATGGCTCACGCACCCGAGGTTACACCGGGTAATTGTAGTGTTTGAACTTATGGAACAAATTAGGATGTGATGGTGGTGGAAAACAAGAAGAGAGTACTCCTCTCTCTAGTTTGTCTTCAAGTGTTCATCCTTCTTCTAGTATTCTATGTACCAAGCATACCATAGTCTTATATTCATAAAAAGAAGCACATAGCCTACTAATTGTACAAGAGTTAAGGATTAGTGAAAGGTTTCACTTAATTAGTCACTTAATTAGAGACTTAAAAACTCTAATAAAACTTATTAAGTGTCATCAAGAAGCTCTACTCAAGAGTTTCTCTTTTATTCACCACATGAAGATTCTAATTAATATTTATAATTTCATTAAATTATAAATATATTAAATATCCATTCACCAAATTTCCAACAATCCCCCACATGAATGGAGATCATTCAAAACACATAAAATTTCCAATGGAACCTCGACAGTTGAGTTTTGCATACGATAGGTAGGTGTTACCCTTTGAACATTCGCTCATGAAATGCACTTAGCCCACTAGCTCTGAGTAGACATCGATGTCTTTGAACTCGTCTGCCGTTTGTGTAGACGACAATACACTTCACACAAGACTCTCCTTAGCCGGGTCATCTCCTCATAGTCGTGTCCAATAATGGTCGTGGAACACTTTCCTGGTTCTGCGAGAGCTCTTGGAATTATGACCTCAATTCCATTCGAAGCGACCCCACTTCTCTCTAACATAGGTGATTCTCCTTAGATCATTAAAAGCATTGTGTTTATCGTGATTTATCCAAATCATTTACCACATATTATGCTTAGCCTCACTCTTTGTCACTGAATATCATAGGAATAGACTAGGACATATGTAAACACCCTTTTATACTTTAGGGTGTGTATAACCATATATACTAGCTTATGTATATCATTTGTGCCCCCACAGTGACCACCCTTAGGCATATGAGTTAGTTGTACTATTGAACTTAGATCTTGGGATATCCAGTCAACTAAGTTAGGTTTCCTTCACATACCCTTTTTTCACGGGCTTTAGTCTTATTCCACAACTTGATCTCTAATAAACCCTCAGGTTCTTGGATCCATAACATTATCTTTGACTTTGTCTAGTCACTAAAAATAACTTTACTTATTTGAGATCAGTTGTCATGATGTGTTCTTAACTCGCAAGTTAATATTGCTTATTGTCAACTTCTAATACTATAACCTCAGTGGCCATCTGAATCTGATTATAATATATGTCATTCTAAGATACACGTATCATTTAAGGCAAACACATCTCCATTATGCACTACGACCTTTGTGTTCTCCACTTAGTCATCTGTTTGCAATGTTAGATTGGATTACAAAATCCTTATTGTCAAACTTTTATGATACAAATGCAAGACACCCCCACATTTAAGTGTTATAGGATATCATCCAAATGGGGTAATGAAAACCATTTCTACATACCCTTATAGGTTTGTTTCTAAATGGATCCTCCCCCACATTTCTTGCCATTTGATCAACATTTCTATAACTTCACTTATGATGACATTTATACACATATGATTGAACAAGATCAACCTCATTGTATCAATGAATTCAACTCATATTGCATTAGCTTACATAAGCTTTCGAGCTGACCAAAGCAACACATGCCATTGTCATAAGTTTGTCACCAACTTAGAATAATTCTAATTTAACATCTAGAATAAGCATAGACAATGAGTTCTCCTCATTAGCTTTTCGAACAAACTCTTCAAAAGTTACATGTCTTTTCCTTATAATGAATGAAAATTCTCCCTCAACTTTATCTATACACAAATTCTTTTTGTGTTCATACACATTTGAATGTTATGAGTTAATTAGTCTCCGTCAAGACCCATAATTAACCAAGTACTAGTCTAGCATGCTTTAGACTACAATACTTTAGCATGTGAACAGAAGATGCATCATTCTGATTCTTCACAGCTCCAAAGATATCATAATATCACTTTGCAACATTCATCCCTTATTAAGAGAAAATAATAAGACTTATTCATAATTCTAAAACATCAATATTTAGAAAGGTCTCACAAATTCTTGTATATAGCACATAGCTAAATTTTATCATTCAATTAAGGAACATAACTTGTTTACCTTTGATCTCCAACGCTTTACCATTGACTCATAAGGACTTAAGCATAAGTCTTAATCCAAGTCACTTGGTGAACACACTCATCGCCAACAAGATGAATGTTCCTCGTCTACAATCACTCATCTGTGGAAGATAGAGTCAACTAGATCCACACTCAACAACATGGCATTCATAATTTTGCCATAAGTGATTTGCACACATCTATTGTTATTCATTAGGAGATATGTATATTTAGGATGCTCTCCCAGACGAAGGTAAAATTTTCATATTCAAGTGGTAGACACATCTACATATAAATCTCGCAAGATTTATTAAAGGTATACAATACCATAGAGTACTTTTACTTTCATATGTTAGAATTCACACTTGTGAATTTTCCAATGACTTCTAACGAAGTATTTCGACATGATTCTCGTTTGTATATTTCATCTCAATACACTCACTACTCACATCGTGATGTGGTTACACATTTGATGTCTCGTCTTTGACTTTTAGTCAATGCAACAACTCTTAAGGTGTTTATGTCCAAGTATTTTCATGTACAATCCATTTAAAACCATATCCTTTTAAATAATGTATAATTGACGTTATAATTGTTTTCCACAAAATAATTTATACGTCACAAACATTATTGATTTATTTCTTTATAAAATTTGCATGTGTTATCCGAAGATATTGAACACAAAACAATAAAATACATTCGAAATTAAATCATAAGTGCCAAACACTTTCGAAATTTAAATGAAAGCATAGACGATATGTAGACATCAAATATCAAAGCGCTTATATCTTCAACACTTTATAATCTGACCGAAATCTTCTCAAAGATATCGTCCCATGCCATGTCTTGAGGTACTCCCTCAATAAGACTCCATGCACTTGTAAGTACAAG
Organism: Scalesia atractyloides; assembly: GCA_947069175.1. Taxonomy (NCBI): domain Eukaryota; kingdom Viridiplantae; phylum Streptophyta; class Magnoliopsida; order Asterales; family Asteraceae; genus Scalesia; species Scalesia atractyloides. The sequence goes on from CAMTDV010000027.1 coordinate 6,470,479, forward strand.
TTCCCCATTTCATCATGAAACTTTAAACTTGGACAATTTTGCTCAAAAAAACACCAAGTTGTTACAAATGCTACATTTAAGTAGTAAAGTTAAACAATTAAATTTGTTCACAACAACACCAAGTTGTTTTCCATCAAACAATATTCATGAGATTGTTAATTTTTCAACATATGCTGCTTCTAGCAAGAGTAGCAAACCATTTGAATTCTCAAAACTGCCCCAAACTTTGTTTTAAAAATCATTTCAAAATATTTCCTTAGTTTTACAATGTACAATATTCATAATTTCAATTAGAGTTTATGATAACAAAAATCAAAACCCAAAATATCAAACGGTTTTATATTGTTTAGTCTTATACGCATGTACTAAACGTTTTCTAACACGCATGTTAGAAAAAAATTATAACGGGCATATTGTAGAATCTAACGTTTACATAAAATGTTTTCCAAGGATCAAGTTTATAAAATAAACAATTTCCCATTATTTTTAATGCACACATAGGCAATTAAATGTTACATAAAACGTTTCCATTCATTATGGCTTATACAATGTACAATCTCTAACATTGTATTTGTGGTACACTGGTACACATTTTCTAACACACGTGTTAGAAAATTTAAGTCATTTTTTTTATATAAAACATGACCATTTGAATTTAGAAATCACAAATTAAAGTTAGTGATAAATCCCACACAACTACACCATCACTTTAAGGTGATTTAATTCTTGTATTCTGACTCTTGTAGTTTTCGAACTCAACAAGTTAGACACATAGCCTACTTTTAATACAAGAGACATAAGGTGAAAAGAGTCTCACTTAATTAGAGATTTTATTAGAGACATAAACTCTAATAAAAACTAATAAATTGACATAAAACTCTACTTAAGAGTTTGTCTTCCATATGAAGAGTCTAGTAAATAATTATAATTTCATCAAATTTATATAAATAACAACACCATCACTTTATGGTGATTTAATTCTTGAAGTTAATCAAACATCAACTTTCATGTATGAACTTTTATTTCTAAACCATACAAAGCATAATATAAGTATTTATATTCATTAAAATCAATGTTATAACAAATTACTTATATAAAATGTTTACATAAAACATTTCAAAGCATTTGTATTTTAACCATTTTTAACAATCATGTTAAAATGAAAAAAAATTCTAACGCGCACGTTAGAAATATTAACATTTCCACAAAATGTTAATTCGACTTGCTATAAACACATATATGATTCAAATAAGTAAGTTATTTCCAATACACACATTAGAAAATGAACAATTAAAAAAATTCCTTCCAAACTAACGCTTTTCATAAATGTTTCTAACACACATGTTAGAAATAAATGATTACAAAAATCATTATAAGGCTTATAAGTTTATATAAAATAGACTTATTTTTTACACTCAATTTTTTTTGAACCATATTATATAAATAATATGATCATTTCTAACAAGCATGTTAGAACATGAAACGTTTACAAAAAACGTATTGTTTATAAAAATAAAACCGGTCTAACGCACATGTTAGAAAATTTAACGTTTACAAAAACGTATGGTTTACACCGATCTAACACAAAAGTAGAATTAATGATTCCAAAATCATTTCAAAAAACCAAACAGTTGAACCAAAACTATTCGTTTTGTACCACGGTATAGGATTTAAGATTGTATCTCAATCTCAAGAAATCAAAACACAACAAGTTGTACTACGTACATATTTCCCAAAAAAAATACTTATAAGATCATAATTTATAAGAATTAGGTTCTTTTTATTTATTTATTTATTTATTTATTTATATATCTTTTCGTAAATCCAAAATCCTTATAAATAAGGTTTAAGATTGTAGCAACAATCTCTTGAAATCTGTTTTAAGTTTGTAGGAACTAGGTTCACTTTTTATAAAATATAATTACAAAATATATAATAACGAGACTCTCGTTATTCATAGGAAATATCATAGTACAATATCGGTTGCAATAACTAAATAAAAAGTATATAAAATATAATTATATATACCAATCTTGATTCAAGTCGCATCTCTGGTGGGTCCTTCACCCGCACTTGATAGCATCCTGGACTGCAACAAAGAGCACACTAAAACGTTGACGATTTTTTGTTGAGGCACGTGTTCAACACGCTTCCCTTAAAACAGATTCCGCGCCTCTACTAAAGACGACGCGACTGTTTCCCAGGGTACAACAGCGGAAGCAGTATGTACTGCCGAAGATAGCTCACGCGCCCGATGTAACGCTCCGTATTTTCACGTCTATTTAGTTATTTATCTATTCATTTAAATATATATTTACTCATTATTTACTCATTCTTTATTTTTTTTTTATAAATGATTGTTTATTCATTAAATTTTTAAAAAGAATAAGATTTTTTTACTTTAAAAAGTTTAATTATTCATTAACTTAGTTAAGTTTTTTTAAGTTATTTAGTTATTAAACCCAAGTATTTCATTTAACTTAGTTAAATGTGAGAGACTAAAAGTGCAATTACTGAAACTGTAGTACAGGGACTGTTTGTGTAATTTATGAAAACTTGAAAATGAGGAAAAGAATAAAAAACGGACACCGCCCGGACTTGAACCCGGGTCAGCAACCACACCAAACATGTCACACCCCGACCCGAAGCGGAATAAGAGTCGGGGCATAATTGGGTTATCACCAAAGCTCATGACATTTACTAATATGTTTCATATTTAATAATGTCAAAGTTACATTTCCAAAAATCCAAACATTTTCATTCAATACAAAGAAAATAAACCAACATAACAATCCCAACCCTAAATCGTTTTATTCTTCTAGTCCAAGTCCTATGTGTTCCTAGCTGCTGCTGGTTCACCTGTATCATGTGTAAAAATGAGAGTTTTTGGGTCAACATAAGTTGGCGAGTGAACCTTATTAGATAAACATTTATTAATAAATTAATTGTTAGTTTATCAATGAAAATTTGTGCATAATCATAGATGAGCAAATGTAAATAATCAAGCAATGTCAAATAGCAGTCACACTATAACATACAATAACATATGACAGCATACATGATCATACCAACATCATACTGTAAATAACATAAATGAAACTGTGCGATCAAGGCTCAATCAAACGGAGCCGATCGTATTGCATGTACTGAAAATGAAATTGTCTGTGCGATCAAGGCTCAATCAAACGGAGCCGATCGTATGTGGGCACGCCAGGTTCAACCTCATAATGAAATGGGGAACATGCTCAACGCTCATAATGTAATGGGGAGCGGCGGCCTATGAAATTGCATGTACTGAAAATAATAAACTTGCATCCAACAATAACAACACAACAGGAAACATGCTGAATACACTAGTTCATGATATGATGTATGCACAATGGTTTAAGTATAATACATATATATCAAGACACATGATACACCCCAAAACGTGATTAAAAACGGGGAATTTGTAAAGATTCACTCACATTGGGTGCGTAGGATTGGAGATGGTGAGATGCGCACGAATTAGATGAGCAACGAGAAATACTAACCTAAATATAAAGGAAAAATATATTAAACGAGTGGATTTTATTAAGGATTTTAATGAAATTTTTAGATATATTTTTGTGAGTTTATGGCTATTTTCTATCTTTAAAAATGTTATTTTTAAGTATTTTTAATTGATTTTTAAATTAAATTTAATAAATAAGAATATAAAAAAAAATTTGTTTATTTAGCGTTGACCGTTGACCGTTGACCGGTTCGGTCAGCGTATTAGTTTGCGCCGGGTGAGGCTCGAACCGGTGACCTCCCGTACGCGTGCACGCAGCTCTACCAACTGAGCTACGTGTCTAACCCGAAATAATCTTGTTTTTATTTATTCTTATACACTTATTCAGTTAATCCGAAATTCTCTTTAATTTCAAAAACATTTTAATTCAACGGACCGGTGCTAGTGACGGGTTTCGAACGCGCGACGTATGATTCATGTTGCACACAGTCCACCGCTGGACTGTGTGTCTAACCTGGTTATTATCTCGGTTTTTATTATACTTAACAACTAACTGGGTTATCCCGATTTAGTTTAAACAAAAAGGCCTTTTATTATACAAGGAGTGCGTATAGCAGGAATCGAACTCGGGACGTGCGTTTGTATTTTGCACACAGTCCACCGCTGGACTGTGTGTCTAACCCATTTAAAATACCAATTTTAATTAGTCTTAAGTTATGTTGCGTCTTCATCTTCTTCGTTGATTTTACACAGAAAAACTTATTCCGACTGTTATGACCGATTCATGACATATATGCTTTTCAGACATTACAAGTAATTTAAGAGTAAAGAATGGAGAGAGTTTGGGGAAAAAGTTGTACCGATTGATGTTGTTCACAGAATTCCGGCAGAGGTTCATCGGTTCTGAAGGTGAACTCCGGCTGTTGAAACCAATTAACAGCTTTGTTCGATTATTTAAGAAGTTGAGGCACTTAAACAAGGTTTATCAGAAGTTTGGGAGCTCATACCCGTTCACGGTGTGTTTCCGGCAGTTTCAGGAGTTTTCCGGCGAAGGTAAGATTTTCGACAAACGTTGACTAGGATCGATTCTGATGGTGGAGTTGTGTTAGAGACTGATAAATCACATGATTGAAACAGAAAGAGTCGGAGGAAATACCGTGTGGATGTGAGTCCCGGTTTTCCGGCGACTTGCAGAATTTTTCCGACGGTCTGATTTAAGCTTCTCCGGTGGACTGTAAGGTTGCGGAAATGCAATTGGGAGTCTTGCAGAGTGTTTTGAGTCGCAGGAAGGGTCTAGGATTGAAGTAATCCGATAATTGAAAACTTTCGGTTATAAACCGATCCACTTCCGAATTCAAGTTACACTCATGGCAGCATTGATTGGAATCGTCCGTTTATCGGTTATACTCGCTGAATCGCGAGTATCCAGATCGACTTTGGGTGTTTGATAACCGATTTCAGTTACAATTTGTAAAATCGATTGATTACCATAGTCCATAAAACTTATTTGTTTCCTAAAGATAACAGAAAACAAACAAGTGGCGGAGTGGTGATGTGTGTGTGCGTTAAGTCTTTGATGTTGTAATCGGCTGACCCGGGTTCGAGTCCCGGCAGCTTCATAATTTTTTTATTTATTTTGTTTTAACTTTTTATCAAATATAATTTTTATAGTTTAGTTTATTTATTAATTATGTATCATTTTAAATCAAAATAATCATAAATATTTAATATAACTTTTATAACTTGATACTTGATTACAAAACGGAGCGGGTTTTGAAAACCCGATTTTTACAAATGTTACAAAACACGTGCCTAACCAGCTGAGCTGGGACTCCTCATCGAACAAAACCAGCCCGTAAAACATATATCATCTCGTCAAAACGGCCTCATCCGCAACCAGCGTGACCAGACTCGTTTTGAGCGGGTTTTTTTTGTGAATTTTTGAGTTTTAAACATGTTTTAACATTTAATACTTCACCAAACCCAACCCTAATCCTTTCCTATAAAACCCAAGCATAATCCAAGCCTTTTTGCACTTTTCTAATCACCAAAACACTCTCAAAACTTCCTTTAATCAGCTGTGAATCCAAGATTCGAGCAGAATTTCTATCTCTTACAAAAGTGAGCATATCTCACTCATTTCTTAACATTTTTCATCCATTCTTTTTCCCACTTGCTTGGTTTGACCTTGTGCACATCTCCAATGGTTTTCCATGGAAAATCAGGCCCTGGAATGTCACAAAAAAGGCTCCAAAGTGGACTGTTTTGATTTATATTCTTCAAACTTTTATAAAACTTGTTTAACTTGAGTTCAACTCATCTCAAACCTATGTCCTAATGCTTACAACACTATATGTGGTTGCTTAGGCTTAAAAACAAGGTTGAGACGCGTCAAACTAGAAGATAAAACCTCACAAACTTTCTATTTTCGACTAGGGTTTACACCCACAAGTAGTGTTCAAGTTAAGCTTGATGAATGTGTGATATTTGGACTAGCTTTGTAACATCCGTCGAAAAACGGGTTTCCAAAACCCGCTTCGTTTATTAATCGAATAGTCAGTTATAATTTTCGTTGCGTATATATTGTTCATTTTAATTTTAAACAATACATAATTAATAAACATTGTTAGAATTTTAAACCATAATTAATAAATAATAAAAATACGAGAATAAAAAAAAATAAATGAGGCTGCCGGTTTCGAACCCTGGTCAGCCGCTTCAACAAACAAACACTACACCACTCCGCCACATGACACCTTTGTGTAATTACTGAAACAAATAATACTTAAATTAAAACTCGAATTCAAAACCGGACTTCAGCGCGGCAGAACTCGCAATCACCGGAAATTCCGGCAATCCGCGAGTTTAGCCATTTTCCTTTTGACTATAACGTTATAACTGACTTCGACATCGGTTATAACCATCGTCTAACAATCAGTTGCGGTCGTAACCGCCGGAGAAACTTTGACTACGAATCAAGACCAAATTCGGACTCAATACATTCTGTCTCTTCCTTATAAATACCCACCCAAACCTCTGGTAACCTTTTCGCTCAAAATCGCACAATCTCTCGAAGCTTTAGCACTCGCCGGAGATATTCTGCAATCGCCGGACTTTCACCGGAAAACCGAGACTTACTTCAAATCAGTAAATTTCTCGACTCTTTTGTTTGTAATCATTATTAGACATATATTAACTTCAATCCTTCAACCAGAATCGGTCGCAGACAACGTTGCCGGGAATTTCTGCACTCGCCGAAAAATCACTGGAAATTCCAAAGTCTCGTTGTGAATCGGTACAATCATCTAAACCCCCTGATATCCCTTGTTTAATAACTTAATTTCACAACTCGTTGATCAAAACTGTTAATTGATTCACTCAGACGGAAGTCACAAATCAGAGCCGACGACTCTTGTCGAAAATCTGAGAAAGACATTCTGATCGGTACATTTAACTCCGTAACCCTCTTTATCCTATTCATTCCAATCAAATATATGTTCGATGACCGATTTAAACAAGAACAGTCGGACATCTTTGTTCTGTGTCTTTATAAATGAAGAAGACGAAGTCGAAATGTGTATAAGTTTAATTAAAACTGAATATTTAACCGGGTTAGACACACAGTCCAGCGGTGGACTGTGTGCAATCATAAAACGCACGTCACGAGTTCGAATCACACAACGTACCAACTTTCAGAATAAAACCAATATTTTTAGAACTGAATCAGAACAAGTCACAGTATGTTTATAAGAGTAATATAATCCGTGAGCTAAACAGATTAGACACACAGCCCAACTGGTTGGGCTGTGCGCATACGAACCGAAGGACCCGAGTTTGACTCCGGGTCCCTGCAACAGGTTCGGCCATTTTAAATCGTTTTAATATAAACCCAATAAATAACAATTAATTAGTATATATATATATAATTAAAACAGAGAATATTTCGGGTTAGACACGTAGCTCAGTTGGTAGAGCTGCGTGCACGCGTACGAGAGGTCTCGGGTCCGAACCTCACTCAGCGCATGAATAAACTGAATCCGACCGGTCAACGGTGAAAGTCAAAAAGTCAACATTTTTATATTTTTTTTCTTTATTTATTTAATCAGAAAATTATTTAAAAATACTTAAAAATAATATTTTTAAAGTTAGAAAATGTCCTTAAACTCACAAAAATAAATCTAAAAATCCTATTAAGATTATGAATTAAAAGAATTAATCTCAAATAAAATCCATTTATTTACCGAACCATTTCGTTATTATTTTAGGTTAGTTTTCCTCGTCGATCAAATCCCAAAACTCGTGCGCATCCAACGTCATCAAAAGAACGCACCCAATGTGAGTGAATCTCTACAAATTCCCCGTTTTAATCACATTTTGGGGTGTATCATGTGTCGTTTAATTCCTTATTATATTTAAAACACTTGTGCATCCATCATATCCGTGATCAAATGTGTATCCATTATGTATCAATTGTTGTGTGAATTATGTTTAGTTTGAAGTTATCATTTTTAGTACATGCATTTCATTAGGCCCATCAGCTCCCCGTGGGATACGGGTTGAGTATCAGGTGCCTCATTCGATCGGCTCCGTTTGATTGAGCCTTGATCTCACATACATCATCATTCATGTCATTCGATCGGCTCCGTTTGATTGAGCCTTGATCTCAAATACATCATCATTCATGTCATTTACTCATCCAATGTGGTTCGCGTTTATGCTATATATATATATGTTTGCTCACATGTGATTATTGCACAAATTTTCAATATTAAACAAAACAAGAAATTAATAACAATGTTTTCTCAAGGTTCACTCGCCAACTTTTGTTGACCCAAAATATCCCCCGTTTTACACATGATACAGGTGATCCAGTTTAGGCCAGAAACACATAGGAAGGCTTAGAAGAATAAATCAGTTTAAGCTTTGGATTGTATTGCTTAGTTTCATTTTCCTTGTAATTTTATGGATTTGATTTGAATATTTAAGTTGTAATTTTAATTTAATAAATATGAAACTTTTTAGTAAACATCATGAGCTTTGGTGATAACCCAATTATGCCCCGACTCTTATTCCGCTGCCAGTCGGGGTGTGACAGATTGGTATCAGAGCCATGACTATAGGGATATAGGATAGGTTATTAGACCCTTAGAGCCTATACTATAGTTGATTAAAATTTAAATTGTTTATGCGTTACATACAAAATTCATGATGTTTATATGCTTTATTTTATTGTTACATTCAATGTTATGCAAGCATGTTCATAAGTACATATTATTATACAATGCTCATCATGAATCATATCCTCATAACATATCATATCCATGAGAGCACACACCACACAATTCCCATGATTTTTGCAATGATTTTTGTATTTTTCAAATCACATCAAAGTGAGTTCTCATGACGGGCATGTAGTAACTGGAAGGGTACGAGTACCGGTAGTCGGAACGTCCTGTCTAGGATTGGCATTCATATAAATCCAAAATAAAGGACCAGTTTGCCTACCTGGGGACTAACGATGAGAGTACGAAGGACCTATTAGGCCAAAGCATGCTATACCAAACATCGTGTGAGCTAACCCCACTTTGAGTTGTCATTGTGTCTACACCTGGACACCCTCCTAACTTACATCTCGCAATCATATTTCATGGTTTTCATTCGTGTGATGCGAGTGTTAAACCGCCAACACCAATGTGAATCCTACCAAGCCAATAGTCATGGGGCCCACATGACTATACAGGCGATGGATTGGGGGACATTGGAGGCCCAAACATGAGCAAACCCAAGACATCCTATGGATGTAGTTGCATTATTGATAATTATGTTATTTTTATTTTTTTTTTACGACACATGACACCTAAAAAACTTCTTAAACTCACAATCTTCCAATGTATGTTCCTGTAGATGTCGGCTAGGCAACTACGTGGAGGTAGAAAGTCAGGAAGATCAAACGAACGCTTGGCCACCTAAATTGCAAAACAAATGGCCGCAGTGCTTCCTGACATCGTGATTCAAGTTCAACAAGCTCTCACCGCAAATCCTATCAACCCTCCCAATCAAGAAGACCAGAGCGTCACCAACCCTCACTCCAAAAAGTGCTCCTACAAACACTTCAAATCTTGCGATCCCCCAAAGTATGAAGGGACCGAAGGTGTTACTGCTCTCCTCCACTGGTTTGAAGAAATGGAGAACACCTTCCTCAATTGCGATTGTCCCGAGGATCGCAAGGTACGTTATGCATCAGGGAGACTGTTTGGAGTAGCCCTTACCTGGTTGAACACAGAAAAGGGTAAGAGAGGAGTCGAAGATGCCATGGCCTTATCATGGGAAGAGTTAAGGGAACTCATGACAAGGCGCTTATGTCCAAGAAACGAAATCAAAAGGTTGGAAGATGAATTCCACTCGTTGAAACAAAAGGAAGGGGATCACACTTCCTACAACAAAAGATTTCTTGAACTGAACCAAATGATCCCTAATCTGTTCACCCCCGTGTACCGCCTGGTTGAACACTACATTCGAGGCCTCCCCTCGAAAATTCAAGGCTCGGTTCTAAGCACTTCGCCTGCAACACTTGAAGCCGCAATGGAACTAGCTACCGAACTTACCGAGAATCGCATCCGAAACGGTAAATTCAAGGATGAGAAAAAGAAAGCCCCCATTGAGGCCCAAACTTCAAACCATTCCATCTCCTCTTCAAAGTTTGCTGGTAAGAGGAAACGAAACAGCAGAAATTTTGCCGTCACACACACAAACTCTCCTATCACTACCGCACCAATCACCCAAGTTGCTCCCTCAGCTGCACCATTTAAAAATACCATACACCGGCCCATACCCAAAATGCAACCGTTGTCAATACCATCACCTCCCAGAAACTCCTTGCCAACATTGCACCAGCTGTGGCCGTGCGGGTCACACCATCCAAACCTGTCACACACTTCAGCGAATGAACCGCAATCAACCCTTAACCCAAACCCACCATCAGATAGTGGGTCAAGCCCAACAACCTTTACTCCTACCACCTGCCCAAAATATAGCCCAATCCTACTACCAACCCAACTACCCCATGATGCAACCTATGCGAGCTTGTTACAACTGTGGAGACCCAAACCACTTCAGGAACACATGTCCCCGTTTGGTAAACATCATCCATGCTCAAGCTCAAGCGAATCCGGTAAACCAAGCTAACCAAGCTCCTCCACCTGCTAGAGGAAGAGCTTTCAACATCAATGCCAACCAAGCTAGAGCTGACAACAACGTGGTTAACGGTACGTTTCTCGTCAATGGTAGTTATGCATCCATGTTATTCGATACTGGCGCGGATAAGAGTTTTGTGTCTTTAGAATTTGAACCCATCCTCAACCAAACTCGTGATAATCTCTTGGAATCTCTAACGGTGGAAGTTGCTGACGGAAAGCCCGTTTCATTAAATTCTATTATACGAAATTGTACCCTCACTCTAAACGATCTCGATTTTCCAGTTGACCTCATTCCTATGAAGTTGGGAAGTTTCGATATTATAATTGGTATGGACTGGCTCAGCCAGCATCACGCTGAAGTAGTATGCCGCGAAAAGTTCATTCGCATTCCTCTTGCAGACGGTCAGACCCTATGTATCTTTGGAGAAACCCCTTCGAAAGGACTCAAATTAATGTCCTGTCTTCAAGCCCGAAAATATCTCCGCAAGAACTATGTCGCATTCCTAACTCACGTCGTCAAGAAGGGAAACAAGGAGAAGAAACTCGAAGATATACCAGTAGTGAAAGAATTCCCACAAGTCTTTCCCGACGACATCTCAGGACTCCCTCCTGTGAGAGAAGTCGAATTCCGCATCGATCTTGTACCTGGCGCTACAGCAGTCGCAAAATCTCCTTATAGGCTAGCCCCATCCGAAATGCAAGAGCTGGCCAGTCAACTGCAAGAACTGACTGACAAAGGATTCATACGTCCTAGCTCCTCGCCTTGGGGTGCACCTGTTCTTTTTGTGAAGAAGAAAGATGGAACGTTTCGCATGTGTATCGACTACAGAGAACTCAACAAGTTAACGGTCAAGAACCGCTACCCATTACCTCGCGTCGATGACCTCCTAGATCAACTTCAAGGCGCCACCTGTTTTTCAAAAATCGACCTTCGTTCTGGTTATCATCAACTCAGAGTACATGAAGAAGACGTCCCAAAGACCGCCTTCCGAACTCGTTATGGTCATTACGAATTCATGGTCATGCCATTTGGTTTAACCAACGCCCCAGCTGTCTTCATGGATCTAATGAATAGGGTATGCAAACCCTACCTCGACCGCTTTGTCATAGTCTTCATCGACGACATCCTCATCTACTCAAAGTCTAAATCCGATCATGAACGACACCTTAGGCTCATCCTTACACTCTTAAAGACTGAAAAGCTCTACGCTAAGTTCTCCAAATGCGAATTCTGGTTATAAGAAGTACAATTCCTTGGACATGTCGTCAATGACAAGGGAATACATGTCGACCCTTCAAAGATCAAGGCAGTACAGGAATGGCAAGTGCCACGTACCCCTACCGAAGTAAGATCATTTCTTGGTTTGGCTGGTTACTATCGCCGCTTCATTGCCAATTCCTCTCGTATTGCTGTACCACTCACGGCTTTGACTCATAAAGGAAAACCCTTCATATGGGGACCTAAACAAGAAGAAGCCTTCCAAACCCTTAAGTAAAAGCTTTGTGACGCACCTATCCTCACACTTCCTGAAGGTTGCGATGACTTTGTAGTATATTGCGATGCATCAGGGCAAGGGCTAGGTTGTGTATTAATGCAAAGAGGAAAAGTGATAGCCTATGCTTCTAGGCAACTCAAGGTTCATGAGAAGAACTACACCACCCACGACCTGGAACTTGGAGCCGTTGTGTTCGCTCTCAAGATATGGAGACGTTACCTCTACGGTACCAAGTGTGAAATATACACTGACCACAAGAGCCTCCAACATATCTTCAATCAAAAGGAGTTGAATATGAGGCAACGAAGATGGGTCGAACTTCTTAACGACTACGACTGTGAAATTCGGTATCATCCTGGAAAGGCAAATGTGGTGGCTGATGCACTCAGTCGAAAAGGTTATGCGAACTCCATTCGTCTTCTATGTTCGCAAATCATAACCGACATCAAAGATCGAATCCGAGAAGCTCAACATGTTTCTGTAACAGAAAATGACGTCCGAGATGAGCTGTCATGTGGAGCAGAACTCAAAATCGAAACCAAATCCGACGGTATTCTATACTACTCAAATCGCATATGGATTCCCGATCACGATAACCTTCGTGATTTCCTCATGAATGAGGCGCACAAATCACGATACTCTGTACATCCGGGAGCCGACAAGATGTATCAAGACCTACGCTACACCTACTGGTGGCCGGGCATGAAAAAAAGATATTGCTGTTTTTGTTTCCAAGTGCCTTACCTGTTCCAAAGTAAAAGCTGAACATCAAAGACCTTCAGGACTTCTAGTTCAACCCGAAATACCTGTGTGGAAGTGGGAAAACATAACCATGGATTTCATTACCGGGTTACCTCGAACCTCCAGTGGGTATGACACTATATGGGTAATCATTGATCGTCTTACAAAATCAGCTCACTTCATTCCGATCCGCGAGGACTTCAAGAACGAGAAGTTAGCTCGTATCTACATCAGCGAGATCGTAAGCCGTCATGGTGTACCTTTAAGCATCATTTCAGACCGTGATGGTCGTTTCACTTCACGAACATGGCGAGCCGTACAAACCGCCTTGGGTACACGATTAGACCTCAGTGCCACTTTTCATCCTCAAACTGATGGACAATCTGAACGCACCATCCAAACTCTTGAAGACATGCTTCGAGTATGTGTCATAGACTTCAAGGGAAATTGGGACTCTCATCTACCATTAGTTGAATTTTCGTACAACGATAGTTATCACTCAAGTATCGGCATGGCTCCTTTCGAAGCTTTATATGGTCGTAAGTGCCGATCTCCAGTATGTTGGCACGAAATTGGGGAAGCACAAATCACCGGTCCAGAATTAATTCAAGAAACAACACAAGATCCATCAAATTTGAAACAATCTTCTAGCGGAACAAAGTCGTCAAAAGAGTTATGCAGGCAAACGACGAAAGCCCTTGGAGTTTAACATTGGTGATCAAGTACTTTTAAAAGTATCACCGTGGAAGGGAGTAGTTCGTTTTGGCCAGAAGGGCAAGCTAGCACCATGCTACGTAGGACCTTTCAAAATACTCGAAAGAGTAGGTCCTGTAGCATACAAGCTTGACTTACCAGAAGAACTCAACAGAATTCATCCCACATTCCACGTATCAAACTTGAAAAAGTGCCTCGCCGATGAAAACCTCCATATTCCTCTAGAAGACATTCAAGTCGATGAATCTATGCATTTCATTGAAAGACCAGTAGAAATTATGGACTTCGGAGAGAAGCGTTTAAGACGAAGTCGTATTCCAATTGTCAGGGTACGTTGGGAGTCGAAACGAGGACCTGAGTTTACTTGGGAACGTGAAGACTCAATGCGCGAGAAATACCCGCATCTTTTTCCTGTTACCACTACTACTTAAATTTCGGGACGAAATTTCTAAAAGTAGGGGATACTGTAACATCCGTCGAAAAACGGGTTTCCAAAACCCGCTTCGTTTATTAATCGAATAGTCAGTTATAATTTTCGTTGCGTATATATTGTTCATTTTAATTTTAAACAATACATAATTAATAAACATTGTTAGAATTTTAAACCAAAATTAATAAATAATAAAAATAAGAGAATAAAAAAAAAATAAATGAGGCTGCCGGGTTTCGAACCCGGGTCAGCCGCTTCAACAAACAAACACTACACCACTCCGCCACATGACACCTTTGTGTAATTACTGAAACAAATAATACTTAAATTAAAACTCGAATTCAAAACCGGACTTCAGCGCGGCAGAACTCGCAATCACCGGAAATTCCGGCAATCCGCGAGTTTAGCCATTTTCCTTTTGACTATAACGTTATAACCGACTTCGACATCGGTTATAACCGTCGTCTAACAATCAGTTGCAGTCGTAACCGCCGGAGAAACTTTGACTACGAATCAAGACCAAATTCGGACTCAATACATTCTGTTTCTTCCTTATAAATACCCACCCAAACCTCTGGTAACCTTTTCGCTCAAAATCGCACAATCTCTCGAAGCTTTAGCACTCGCCGGAGATATTCTGCAATCGCCGGACTTTCACCGGAAAACCGAGACTTACTTCAAATCAGTAAATTTCTCGACTCTTTTGTTTGTAATCTATTATTAGACATATATTAACTTCAATCCTTCAACCAGAATCGGTCCCAGATAACGTTGCCGGGAATTTCTGCACTCGCCGGAAAATCACTGGAAATTCCGAAGTCTCGCTGTGAATCGGTACAATCATCTTAACCCCCTGATATCCCTTGTTTAGTAACTTAATTTCACAACTCGTTGATCAAAACTGTTAATTGATTCACTCAGACGGAAGTCACAAATTAGAGCCGACGACTCTTGCCGGAAATCTGAGAAAGACATTCTGATCAGTTCATTTAACTCCGTAACCCTCTTTATCCTATTCATTCCAATCAAATATATGTTCGATGACCGATTTAAACAAGAACAGTCGGACATCTTTGTTCTGTGTCTTTATAAATGAAGAAGACGAAGTCGAAATGTGTATAAGTTTAATTAAAACAGAATATTTAACCGGGTTAGACACACAGTCCAGCGGTGGACTGTGTGCAATCATAAAACGCACGTCACGAGTTCGAATCACACAACGTACCGACTTTCAGAAATAAAACCAATATTTTTAGAACTGAATCAGAACAAGTCACAGTATGTTTATATGAGTAATATAATCCGTGAGCTAAACAGATTAGACACACAGCCCAACTGGTTGGGCTGTGCGCATACGAACCGAAGGACCCGAGTTCGACTCCGGGTCCCTGCAACCGGTTCGGCCATTTTAAATCGTTTTAATATAAACCCAATAAATAACAATTAATTAGTATATATATATAATTAAAACAGAGAATATTTCGGGTTAGACACGTAGCTCAGTTGGTAGAGCTGCGTGCACGCGTACGAGAGGTCTCGGGTCCGAACCTCACTCAGCGCATGAATAAACTGAATCCGACCGGTCAACGGTGAAAGTCAAAAAGTCAACATTTTTATATTTTTTTTCTTTATTTATTTAATCAGAAAATTATTTAAAAATACTTAAAAATAATATTTTTAAAGTTAGAAAATGTCCTTAAACTCACAAAAATAAATCTAAAAATCCTATTAAGATTATGAATTAAAAGAATTAATCTCAAATAAAATCCATTTATTTACCGAACCATTTCGTTATTATTTTAGGTTAGTTTTCCTCGTCGATCAAATCCCAAAACTCGTGCGCATCCAACGTCATCAAAAGAACGCACCCAATGTGAGTGAATCTCTACAAATTCCCCGTTTTAATCACATTTTGGGGTGTATCATGTGTCGTTTAATTCCTTATTATATTTAAAACACTTGTGCATCCATCATATCCGTGATTAAATGTGTATCCATTATGTATCAATTGTTGTGTGAATTATGTTTAGTTTGAAGTTATCATTTTTAGTACATGCATTTCATTAGACCCATCAGCTCCCCGTGGGATACGGGTTGAGTATCAGGTGCCTCATTCGATCGGCTCCGTTTGATTGAGCCTTGATCTCACATACATCATCATTCATGTCATTCGATCGGCTCCGTTTGATTGAGCCTTGATCTCAAATGCATCATCATTCATGTCATTTACTCATCCAATGTGGTTCGCGTTTATGCTATATATATATGTTTGCTCACATGTGATTATTGCACAAATTTTCAATATTAAACAAAACAAGAAATTAATAACAATGTTTTCTCAGGTTCACTCGCCAACTTTTGTTGACCCAAAATATCCCCCGTTTTACACATGATACAGGTGATCCAGTTTAGGCCAGAAACACATAGGAAGGCTTAGAAGAATAAATCAGTTTAAGCTTTGGATTGTATTGCTTAGTTTCATTTTCCTTGTAATTGTATGGATTTGATTTGAATATTTAAGTTGTAATTTGAATTTAATAAATATGAAACTTTTTAGTAAACATCATGAGCTTTGGTGATAACCCAATTATGCCCCGACTCTTATTCCGCTCCGGGTTGGGGTGTGACAAGCTTGGGCTATCCATCATTGAATCCACACACTACTTGATGATTTTCATAGCTTAGTGTCTCATTTCATTCCTTACTTGTAAGTTCATAACCCTCCTTGTGTCTAAGACACATGTGTAGTGGTGAATCCAAAGAGGTCTTAAGTGGATGGTAAATCCTCCCACCTCCTACTTGACTTATGTAAACTACAAAGAGGTTCCTCAATGGATGGTTCAACCTCCTACCTCATGCTTGACCTATATGACTTAATGTACACTATATAATACTTATATATTATCAAAGTAATCGAACTCTTGATGATGAACAAGTGGTCATTTGTCAAAATAGTAGGTTACATCATCTAAAGACCATACACTTGTTACGATTCTAATGGATCTTTGAATCCATAAAAACATACCAAACCCTTGAGGTTCTATAGTGTCAAGAACAAGTGTTATAAGTACAAGATGATTACTTTCATAATACTAATTTCACGTTATTTTAATTCCGAATCCATAACCTTCCGTTAATTCCCAATACTCACATGCCTATGTTTCTTCGTGTAGAAGGACAAGGTGCTCGAAACTAATCCATCAACCATCAACGTTCGCGGGATTTCAAGTGGGAAAGCTTGCAAAACCGTGAGCATACTTGATCCCTTTTTCCTTTTTACACTTTTGGTGCAACATGTACATTATAAAAAAATCACACGACACTTAAACTATTTTAATCTCTATCCATGCTTAACATGAAACTACTTGATGCTTGTTAGACTTGTATGTTATGTAAACTATTTGTGTCGATATATGCTTCATTAACTTTGCTAGCCTACCTTAACAATTATAGCGCTATAGGATTAACACACTGCCCACGAAACTTGGGGTATTGTTAAGTTAAACATGTTAACCTCCCGCTACTCTATTGGGATAGGCTATTTTAACGCGTTGGATTCTTGTGTTTGAACATATAGTACACCGTTTCGGCATGCTAGTAAACTTGCATATTATGGTTCATGTTGGATATGAGACTTTAAACAAATTTATTCTATATTATGCTATGTAACAAAACTTGTATGCTCGCCAACTTTTGTTGATATATTTTAATACATGTTGCAGGTTGATTGATGAGGTGATGTTACAAGATGAAACAAGATTTAGGTGGGCTTAGATACACACCTAGATTAATTTATCTATTTTGATATTATGTCGTTTTGAAACAATTGTTAATATTATTGGAATTTTTGTATGACAATTTAGTCTTGAATGAAATTTGAATTTAATCTATATTGTCACATAGCGTTATGAAGTTTTGAGCAATTTGTTCGTCTCATCCCGATGTTTCCGCCATCGTTGGGGTGTGACAGATTGGTATCAGAGCCATAACTATAGGGAATTAGGAAAAGTAGGAATGCTTTGCCCTAGTCTATAGTTTTAGGAACTTGATTCTTATTTGTTGTTTAAAACTTCATTGATTCTACCTTATTTGCTTCTTTTTCTCCTTCTTGGTCTATTAAACTTATATGCCTTTCCTAAGGCCAACACAAATACACTTGAAGCTTTGAAAACACTCATATTTTACCAACGAGGTGATTTGCACCAAGATAGGCCCAATGGCCTACAATTTTTGGTGAAGTCCCTCATTCCGTGTATTCAATTTTGCACGAAGTTACGACATCAAGCTAGGAGCGATATTCACATCTTGATGGAAAACTTCCATTTCCTACTCTAGTGGACCCTTATCTTTTGATAAGTACTAACCACGTTAGGGTACGATGTTATCAAGTTAGAGGTGAAACTCGCATCTTGTTAGCTAGTCCCACTGCTCGATTTTCGATCTCGCCAAAGCTTTGATTTCCCAATCGATTAAGGACGTGTAGTAACTGGAAGGGCAAATATCGTTAGTCGCTTCTCGATGAGAGTATTTGTCTATTAGGCCAAAGCACGTTCCCTTAGTTCGAAAAGGACTTCGATTGACTTTGGAATAGTCTTATGTTACGTTCCGTGACAATCCATGTTTTATGATAAAACCTCTTTTATGCTATCTCAATTATAATGTGTTTTATATTTGAGCGTTACTTTCATTTCAAGCTTGGAAACACGTTACACACTATCTTCGCAATCTAAAACAATTAATAATCATAATCTCTCGTGAACGAACTAAATTTACGACACTTTCATTTTACATATGACACTATGTGAAATTCATGTTATGCTATGTGAAATATTTGAAACATTATGTACTGGGTTCGTGTCACTGGGTGATTCTTATGTGATAAACTCGTCATTTACTTCGTAAGAAGCCACACCTTAACATGTATAGCACTATGCGTAGTGCTATAGGAGTAGCGCACCGCCCACAAGTCTTGGGGTCATGTTAAGTCATTCAATTGCGGTACACGATGGGTTGACCTGCTTATTCACATGCCAGTGATACGTTAATCTGGTATGTCATGTGAATCGTTCAAAATTTTTATGCTAGTACTCATATTCCCAAACATGGAAGCTCATCAGGTTTAAGCATGTTATTGGCAACGTGTGATGGGATTCGAACTCGTGACCTCTAGTTTGCGTGCACGCAACTCTTCAACTGAGCTACGTGTCTAACCCGTTAGATGCTGGATTTTTATTATATATATACACTCATTAAGTAAATCCTGATTTAATTAAAAAACGGTTTTCATTTTTTTAAACTCAACAAACCGGCGATATACAAACGATTTATATTAAATTTATACTCTTACAGAATCTGAATATATGTGAGTATTAAAAAAAGGGGTTGGTATAATTTATGAAATTGGTTGATAAAAAAATATAATTAAAGAAAATAAAATAATAAAAAAATTTAAAAACCTTGTCAGACTGACAAAGGGAGGGGTCTGACCGGTTTAAGCATGTTATTGGCAGCGTGTGATGGGATTCGAACTCGTGACCTCTAGTTTGCGTGCACGCAGCTCTTCCAACTGAGCTACGTGTCTAACCCGTTGGATGCTGGATTTTTATTATACATATATACTCATTAAGTAAATCCTGATTTAATTAAAAAACGCTTTTCATTTTTTTTAAAACTCAACAAACCGTACGGAAACGGCTCTAAGCCGCCTAGATAAAGGCTTTAAGCCGCGTCAACATGTAAGGTAACGGCTCTGAGCCGCGTCAACCCAGCTAAGGGACGAGCCGGGTCCTTAACCGGCTAAGGAACGAGCCGGGTCCTTACACGGCTTCGTTGTCAGCTCCAAGTGAAACGGCTCGGCTGAGAGCTTTTCTTACCCGACACGGCTCAGAGCCGTTTCAGGGTTGTCGGATACGTGTCAACTTTCCATTGGTTATCGGTGAAGACTGGTGTTGAGCCGCTTCCGTTAACGGAAACAGTTCGTTAAGCCGTGTCAGTGGGCCATTTTCGCAAAAACAGTGTGACAAGGAGCTAGTTTCGTGATTAGCCCTTCTAAAAATTAGTACGAGACATCTCTTATTATTTTAAATATAGAAGTAAATGTCAAAACATTCTTTTATTATTTCAGGGAAATGTCAAATTAAGTAAAAGAGACAAAAATTCTCAACTTCCACACCCCTATAACCTTCACTCTCTTCTTTATTTTTCTCTTTGCTAGAGATTAAAAATGTTACTTTGTAAAAGTTACCCCCTTTCTTTATTTTTCTATTCTTGATGCTAGATTGTCACTTCAAATGGTAAGTGTCTTGAATCTCTTTTATACCACTATCGTCATTAATATATCAAGATGGAATTTGAAACAAGATGGATTGAATGAACCGGTGTAAATGTACCCGATGATATAGAACAGAAATCACTTACAGAATCTTTAGCCCAAACGGTTGATTCAATACATAATCTTTAGTTTTAATAGCTTACAATTAAAAACAAGTTCCTATATTTTATAGTCATATGTTGATAACTTGATATGCAGAGATGTGTGCCTGTTTTTCTTTATAAAGATCTTGTTTGTTTATATTACAACGATTATTGCAACAATATTATCTGGAAATTTTTTCATAGTTGGGGACTTCCTCAAGATGACGGGCTTGACGCCTTTTGTAATTGCCAATCAGATGTTTGCAGATGTGATCGAAGAACATTATTAAGAAGGCGTGTCACAATTACTAGGGGTATTCAAAAGTACCTGAATCCGAAAATCCGATCCGAACTATCTGATTCCAAATCTAAACTATCCAAAATTGAAAAATCATGTAATGGCTAATAACTTTAGAAAGAATATTTATAATTTATAATAAAATTTCTTTTGGATATCCGAAATTTTTATAAAAGTCATCCGAAAAAATCCAAAGTTTTTATTAATATTTCTTATCAATTTTTTTAAACCATTTTGGGTAATTCGGGTAACCAAAATATAATAAGAATCTGAATCCAAAAATTTCTGATATTTCGAGTTCGAAATATCGGATAATTCGGATTTAGCTTCGAATTTGGATCTTTTAGCTCACTTCACACACAAGTTGTTGAGTATTACCTCAACAACTAAACAACTTATGATATCATGACATTTTACGAAGTCCTGACCTATCCTCACTCGACTAGAATCACCTTAAGTCCATTCCAAGTCATTCCGATATTTGTAGGACCATTTCCATAGTAACTAAAGAGAGCACGCATCATTACAAATGAAGATGCAAATCGAGAGGGGCCCAACTTTATCTTTTAGTGGTTGAAGTAGCCCTACTCAAACTAATAATACATGAACGATAAACTTCACATATTACCAATTTTGAAAACCTTGGTTGTTTATAGTGGTTTTGTCACCACATCAAGCCGTCGTTTGTTAAAAATATTGGTTTGCACTTTCAAGTACATTAATTATAATTTTTATGTAGCTTTCCGTTTTTACCGGATACAACAAATTAGAATATGATAATTAACTACATGGATCTCATTATATATCACCATAAAATGTTTGAGATATAAAAAACATGTCAACTCGATGATTGATAAAATACCAAAAGTTAAGTTCATACTGCATAGTATACAAAATAAAACTAAAATGATCACATACCTATTTCAACATATACCAATAAAAAATAATTTGAACTAAAAAATTAAGAAAATGTGGTTTTCTACAAATTAGTAAGTGACACTCTCTCTTATTATTTTAAATATAGAAGGAAATGTCAAATTGAGTAAAATGACATATTCACATCTATATGGATTCCAATACAATTGCATTCACTTATAAACCTCACTCTTGTCTTCATTTTTCTTTAGGTAAGGAAGAGATAGAGATTGAAAAAGTAACAATGTCATTCGACTAAAATCAATGCCTAAAACATCCTTTTCTCAAGGTAATCGTGTCTTCAATCTTCATCGACAAAGGTGTAAAGTTCCATGTGTTTCTTTCTTTTCTATTTTTAATGTAATTCGCACCCTCTCTTCAATTTCTTGCATAATACATAAACACTCATGATTACGCATTCAAATTCAAAAACAAGCAACACATCGAGATTCTACTTTATTTGGAATGTTATTTCATAAGTGATTTATTATTTACCATGCTTGCATACACTTAAATATCCAAAAAACATGCTTAACTATGAGTTTTTAGCATAAAACAAAACAACTTATGGGACTAAAACTGATTTTTTAAAAGTTTCAGAGGTCCTTGCGGACCGTAACCATACCCTTGCGGTCCGTAAGGGGTGTGTATAACAACAAACCATTTTTGAGGACCAAGTTGAGATTTTTATCTTAAACTTTATATACATGTTTTCTATCCTTTGTTTTTGGAAAACCATTTTTGAGACCAAATTATGATTTTTCTCTTAAACTTTATATACATATTTTCTATCCTTTATTTTGGAACTTCCTCACACCAAACCAAGTCATTAACAAGTTTTCATGTTGAAGGGTTTATATTAAGGTCATTTCCAGAAACTTCGAGGTTCATATGCCTCCATTTTATATCATTCTACGTCTCTAAGTAATCCATAACCAACTACGTGAGTAAAACCAAACTAAGTCTCCAAACAAGCAATGTTGGAAGACTTGTGTTAAGGTAAAAATGGTGATGTTGAAGGCCTTGGTTCTACAACTAAACTTCCACCATCCCCTACTTGGTTACGTAGCAAAATAGTTAGTTTTCTTATGCATTCTTTCGTAGTATTCATAACCATCCGAATCATCAACTATGTTGGTGATTTTGTGTAATGGTGAAACTCTTAAGGTTTTGGATTACGCTACCTCAAATGCTTGACTATATAAATAATAAGTTATACATATAATACTCTCCCCAAAACCAAACCGTAACATCAACCAACCCACGGTTGGATGTTATGTTTTAAGGCGGAGAATATCCTAGTCTTAGATGTCACACACCCGACCCGCAACGGAATAAAAGTTGGCATGATTGGGTTATCACCAAAGCTCATGATGTTTACTAATAAGTTTCATATTTATTAATTTCAAATTAACTTCAAATATCTAACACAAGTATCATACAAACACAAACAATAAACCAAACGATTGTTCCAAACGAAATAAGTTGTTTATTCTTCTAAGGCCATCCTATGTGTTTCTTTCCTCCGCTGGTTCACCTGTATCATGCGTAAAACAGAAAGTTTGGGTCAACAAAAGTTGGCGAGTGAACCTTGATAAAACATTTAAATGATTTAATTATATTGTTGTTTAAATAAAATTGTGCATGAATCACATGTGAGCAGATGTATATGTATAACCAATAACAAACCACATTGTATGAACGTATGACATGATGAATGATGTATTTGAGATCAAGGCTCAATCAAACGGAGCCGATCTAATGAGGCACCTGATGCTCAACCCGTATCCCACGAGAAACTGATGGGCCTAATGAAATGATTGCACTGAAATGATAAAATGTATCCACACATAAACCACATAACAACTATAAAATGATATTAGCACAAGTGTTAAATAAAATGAAAGAAATTGTACGACACATGATACACCCCAAAACATGATTAAAACGGGGAATTTGTAGAGATTCACTCACATTGGGTGCGTATTCTTGATTGAAGATGAGAGCGCACGAGTTGGGAGGTTAACCGATGAAGGAGTACTAACCTAAAATAATAATGCGGTAACTCGATAAATAAATAAACTAATATTTTTGGTTAAAAACCTTGGTTTAGATTTTAAGTTAATTTTGTGATTTATTTTGATATAATTAAGCCCTTAAAATTATGTGTTTTTATTTGTTTAAAATATATTTTCTTTTGAATAAAACATGAAATGAAATAATGAAAATAAAATAAATTAAATAATAAAGAAAAGAAAAAAGACAAAAAATGTCAGTCTGACACGTGTCAAACCGGTTTTTATTCGGAATTTTAAGCATGCGTGTGAGACTCGAACCCGTGACCTCTCGGTTGCGTGCACGCAACTCTTCCAACTGAGCTACGTGTCTAACCCGAAAGAATCTGAATTTTAATTATATTTATACACAAGTTAGGTTCATTAAATTTTAATTAAATTTAAAAAGAGAATAAACGATTCAAACCGGGTGCGCAACAAGGGTTTCGAACCCAAGATCTCTGCTGTAATTTGCACCCTGCCCGACCAACTGGGCTGGGTGTCTAACCAGATTATACTTGAAATTTAATTATATTTATATACTAAATAGGTTTATACATATGTGCTAAATTAAAAAGGGGTTTAAATCAATTGAACCGGTGTGTGGGCGTGGGATCGAACCAACGACCGTGAGTTTGGTTTGCACCCGGCCCAACCAGTTGGGCAGGGTGCTTAACCCGACTGTGATTTTAATTATAATAAATATATATAAACACCGCATATCATCTTCTTCCTCGCGTATTTGAACCAAACTCATACCCGCCCAAAATTTAAATCCAATTGTTTTCTGATTAACCACAGTATAATATGTAGATTTCAAACAATACACAAAGGAAAAGGGAAAACAGGGTATACCTAGGGCACAAGTGAAAAGAAATCACGATTTCCGGGTTCGATTTCCGGTGATTGTCCGAGCTTCCGGCGAGCAGGGAAGGGGTCTCGAACAGGGGAACAATATGTGAATTTGGGGTAGATTGCAGTGAACGATTTCTGGAAGATGGGGTATTCGCTATTTATAGAGGTGAGTTGGGTTTTGATTTTTGGAAGCTACAACTGGTGATTGGTAATTGACAACCATGAGATTTACCCTAAATAGCCGCAACAGCTGTCGAGAAAACAAAAAGGAAGGCGCAGCGGTGATGCGTGATGATTCCGTTAAGGTTGCAAGTTTTCCGCCTATCTTGAGCATATACATATATGTTGATATGTGGAGTTAGACACAAGAAGTGCGTGTAGTCCAGTGGTGTTTGTAGTGTGTGTGCAAACGGGGGAACCCGGGTTCGATTCCCGGTTCACCCATTTTATTTTAAAAAAATCGTTTTCCTTTTTAAATTATTATAAGTATTTATCAATTAGATGATTTATTTTATTTAGTGGATTATATTATATTATATCTTTAAACTTTATTTATTAATTCATTTTCATTTTTTTAAAACATTGAATTTCATCATTATATAATTAATATTGTAAACAATAAACAGATAACTAAATGACGTAAACAATTATACTTGATTGATAAAATGAGGCGGGTTTTCGAAACCCGTTTTACACAAATGTTACAGTAGATTCCTTTAATGGGTGTTTAACACTCATGAAAAACACATACTAATAATAGTGTCAAAATAAGTGTCTAAGCGGGATATGTTTTACGTATTTTTTTACTCATAATTTTAGACTACTTTTCAATCTTCAATTCTTATACTCATACACCTCTGTTTACCATTTTAGGGTAACTCTGGTGTTCCATCCCCCAAACCCGCTCGCTCGCATCTTGTGGATTTATTCGCAAACCGTGAGTTCATACTAGACTTTACGCTTTAAACACTATTTGGGTTGCAACATGTATTTGTACTAAACATACATACAAGCAAACTTATTCAAAAACTCAATTCTTAAACATGCTTATTTATTATGCTAATTGTGGATACATGCTAGAATATTCTTATGCTTAGCTATCTATCATTAACCTTGCAAGCCTCCCTCCTATAGGATTAGCACACCGTCTTGTTTTTTGGGTCATTGTTAAGTTATTCTATTCGGCCTTATTTGCTTCGGTGATAAGGGTATGCTAGTGCCAAACTTTGGATTGATTTTTAGCTTTTGTATGCTAGTATGATACATAATTTAGTATGCTATAAACATGTGGATTTGAGATTTATTCTTAGCTATGCTATGTAACCAAACTTGTATGCTCACCGACATATTTATGTGTTGACGGATATTTTATACATATTGCATGAAAAGTTTGAGATGCTATCACAAGAAACTAATTAGGGTAGATTTAGATACTCACCTAATATATCTATGCAATTATGATGTTTTAGTCATCTAATTTTGGATTGTTATGTTTCTATTTTGAACAATGTAACGTTTTATTTGATTTTATGACAATGGAATTTAAATCTTAATATATCACAAATTTAGTGTTATGATATCTTTAAAAATCTATTACGTCTTATCTCGATGTTTCCGCCATCTGTTGGGGTGTGAGAAAAGACATATCAATAGTGACACTATAAGCACACATTTGTTGCGATCTAGGATACAAATTTTTTATTCTCGATACTGATTGTTACTCAAATGGTACCCCTCCATCTTTAATAGACATGATTCGTTTCTTTGCCTAATTTTATAATTCTTTTTTATGATTCATGATTTAATGATTTGATGCATACCCCCGAGCAAAACCGTCAGATATATAACTTACAATAAGTAACAACATATTATGTGTAATTTTGTCAATAAAGTCATATTTGTTGTATGGTTGGATTTAAAGTTTTTATAATAGAGAGAGGTAGTTTAGGGAAACTTAGTTAATTTTATTTAACGTCCTTATTTCATATTAGCAATTTTTCATGATGTACTTGTTCATTGTTCATAGAAGTTGGCATGTTTAACATATATTTGACCAAGAGACATATTTTATGTTCTAGGTTACTTCTCGATCAATTTTCACAATTACTTCCATTGGGCTTACAAGCCTCATTTTGGTCATAGGCAATATTAACACGTTCATAGAAATTTTAACCACCTACTGTCACAAGTAATTGCTTACTTATATACTTCATGTAATAATATCTACTCATTAATAATAATATTCGAAGTCACAACTACTATAATCGCTACTAAATGAGGTTAAAGGATATACTTCACTCTAATTGTTTGTTTGATGTATGATTCCCTTATATAAAACTCCATATACTCATCTAGATTTTGATTAACCTTTTATTCACTTCAATTTAAGTCTTTTAACTCATTGGTTCATCTACAATTTCTTAAAATCCGAACTTGAGACAATTTATTCAAACGTACTTGCTAAACATATTCTTTATTTATTTTTGACTAGTTAAAATCATATGTTTTTAATTTTCTAATATGTCTATTACATTCATGAAAATCACCCCTTTTAGACATATTGGGAAAACCTAAAAATTTATACAAATCTCACAATTCTTTAATTATTCTTTTGAAATCATGAGTCAATCATTCAAAACACTTTTAGATTGCTTGTAGTGGGTGTTACCACCATGCCAGGTCACCACCATCCTCTATGTTAAACCATTACACCATATTTGATGGGGGCTCCAAGGGGCTCATGCTATGCTTTTTTCGTAATGCCATTAACGAGCATGTGTGTGTGTGTGTGAGAGAGAGAGAGTTTAACATTTTTAGGGCAATTGTATGGTGCAAATCACATTGTTAACCCACTACACCCTTTTCAATGGGTAGTTTATTTAAAGCTTCATTGTCTATGTGAAACAAACTTTTTAGTTAACCCATTACACATAAAGCAGTGACCATTTATTAGTCATTAAACATTCATATAAAGTTTAGAGTAAATTGCCAAAATTGTCCCTGAGTTTGGACATGTTTGCATGTTTCATCCTGAACGACTTTTTTGTGCCATCCAGTCCTTCATTTTTGGGATTTTGTTGCCAATTTCATCAAAACGTCTAATTTGGTTAAAACGAAACACACACAAACAACAATCTAAAAACCTGATCGATCGATAGTGGAGCAAAATTCGAGTGGTTTGGAAGAAGATAATTGGTGTATTCGAGCTGAAAATGCCAATTTTGATCCCGACAGAACATATATGTTCAATTGATGTTCTCAGTATTTCTTTATCCTAGGGTTTGCAGGTTTATCAATAAATCGTTTTTTTCTTATTTCAGCTAAATTTCCATACTACTTCACTTTGGAATTTCATCATGGAGGTGATTTTCATGATGTTCCAGAATTTCATTACATGGGGGGGTAACGTTGAAAGAAGTAAACCAACTGATGAGGTGCTATATGTTGGTCAACATTTCATGAATACGGAAGATATTTAAGTCTTGGTAAAAAAAGCATTATAGTCAGGGAGGCAAATGAGCATTACAAGAAATGATAAGGGTAGATTTTAGGTGATTTATTTGGGTGGGAATATTATATTTGGTGGTTGTGAAAGTAATGTGGACAAGACAAACCAACCAACTACTTCAAAGGGTAAATCTGTAAAATTTAAAAAAGTTGGTGGGCCCTCACAAGTTGAAACATCCAATCAGGAGAGCACCAAAAAAACATATTCCAACTTGTTCCTGGACTTTGTACAAATCAAATCTGATAAAAGAAGGAAGCTGGATTGTAAAAACTTACATCAATGAGCATAACTGCCTTTAAACAAAGGATGTTAATTTGTGTGAAGTGAGATGGCTTTCTAAGGAAATCCAACCAATCATTAAATCCAATCTTGTGATACCAATCCAAGCTCTTCAAGAAGATTTGCAAAGGCAACTGCAAGCACAAGTAACCAGGAAACAATTGTTTAGGGCTAAAATGAAGGCAATTAAGAAGGTTCAAGGTCATTATAAGGCTCAATATGAAAGGCTGAGGGCCTACCGTGAGGAACTTATAAGATTGATGTGGAACCAATGTGTAATCCCTCTTGTCCCACTAGACTAGGGATGAGCAATTTTTGGGATTTTCAGTATTGATTTCATCTCTACACTAGATAGTTCAGGAGGATTTACATATGCTTAGACAGTTCACTAGACACTAGACAACTCAGAAGGGTTAAAACAAGGATTTAAGCTAGCAGGAAGACCACATTAGGCCTTGATGGTTGTTTTTTGAAAGGGCAAAACAAGGATTTAAGCTAGCAGGCAAACCACATTGGGCCTTTTTGGTTGTTTTTTGAAATGGCCTTTTCCTTGCCATATTTGATGATTAAAACAAGGATTTAAGTTAGGAGTAAGACCACTGTTGGCCTTAATGGTTGTTTTTTAAAAGGGCCTTATCCTTGGCATGTTTTAATGATTAAAACAAGGATTTAAACTAGCAGGAAGACCACTATTGGGTCTTGATGGTTGTTTTTTGAAAAGGCCTTTTCCTGGGCAGAATTTAACAAGAGTGAGAGTAGATGCTAACAATAGGATTTACCCAGTTGCATATGCAGTTGTTGAGGCTGAGATTACAGCTTCATGGACTTGGTTTCTATAGGTGTTGGGTGATGATTTGGATATTGCTGCTAACACTAACTTCAGTTTCATAATTGACAGGCGAAAGGTATGAATATTTAACTTCTAACCTGATTTAGAGGTTTAACTATTTCAACTGTGGAAATTGTTTTAACTGTTTTGTTTCAAACCCGTGGTTTAATACCTGTTGTAGCTAAGGTGTTTCCAAGCTCTGGACATAGGTATTGCCTGAGACATATTAATGAAAACATGAAACCAAGATGAAAGGTGACTTATATAAGAACTTGTTGTGGAATTGTGGTGTTGCAACAACAACACAAGCTTTTGAAAAAGGGAATGAACACTATTAAAGATGAAGACAAGGCACTGCGTGACTAGTTAAAAGAGATTCCAGCCAAACATTGGAGCAGGCATACTTTTCTGTATTAATTTCAATTTTTTTTGACCATATACACATAAATGAATGTAACATGATAATAACTTGCAGACTTATATATTGTAGGTATGGTTAAATGTAATATATTGTTGAACAAGATTTGTGAGGTTTTCAACAGGCAGCTTATACAGGGGAGGGACAAACCAATCATAACTAGCCTTGAGTTCATTAAGGGAATATCTAATGAGAAAGATAGTTGTGGTGCATAAATTGATAGCTAAGTGTCATGAACCATTAACACCAGCTACTAAAACTGTTTTTTATAAGACTAAGACTGATGTCACTCATTACAATGTGATTTGGACTGGAGGTTCAAAGTACCAATTTACTACCCATTTCATTGACCACTAAGACCAAAGAATTGTTAATGTTGATGCTAGGACTTGCCATGCAAAGGAAGGGATGTCACTGGCATGCCATCTAGACATGCAGTGGCATGTATATGGAATATGAGCTTGCATGGAAGAGGTGATGGTGATCTGAGAGATGGGTGGATAAAACATGCTAGGCACAGACATGGAAGGATGTCTATGCATATCCCATTGACTCAATTAATGGCATGGACATGTGGCTAACCTCTGCATGCCTACATTGATAGCTCCAAAATATCACGCTTAAGTTGGGAGACCAAAGAAGAAGATAAAGAAATATGCAGAGGAGATTAAAGAGATGAATGGCAAAAAGAAGACATCTGTAGAGGAGGTTGAAAAGACGAGTCAAAGCATTCCAACTACTAGTAAACTGCCAAGGAAGGGAAATTCATTAGCTTGTCAGATTTGCAAGAAGAAAGGATACAACAAGAGAACATGTGGTAGAGAACACAAGGTGCTGCCAGTCACATCAGCCACAACCTGTGGCTTAGATGTAGATCAAGGTTTTTCTGCAGTTCAAGCTTTTGTGCAGGTTTAGCAGTTCATGTGTAGAACCAGTTCATAGCAGTTCATTTGCAGAATCAGTTTATATGCAGTTCTAGGTTTTTGTTTATGTTTTGGGACATATGTAATCTGTTTAAACAATGGTTGTTGACATTTGTATTGGGTAGTAATGAATGAATCTGCTTGGTCTTTAAAAACTTGTTTTGTTTATGGTGTGTAATGAATAGTTTGGTGTTTGTTATTTTCAAATGGTCATTGAAGGGTCTGAAATGGTCATTGGCATGGTACATTTGAAATGGTTTGGTCATTATACAAAATTAAAATAGGTCCAGGCTTTGGTCATTGAAATCGTATCGTTGCAACAGGTTTTGGTCATTACAACAGGTTCTTTTTTGGACATGGTCATTACAACATGTATTTGGTATTTACACATCATTCATTACAGGCTTAGGTCATTACATGTTCATTCATTCATTACAAGATTCATTACAAAAGTCCTTGCATTACCAAAAGACAGGTTAATTCATACCAAGATTCATTATGCTACCAAAAACAATACATACATTACATAACAGTCCTGCATCAACCCAACTACATTCATTACATAACCAAAATACTACATGAACAACTAGCCTATTTATGTCATTTTTTCAATGAGAAAGATAATACATCACAAAAAAACAACCAACTGCAGCCTAAAGCTATCCTCATCACCCTGTTCTCTCTTGCCAATCTTCTTGTATGTTGTTCCTTTAAATGATCTGCCAAAGATTTTGCATTTTCTTCATGCCTTGTGATGGTGTCCAACAATGCAGGTACCATCAGAGTAGTTTTTTGATTGATTGCAGGTTCAACCCAACTAACAGAACCACAGCTTCGTCGCTGCAATTTGTATAAGGTTCTTTAACTTGATTTTGCAATTGATTAGCTCTTAACAGTGGATACACATACTATTTTATTGCAACAACGGAAACGACGTCCAGGAAGTTCTTATGATGGTTTTTGCCCACAATTGCATACAACCATCGCTGAATTCAGAAAGATGCAAGCTTTGAAGAAAGAAGGGGGGGGGGGGGGGGGGGGGGGGGGGATTCTGGGGTTTCATTAGTCGTATGTAAAGGATGAAGAAGATTAGTGTTTTTTTAATTAAAATAAAAGGGTGAAAAACCAAAAGACAAAAATAACCCCACGTAAGAATACAAAATTTCAAACAAACCCCTTATTAAATGGTACATTTTAATCAAGTTAGACGTTTCAATGAAAATAACAAAATACCCAAAAGTGAAGACCCGGATGGTGCAAAAAAGTTGTTAAACTTTACTATAAAATTACTAGTTTTTAACATTAAAAATAGGACCCTCAACCAAAGACAAAAATAACCCCACCTAAGAATACGAAATTTCAAACAAACCCTCGTTAAATGGTACCCTTTAATCAAGTTAAACATTTGAATGAAAATAACAAAAACCCAAAAGTGAAGAACCGGATGGTGAAAAAAAAAGTGGTTAAACTTTACTATAAAACTTATTACTCGTTTTTAACATTAAAAATAAGACCCTCAACCAAAAGACAAAAATAACCCCGCTTAAGAATACGAAATTTCAAACAAACCTCTTGTTAAATGGTAGTTAACCAAGATAGACCTTTAAATGAAAATAACAAAATTCTCAAAAGTGAAGAAGCGATGGTGAAAAATAAAAGTCTTTAAACTTTACTATAAAACTGGTTACTCGTTTTTAACATTAAAAATAGGACCCTCACCCTTTGTGTTTCTTGTGAATTGAGTTACCAAACCGCACAGGAGAATCTTGAAGAACCGATGACTTCACGCGACAAGAAGCCGGTGAAACCCTCAACCAGTCGACCCGGTGGGATCCGGACCCTTTCGGATCTGAATCGCCCCTCTGCAAATGATTCAGACAGCGACTCCGATGGCCCTCAGGAGTACTATACCGGTGGCGAAAAGAGGTTCACTTACAAGCCCTAGCTTTTAATTATTTCTTAATTAATGTTTTTTTTTTAATTTTGGTTATTGTTTGTGGCCTTTAAATTGAAAGAATTGTAGCTTTGTACTTTTAAGAGCTAAAGAATTTAGGGTGTAGTGAGATTGAATATCTTTTGTGGTAAAGTTGGAGGCTTTTTGTTGTATGAGAAGTATAGGTCATTTTGGAGAGATTAATAAACTAAAGGGTATTATTGTATATGATGATATTGTTGAATTTGTTGTTAGGATCAAGCACACACGAACACCAACACAAATTAACGAATACAGGCTAGTTAGGGTTTAGAAAGCTTGCTCCCAAGTTAGGCTCATGCCTAGTTGTGAATAGCGATTGCTATGGTCGCCATAGCGAATAGTGTAGCGCATAGGTCGAAGGTCGCTACAGGGTATGTAACCATAAATAGCGGGGTTTCAGTTAGTTTTAAATATAAATACCGATTAAATGTAGCTATAAAATAGCTGGATTTTAGGTTTTTGTTAAATATACATGTAAAATAGCGTATAGACCGGGTATTTTGATATAATATCCATATAAAAGAATTTAATTTTTTTCTAGCGTATCGCTATTTATAAAATAACGTCCGCTATTTATCACTATTCGCTATGTAGAATTTAGGTATCTTATTGCTATTTGTTGCTATTCACCATTAACAACTATGGGCCCATGTAGGGCCCGCGAGGCCTACGAAGTACGAACCCAATAAGTGTGACTACATATTGGGTTGTATTATTCAGACTGTTAAGATGAAGAAGGGGATTTGGAACCCGGGAGCTCGAAGCTACAGATTTCTTTTTTTTGTAGTTGAAGTCTGGAAGGACCACTTGTTTGAAAATGAGATATGAGTATCCTAAATATAAAGGGATGTATGAATGTGTACTTTGGATGGTGATTGCTGCAACTTGATGGACTAAAATTGGATAATGAGTTGATTAAATATAGGGTGGATGGTTTCAATGATCAATATTCTTTCTGCATGTTTATATAATCACTTATTCAAAAATCGAAAAGTAATAGTTATGGCTTCAAGTCACAATAACAATTTTAACACCATCCAAACACCCATAAATGTGGCTTAAATATAAGTGCAATAGGCTTTGACTTTCTGTTAGGAGGTGCAATAGACTGAACCACGTAAAATTTGGTGTTCTATATTTTTCTGTTTGTTGTGCATTGTGTTTGTGTTTGTGTGTGACTGTATTTCAGTGGAAACATCACAGAGTCGCAACAGACAGCACCCCGATGCTGCTGTGTTTTGTTTCATCTTCTTTCTAGTCATCCGTGATACTCAATCCTAACACTGAGTTCTGTCAACAGCCGCCAACAACCGTCAGCCGTACCACATCAGGAGCTGCTGTTCTTCTGTGTTTTCTGCTCCATTATTTTCTGTTACAGCCGTTGTACCACCTAACACTTTTTTCTAACGATATATAGATTGCGCTTCTGTGCACTTGAGCTCCGATTTTACCTTTTTTTGTTCTAATAGTAGCCGGGTAGTTGGTTGGACAAATGCATGACGTACTAGACCTTTGTTGTTTTTAGTATATTCATATAAAGATGGTTGTATGTGAAGGGAAGGTTGAAGTCAAACTATTCCTCTATCCCGGAAGATTTTACTGATGAATACGAGTAAAAATATGTGGGATTTTACTAGGTATATGTTTGTTTGTTTATGGAAAGGTAGTTGCTGGCAAATCAATTTTAATAAGTAACACATTTCCAAAATTATAACAGTAAGGTAAAAATCTGTTTGCTTTAAGATTCTATTAATCAGAAATCTCACAAATGTGGAGTCTGGAGAATGTTTATCCACCACCTTGATAGCATCCCATGTAGACTGATTATACAACCTAAACTAATGGATCAAGCTTAACGTTGTTTGAAGATTTGCTTGTAATAGTTATTGCATCCCCTGTAGACTGATTATACAACCTAAACTAATGGATCAAGCTTAACGTTGTTTGAATATTTGCTTGATGTTTAGAAACATAATTTCGTCTTTTGTGTGATAAATGTAGTTCATTATGGAGCATTATAGTTAGAATCCTATATGTGCTATAGTTAGACATCCTATATCATCATAATCATACTCAATAAATCCCACCAATAGCAAAGCTAAGGTAGGGTCTGAGGAGGATAAGATGTAGACAGCCTTACCTCTACCCCGTAGGAATAGCGAGGCTGCTTCCAGTGAGACCCGGGCTCGATAAGTTAGACATCCTATATGTACTTTTCAATTAGGTAACATGGTATAGTGTCAACTGTCTCTATTAACTCATACATAGATAGTTTGTATATCATAGACTACCACTATTTAGTCTATGTAAATTGGGAAGTTGGTTTTTTAGTGCTTTATGCTGTATACATCTTTGGATGTGGTTACTTGGCCACATATATTATCTTTTGTAGTGAAGCTTATTAGTTATGGAAACACTGATGTTGCTATGCTAACTAATGCATGTATCACAATACGTATGAATGTTACTGACATTAATCAAAATGCTATTTGCAGTGGTATGCTTGTCCAAGATCCTAACAAGCGTAACGATGTGGACGAAATATTCAATCAAGCGAGGCAATTAGGCGGTGTGGAGGGGCCCATGGAAAACACCCGTCCTTCTTCAAGTTTTACCGGGACCGGAAGATCACTAAGCGGTGAGGCAGCGCCTGCACGAACAACTGCTCCTGAGCAACCCCAGAACGTGGTCCACAACATAGTTTTCTGGATAAACGGCTTCACTGTTAACGATGGACCCTTGAGGAGGCTTGATGACCCTGAAAATGCGTCTTTTCTTGAGGTTCATAAATAAAATGTTATTGAATTCTGATTAACATAGTTTCTTCGTTTATTTTTTTGCCTTGCGTAAATTAAGTTTTTCGGCAATCTTCGTGCAGAGCATCAAGAAATCCGAGTGTCCAAGAGAGCTTGAGCCTGCAGATAGAAGATCTTCAGTTCACGTCAATCTGATAAGGAGGGATGAAAACCGTACCGTGAGTCTCCCTTTCTTCAGTGTTCTTTTTAAAACACTCATTATGATTTTTTTTATTATTTTAGAGTAAAATGTTAGTTTCGATCCTGAGGTTTAGCCAGTTTTGCGACTTTCATCCAAAGGTTTGTTTTTCCCCATCTGGATTCCAAAGGTTTTAAGTCTTCCCATTTTCATCCGGCTACTTAGCTCCATCCATTTTTCTCTGTTAAGTCAGGGGTATTCCTGTCTTTTTTGTTAACTTAAAGGGCGATTCGGTTTTTTTCATTTCATGTAAAAAGGTCGAATACCCCAGAAAAAGACCGAATTTCCCTTAAAGTTAACGAAAAAGACGGAAATACCCCTAACTTGACGGAGAAGAATGGATGTAGTTAACGAGCTGGATGAAAATGGCAAGATTTCAAATTATTTGGATCCAGATGCGAAAAAACAAACTTTGGATGAATGTCGCAAAACTGGCCAAACTTCAGGGACATAAATGGCATTTTACTCTTTATTTCATTACATTTATGGGTTACACATTGATTCTTGCCAATTAAAACGTCACTTTGGCATGATCTTGTAGGAACCTGTGGTGACAACCCAAGTTGCATTTCAAGGTGTAGGAAGAACATTAGGCAGGAACGCAGATGAAGCAGCACCAGATGCTAACACTTCAAATGCTGCCGCTGACACAGCAGCCCCTTCTGGCGGTCTTGTTCTGGACCCCGCGTTACCGTCAACCTCAATTCAGCTACGGCTGGCTGATGGCACTCGGATGATTGCCCACTTCAACCACCATCACACCGTTGCAGATATTCGAGCCTTCATCAATGCATCTAGACCAGATGGTTCACGGGTTTATCAGCTGCAGACGGTTGGGTTCCCGCCCAAGCTTCTCACTGATCCAAACCAGACCATTGATCAGGCTGGTCTTGCCAACTCGGTTGTCATTCAGAAACCCTAAGTAACGGTTCCTAAAAGTTCGGTAATGTGGTCCTTTTGATTGCGAACGAGAAATTTGTGTTATTATTAGTACTCCTGCACAAGAGAAGCATAATGCTTGTATAAATTTCAGATTTTAATTATGAATATTGTGGGTTATATTTCTCCGTAAAACTTATATCGAAAAGACCAAGGTTTCTTTTAAAAGCTTCTTTGCAAGTTCTTCAACTTTAGTAAAAATTTTCATAAGATCCTCCTACATGCTACATATAGAGTTCGGGGTTACAATTATATGTAATCTCATGAAACTATTGACTAGAAAGACATCCACCACAATTTGTAAAGATTTGAGTTTTAAATATGATTGATCATAACTTGATACATGTGAATGCATACCATTTTAGAGTAACCTCCAAGGCATAACCACTTTGGTAACTTTAGATAGAGAATTATCAGAATCGTATAAACACTTGTACATTTTATTTTGTTTTAGCTGTAATACAAAAGGCGGTTATGTGACATACCACCCACTCTTTTCCCCTCATCAAATCAGCAAGCATTGTGTACAAGCGTTTGCAGACTTCTTTTTTTAAAAGTGGTTTTGTATTGAATGCAAACCGCCCATCTTATGGTTTAGTTATGAGACGACAACCGCCCATCTTATGGTTTAGTTAGAGACGATACGCAGAAGTTTTGGCTGTTAGATTCGAGACGATGGGCTTAAGAGTTGGGTTACATTCTAGATATGGTTTTGAAAGAGTGGTTTAATCAATTCTTTTGTTTATTAGAAGAGGTTCGGTGAATGTCATATCCGTATCTATATGGGTTTAGTAAGACAGATAGGTGGATATTTTGGTCATGACAGACTTGAAGATATATCTTTTGTCTGCCATGAGATTGGCATGTGCTTGTAGCAATGAGACATTGGCCACAAAAAGATAAGCATCTTTACTTAGGGTATAAAATTAAATCCATTCATAGTGGAAAAATGATTTGATAACTTCCATTGCAAAGTTTTGTGTCGGACAAAACCAAATATTGGAATTTATTGTTTCACCGTTGCTTGCATAACATCAAATCCAACCTTCTTTTGACCCATAAAAGCAACTATTAACATAACATCACTCACTACTTATTTGAGTCTATACCCAATAATAAAGCTACAAATGAAAAAGAAACATACTTGAATCTTTTTCCATGTGTTTTGTAACTTTAGTTTCCATAAAGATCAAAGTAAAGCTAGCACATTAAAACTTTTTTATTTTTATTTTTTTTCTTATCAAATATCTGAATTAAAAGAAATAAGAATACGGAGAGAAACAAGAAAAAACCCAAAAGTAGTGAGACAATAAGATCTCATATAAAACAATATCTTAGATTTAGGTTTCCTTTTGATAAGTTTTTTTTTTATAATTAAAATTAATAATTTGTTTTATAAAAGATAAATGCAAAGAGAGAGAGAGAGAGAGAAGAAATACATGCAAAATACTACACTTTTGAATGACTTAAGAGTTATAGTTTAAAGACAAAAAGAAAAAAGAAAGAATTTAATAATGAAATGTATTATGGATTGTTTCGTTTTCATATACTATTCCCATATGCTTTATTTCTTATCCAAATTGGTAGTTGGAAGAGAAATGAGACCAAAGGAAAAGGGTGTTAGGTAACTGAAGGCCCATTATTAAACTTCATTAAAACTTTAGTTACTTATTATTACTTCAATTTTTCTTCCAACAAGTTATTAATTATCATACAAACAATAAGAATACCTCTACAAACCCTTCTTATGATCGATAGAAATTATGATTTATAACTTTCCATATAAGTTTTTGAAAGAATATTACAAGAAACATTCATTGACACTTCTTCTCTTCCTCTACAACCCTTCTCTCATAGTTTTATGTGACATGTTTAGTAAAATTTCATTAAAACTTTAGTTTCTTATTGTTACTCTATATTGACCATGTTTGACTTGATTAGTCATGATTCACTATATTTGACTTAATAATTCATTTTAGAGACATTAAGCCACAACGGGTTTGGACGAGGTAGATGTAACACTAACAAGTGTAGCACCGGCTATAGAACTCCCAAATTTGATACACATTTGAGGTTAATTGACGATTGTGTTTGGAAAAATATTAATGAAAATGATTTTCGTTAAGTTTGGAAGATATTAATCGTATTTATATACGAGTTATATAGATAATTATTTATGAGTTTGTGTTATATGATGTAAGAGTTTCACAAACGAACCAAACCATGTCTAAATATGAGCTAAGATAAAGTGAATATTCTAAACTTTGGTGACTCTAGTATTAATTCATCTTTATAAGACTCCTACGGTCTGTTCGGTATTGAGTAATGGAACTGATGAGAGAATGGAATGTACGGGATAGTAGAATGGACAAAGGAATGAAATGGATCATTACCATTCTTATAATGGTTACCATGTGGGAATAAAATGAATCATTACTTTGTATTGTTTGGTAGGTAGGAAAAGACGAAGGAATAAAATCGACGATGGGTGGTGGTAGTGGGTGGTGTGGTGGTCGTCGTAGTGGATGGTGGGTGGTGGTGGTCATAGTAGGTGGCGAGTGGCAGTGGTGTTTGTAGCAGTGGGTGGAGGAAGTAGTGTGTGGCGATGGATTGCAATGGCAGTCGGTGGTGGTGCTACTGCTACTACAGGTGGCGGCGATTGTGGTGGCAGCGGGTGGCGGGCGACGGTGACAGTGGAGGGTGGTGGCGGCGACGGGAGGGGATGGTGGTAGGCGGTGATGGTGCCGGTAGTCGGTGGTGGAAGGTGGTGGCGACGGTGATCGGCGGTGGCGGGTGGCGGGGGGTGGCTCTGGTCGACTGTGGTGCAATGTGGTCGGCGGCAGAGGGTGCGATGGTGGGTTGTGGTGGCGTGGTGATGAAGAGTGAGAGAGGGAATGAAATGAAAAAAAAACATGAGAGGTGGATGGAATAAATTTAAGGCTTTTGGAGGTAATGAAATGTCTTATTATGTGGGTGATTCCATTATCTCAACCAACCAAATACATTTTTTAGTCCCTCGAAGTACTCTATTCCATTCCGCTTCTCATTTTGTATACAAATTACTATCTTAATCTCCATTCAAGAATCATGAAAATTTTTATTATGTCTCATTATTTTATTTAATATGACATTATTATGTCATGAACCCAATTAATCATTTATTTGACTCACAAGGTTTTTATTCTTGTATTTATCTTAAACTAAATGAATTGACTATGAAGTTTTTCTTATTATAACAAGGAACCTCACAATTCATTTTCAGAGGGTGAATGGAGAGAAGGGAAAAAAGAGATACTATAGAAGTTATTGTGTCACAAAGTTCCATAGGATTTAAAGATGCATTTAGAGATAAGTACTCTTTAATTTTTCATCCACCACCCATTTCATCTTTATATTTTTTTTCTACATAAATGGAAAACACTATATAACCCAGTGTAATCTCGGGTGTCTGAGCCATCTTAGGTAATAAAACATGTTGTTTGGTTGTTACGACGAGGCACATAATTTGTTTTAAGAGCCCCGTGTTAAACGCGATTCTCAACAAAAAAAACGGTTAGTATTTTAGTGTGCTCATTGTTGCAGATATGGAGCATGGTTGAAGACTTAAGTCATAGATGCTACAAGAACGCTTGTTAAAGTAACTATATAAGACGTTGCTGAATCAAGTTCGGCAATTATAAAAGTGTAATTTTATATTTATTTTCATGTATTTTCGTAACCAGTATTGTACTATTATATTTCTTACAAATAACGAAAGCATCCTTTGTACTATTATATTTCTTACAAATAACGAGAGCATCCTTATTATATATTTTATTAACAGTTTAATAAAATGTTAAGTCACTTCCTACGTATTGTTTGATGAAGAGAACTTCAATATCATCTGGCAATGAATTTAAAAAGTTTGTTTGAACTCTATCTTACATTTGTATTTGTTTTAGTCACTAACACTTATCCTTTTGTTGTAGAGCATAGTGTTAGGAATACCAACACCCGGTAACCATCTCACTACTTAGCTAGATTGTTACCCATTTGTTAGTTATAAACATATTTTGTTAATAAAAAAGAAATTTTAATTGCAATAAGATTTTTTTGGATACAGTAGTATATTATTATTTAGGATGTATTATCTACATTTGCAGAAGGAAGAAAAAAATTACTTATTTTTTCTTGGATAGAAAATATCACCGCGGGAAGTAATCGTTAGACATCTGTTGGTAAACATCTGTTGCTGATTCTTTAGTGAAAATTACATTGCTGATCTGTCGTTGGCACTGAAATGTAAGCTACGAGAATAGCATGTTGGTAATTTGTCGGTAATACTCATTGTCGGTGATATCTTAAGAAAGTTCATAGGTACACCGTCATTTTTCCGACATAGCATCACAGACAGACTAGCGACACAACCTACATTGTCGTCGCTGAAAGAAGTGATGAGAGAGAAAGAAAGTCGGTTATGCAACATATATGCGTGTGTATATATGGATTATCTTGAATTTCTTCCTTTTGTTTTGTAGTTTGTTTTGTCTTGTAACATGATTTAACTTAAAAAATGTATTTTCATTTGGGTACGAATGCAATGTTAGAATGGTAACAAATAAGGTGTCATTTCATTTCATGTAAAAGAATAAATTTCCAAGTCATGAACTACATGCCAAAGCATCTAGGGTGCCATCTTTATTTTGAATCACAAACCTAATCATCAATAATTTCACACACGTGGCTCCACTACTCAATTTCTATATTTAGAAACCTAAGTGTTTTGTTTATTACTATATTAAAATCATTAGATCGTTTGTTGGATTCATTTATTTCATGTCGGAAATATTAGACCAGTTTTTTTAAGCATATTGAAATCAATACATGTGACATGAGCCGGTATTTAAGGAGTTGTATACAAGACATTAATGATAAAAGTCGTACCATATCTTATAAATAGTTTAAATTATAAAATCATGAAAAGTTATGTATTTGAAAAAATCTAATGCATAGTTATGTAATACACTACACCACAATCGCGTAACTATTTTTGTTCGTGTATCATACTTTATCCCTAAGTACATGTCTATGGCATCCTCTATAGGTCATACGCAATGTTGTTAAAACCAGACCGACGGGTTGAACTAGCAACAGGACCCCTCGGTTTACATGGGTTAAACCAGTACTTGGGACTAGTTGACTTTTGGTGAGTGGCGATTGAACTCGTGACTTGGTTCAATGGTTGGACCAAGTGGATGCTGATGTAACGTAACTCACTAATTTTTAAATGATAAATAAGACATGGGCTTAAAGGAACAAAAGCCCAAGTACATGAAATAAGAAAATATAAAGGCAAGACTCATAATGAGAAAAATGATAACGTTACATGATTAAATCTATTATGGAAAAGAGGCATGGCCAACCTTCTCACCTCCGTGAGAGAGAGAGAGCACAAAATCAACCACTAGCTTCTCGGTTTGTGTGTTTTGCTTGGAGGATTCAAGCTCTCGAGTTGATTTCTCCATTCGGGTCAAAGAGAACTCGTTTCAAGTCGGTTTTTGAGGTTATGAAGCCCGGGTCTCATTATTCTCGGTTTTAAGGTGAGAATCACATAAAACGTTACATGTTTTTGATGATTGATCAACGAAATGATGTTATAGATCAATTATAATGCATTTCCAAGGGAAAAGTTATGATTTTGATGTTGAAAAAGGTCTAATCCAAGCACGTCTAGCATTGTTGCATTGCTAGGGTTCTCGGTACATTTCTTCGAGCTCCCAACGAAAGGTTTGTTTTAGCGAAAGTGTAATGACCATTGAAATGCATGTCCCCTGTGAATTCAAAATGTAATACTCAGCGAAATGAATGGTCCCAACGAATTGCTATCGAAATGTATGGTTGGGCGAAAGGTTCTCGTCAACGAATTGTTAATATAGCGAAATGTATGCTGAGTGGCGAAAAATTGATGTGATTGGTGTGAATCTTTGACCAGTTGACTAGCATTTAAGGGTCAGATTTGTTGATTGGTGTGAATCTTTGTACGTTGTTGATTGTAAGAAGTTAACTCCCAGGTGAGTTCTAGATGCCGACCGGTACCGAAAGTAACATTACGGAAAATCTCAAAAGTGGGTACGTACCAAATATACGGTCGGTACCGAAAATGTTCAATACCGAAATATACCCGTCTGTAATTTCGGTACCTGATCGTACCATTTGTCATCCCTATTTATAAGGACAAAGCTTATGCACCTGAATACGCTTACAATTAAAGGCGTAAAATCGCCTTGGGTGTTAAATCCGGCACAAGAGCATACATTAATCCCTTACACTGGCGCTAAGACTGGTGGGTGTGGCCAAGGGGCGTTGTTGACCCTTTAACGTCAGGTACACCACCCCGGGTTGGAGTTTTGGTGGGCGTTGCCCGCTTAGCGTGGCAATAGTGCTTGGTGTTGGGTGTTGGTTTGGGGTGACGTGTCTGGCAATGGTTGACTGGGTGTTGATGCCTGTTTGGCTAGCCGTTAGGGTACACCACCACATGGTACCCTAACGCCAGCCTGGCCACGCCCCTTCCACACCCCACTTATTTGGGTGTGGACTGATAGAGCTCATACCTATCACATGTCAAGCAATACCCTCAAACCAAGCCACTACACACCTACAGTCTAAAGAAGGAAGGGTGTGGGGTCTCGTCCATTCTAAAGTCACAACTTATAGGCATGGGGCATCACTTTTCTCTTTCAATTTTTAGCTAAATTATAACATGATAGT
This sequence comes from Scalesia atractyloides, assembly GCA_947069175.1. Lineage (NCBI taxonomy): Eukaryota > Viridiplantae > Streptophyta > Magnoliopsida > Asterales > Asteraceae > Scalesia > Scalesia atractyloides. The sequence goes on from CAMTDV010000027.1 coordinate 6,513,697, forward strand.
TAAATGATGAGTTAGTTAAAATTTATCGTCTACGTGATAGCAATGTAAAAAAAGGTTATACATTTTTTGATTAAACCAATGCTTAAGCTTAGTATATGAGTTTTTGTTTGATTCCTTCTGTTTATATATAAAATCCTTAACCTAAAGGGCAGGTTTAAGATGCTACTGGCACTTTGATGCTTCCTTATAATTACAGCCTTCTCTCTCTCATCATGTAAAAAAGGAAGAAAGAAAAACCATCACTGCTGTCACAGCTTATAGACATGACGTAAAGCAATTTACAAAACAACTTTTCTCTCTACTCGATTCTCTCCTGTTTAACACCTCATCTCCGTAGCTACTTCCCTCTCTATCTTACCATCTGTTCTCTTAATCAAATACTTTTTTGTATAATAATTAACCCTATTATTATTGGTTGGATTGAGCTGCTATTAGATCATTTCTCTGTCCGTTAGTTTAATCATTTGAAGTAATTAGTTATAGAAATCACTTTTTTTCATCATTAGTAGCATTATGGGTTACATATATAAGTTTCTTAAGTTATCGGTTAACTAATAATATACTTGTTTAAAACACCCCCTCTCTATATATATCATATATATCTGTCTATCTTTCTAGTTCTCTCTCTATATATGTCTTTATATATGTGTATGTGTGTATATGTATAAATACATATTATAGTTGCAATACCATGCAAAGGAAGTGACGTTTCTGGTTCTCCTATGTGTACATACCTTTGGTTGTTGTGATGGACCCGAACCCAGACCCCACTTAATTATTCGCGTACGGACACAGTGAATATACTACAAAACATACGACCTAAAAACCTATAATTTTCTTTTCTCTTATTAATTTATATATTTTCGTAGTATGATAATACGATGGTTCCATTACAATATTTGATTGTCACTTATTTTAACATGGAAGATGAGTTATATACTAAGATTCTTAATTTACAACTTAAGACCAAATAAACTTAGTTTGTATTAAAAAAATATGTTCCATAGATCAAAGAGGTAGCGTATAAATGTTAAACAGTTGAGTTTTTTAATATTTGGTTACATAATTGGATGGATGTATATAGTTGTCATTTTGTTTATGCTATACATTGACATGATCCGTAGTGACATATCTAGAAAATAACTATAGAAGCAACGTTTTAAAAAAAAAATTCTATAAGCATAACAAAATCGAAAAAACGTCAAATTTTCAAAAAAGTTATACTATCGCCGGTACGTCAAGGGGTAGCCGCTACCCTTGTTATAAGGTATACCCACCTTGAAGATCTGTATCTATGACTAGTGGTCTGGATATGGTGTTTGGTCTCTTTGAAAGTGGTGTGTATTTAAATTTAAAATCTTATAATTACAAAGTCAAAAAGTATTTGGGTATAAAAAATTGTTAAGAAAAAATAGATAAGACCCATATGTTTGTTAGATTTGAGTTACTACCATTGAGGTTTAAAGTAAATATAGTAAGATGCATCTAGCATTTGGTATCCCTGCATAAAATGGTTTTTTATTAATTTAAAATTGACATGTTTTATAACAGAATAAATATATGAAAACTTATGTTTTCTAATTATTTGACTCCTCACTCCTGAGAGGTTTTGAAATAAAGAAAAGGCTAGTAGCATAGACATACAAAACCCTAACCCTAAAGAAAACAAGTGAAGAGACTGGACTCTAAACCCAATCTCTTTGTTATATCTTCATAAAAGAGACTGCAGGGCTTCAATTACCAACACACTGACAACATCGAATTTTATATTTATCTCTATTGTAATACTTTACTATTTGCAATCTTATTATAATTTTTTAGTACTTCTTTTATTAATAATGTAGGTATGACACCTTATTCATTTCTATTTTTGGACTTTATATAAAACCAGATGATGATATCCATTTAATCCGGACTTTATATAAAACCAGATGATGATCTTCATGTTCTTTACTTCTTTTAAAAACCTTTTATTCTAGAGTTAACGTGCACCATTCATTTAACTGCAAATTGTAGAATAAATGTTAAACAGTTTAGTTATATAGATTTTTTTTTCATCTAAGATATAGTATTCACAAGCACCAAAATGATTTAAATATGCAAAGTTTTTTTATAGATATAAAAGAGCAAATTTCAACTTGCACATCATATGAAACATGTACCTAAATGAATACTTTTGTAATAAATAAATTACTTTACAACCCTAGGAAATAAAAATATTATAAACTCTAAAAGCTGGATTATAATCCCATAATTCAGTTTGTACCTATTTATGATCATTTTATATATCACGCACCACTTTTAAGAACCATGAAGTAACAAGGGTACATCCGACTTGATAGATGAACCCAAAAGGGTGAACTACAAGGTGTGTCATATAGGTCAGAACAGGTGAAATATAAAACAATAAGAAGGATAATTAATATGGTTGTTATCAAGAACTTGCTCTTTATTTGAAGAAGGAAAAAAAATAAGTTTCAATTAATAAAAATGTTTTGTTTTACTTAATTTAATATTTGTATTTAATTTTAATGTAAAAGTATATTTGTAAACTTATAAAGTTCATTAATTTCTAGTTTTCCTTTTTAAAATTTTAACTATATTAAATTTGTAGATTATTTTCAAAATATATGTTTTTAAAAAAATATACAATTTAAAGTGTATGATAAATTACTAGGTGTATCGGATAAATTATGAGTTGTGTAGCATAAATTTAAATGTGTAGGATAACTTTTTATATGTATAGACAAAAAAAATTAGTGTAGAAAATAAGAGTCTTTATGAAATGAGATAAAAAATCTTCTTAATATTTTATAATTGTAGCTTTTGTTCTTTTTATTCTTAATTAAGTTTTCTACTCAAATGAACCCCTTATAAGTGTCCTTCATTTTACTTTATTATTAAAGTAATAATGAAGAAATTTTTTATAATAATGAAAAAGATGAAATTTCAACCAACAAAAATCCTTCATTTTACTTCATTTAATTTTTGTATTTAATATGGTATATTGGTAAACTTAGATAGATCATTAATTAGTAGTCTCCATTTTCAATTAGCTAACTATATTAAATTTGTAACTTATTTTCAAAAAATATATTTTTTCAAAGAAGAAAAAATTTTAACTGAAAGTGTAAGATAAATGACGATGTGCATAGGATGAATTACAAGATATGTAGGATAAATTTTAATATGTATAAGATAAATTTTAAGACGTGTAGGATAATGTGTAGGCAAAAATTTTAGTGTGAAGGATGATACTCTTTATGACTAATTAATTAGTTAAAGATAATATTAAGTGAGATGAGAGGAAAACTATTTACTATTTTACAATTGTACCCGTTTTCCTTTTCTTCTCAAATGAACATCCCTATATATATATAGGGTAGCGTTTTAAAGTGAACACTAGGTTGAGAGTGAACTGTATGAATTAATTTGGGCCGTTGGATTACATCATCTAAATATTTTCAAACAATGTCAAGATTGTATTTATAATGTTATAACTTCGTTTTAAAATAATTGATAGAAGGGTATATTCATCTTTTGTAAATTGCATTTATTAAACAATATAATCAAAATCCCTAAAATCTCGGTAGTTTCCGTATATACAAGATACACAATTGTTAGTTGATACACATGTATACAGTTTTGATAGTATCAGTTTATACAAGATACATAGATGCTAGTTTATACACATATGTACAATCTCGCTAACTATCAGTTTATACAAGATACACAACTGTTAGTTTATACACATGTGTATAGACTTTTATATGTCACACCCCGACCCGCAGCGGAATAAGAGTCGGCGCATAATTGGGTTATCACCAAAGCTCATGATATTTACTAATATGTTTCATATTTATTAAAGTCAAAATTACATTCCCAATAATCCAAACATGTCCATACAAATACAAAGAAAAATAACCAACTAAACAATTCCAAGCTCTAAATCATTTTATTCTTCTAGGCCAATCCTATGTGTTTCTTGCTGCAGCTGGTTCACCTGTATCATGTGTAAAAATGGGAGTTTTTGGGTCAACATAAGTTGGCGAGTGAACCTTGTTAGATAAACATTTATTATTGATTTTCTTGTTGTTTTATCAAGGAAAAATTGTGCAATAATCATAAGTGAGCAAATGTACAAAATCAAACAGTAGCAATAACAACCACAAACTATAACATACAATAACATACCAACGGCATACCATAACAAATCAACTTGCATAAATATATAACATGAATGAAACTGTGCGATCAAGGCTCAATCAAACGGAGCCGATCGTATTGCATGTACTGAAAATGATAAATGTCTGTGCGATCAAGGCTCAATCAAACGGAGCCGATCGTATGTTGGCACGCCAGGTTCACGCTCATAATGTAATGTGGAATATGCTCAACGCTCATAATGTAATGGGGAGCGGCGGCCTATGAAATTGCATGTACTGAAAATAATGAATTAAATCTAACAATAACCACACAAACAATTTCATCAAACTGAATACACATTTGTTCATGATATGATGTATGCACAAAGATTTAAGTATAATAAGTGGCAAGACACATGATACACCCAAAAAACGTGATTAAAACGGGGAATTTGTAAAGATTCACTCACATTGGGTGCGTTTGATTGGAGATGGTGAGATGCGCACGAGTTGGAAGAGTTGAACAACGAGAATTAACTAACCTAAATTATAACGGAAAATATAGTAAATGAGTGGATTTTATTAATGATTTTAATAGAATTTTAGATATATTTTTGTGAGTTTAAAGCTATTTCCTATCTTTAAAAACATTATTTTTAAGTATTTTTAATTGATTTTTAAATTAAATTAAATAATTTAAAATATAAAAATATGTTGACTTTTTGGGTTGACCGTTGACTTTTTGACTTTGACTGTTTGACCGGTTTATTGTGTAATTGCATGCGCTGGGTGAGGCTCGAACCCGAGACCTCCCGTACGCGTGCACGCAGCTCTACCAACTGAGCTACGTGTCTAACCCGAAATAATTCTGTTTTTAATTATACTTATATATTAACTCAGCTTATTCAAAATTCTTTTATTTTCAAAAACATTTTAAATCATCGAACCGGTGTCACTAACAGGTCTCGAACCCGGACCTGTGCTTTAACGCTACACACAGTCCACCGCTGGACTGTGTGTCTAACTTGTTTAATATACAGATTTTTATTATTCTTAACATCTAACGTAAGTTCATCCGGTTCAGTTAGAAAAATAACATTTTAATTACAGAGGGTGTGTATGTATCAAGGATCGAACTCGCGGCGTGTGATATGTATATGCACACGGTCCACCGCTGGACTGTGTGTCTAACCCGAGATAATATCCAGATTTTATTAAACTTATAATCAAACTATCATCATCTTCTACATTACAAAATTACAGTCTGCGATTACGCTATTGTATCTTGTTTAATTCGATTGACAAACATTGAACAGACTAGTATGAAATGGCAGAGACGATATTTAGAAGTAAACACACCGGAGAATGATTTATCTCAGAATTCCGGCGAGTCGTCGGCTCTGTGTTTACGGATTTCTACCTAATGAATAAATTGACGGTCTTGATTAGCTACGAGAGGAATTTAAGTATTAAACAAGAGTTATCAGAAGGTTTGAAAGTCTATACCGTTTCACAGCTGAAAATAAGGATTTCCAGAAGTTTCCGGCGAACTGGAATTATCTGATATTGACGTCTGAAATTGATTTCGATTGAAGGGTCTGAGTTAGAAATAGCTTAATAATTGATAGACCACGAAGGTATTGAAAGACTTACTGTTTTGATGGAGAATACGGTTTTCCGGCGACTTGCAGAAATTTTCCGACGAGTAAAATAAACTTTTCTGATGAACTGAATGTATGACGAAAGTGAAATGACAGGTTTGTAGAATGTTTCTGAGTCGCGAGAGAGGTCTTTGATTGAAGTAATTCAGATATTGAATATCTTCGGTTATAAAACCGATCATCATCAGAATTTAAGTTAATTCAAGTCTGAATTGATTAGAATCGTCGGTGCATCGGTTATAAACCAGAATTCGCGATTATTCAAACGTTTTAGACGGTTGAATAGCCGATTACGGTTTTCAGTTTTGGCGCAACCGGTTGATCTATGATTGACTATAGAATTCATTTGTTTCCTAGAGTTGACAGAAAACAACAAGTGGCGGAGTGGTTATGCGTGTGTGTGTTAAGTCTTTGAGTTCTCTTCCGGCTGACCCGGGTTCGAGTCCCGGCAGCCTCATTTTCTTTTTAATTATTTTATTTTTACTTTTTATCAATTTTAAATTTTATAGTTTAGCTTGTTTATTAATTATGGATCATTAAAAATTAAAATAGCCATAAATACGCAACGTGACATTTATAACTTGATATTCGATTACAAAACGGAGCGGGTTTGGAAAACCCGTTTTTGACAAATGTTACAGTATCCCCTACTTTTAAGAATTTCGTCCCGAAATTTAAGTAGTAGTAGGAAAAAGATGTGGGTATTTTCGCGCATTGAGTCTTCACGTTCCCAAGTAAACTCAGGTCCCCGTTTCGACTCCCAACGTACCCTAACAATTGGAATGTGACTTCGTCGAAGACGTTTTTCTCCGAAATCCATGATCTCTACAGGTCTTTCAATAAAATGCATAGACTCATCAATCTGAATATCTTCCAGAGGAATGTGGAGCTTTTCATCAGCGAGGCACTTCTTCAAGTTTGATACGTGGAATGTGGGATGAATCCTGTTGAGTTCTTCTGGTAGATCAAGCTTGTATGCTACAAGTCCTACTCTTTCGAGTATCTTGAAAGGTCCTACGTAGCGTGGTGCTAGCTTGCCTTTTTGACCAAAACGAACTACTCCCTTCCACGGTGATACTTTTAAAAGTACATGATCACCAATGTTAAACTCTAAAGGCTTCCGTCGTTTATCTGCATAACTCTTTTGACGACTTTGAGCCGCTAGAAGATTGTTTCGAATTTGAGGGATCTTGTCTGTGGTTTCTTGAATCAATTCTGGACCAGTGATTTGAGCTTCCCCAATTTCGTGCCAACATACTGGAGATCGGCACTTACGACCATATAAAGCTTCAAAAGGTGCCATGCCGATGCTTGAATGATAGCTGTTGTTGTACGAAAATTCAACTAATGGTAGATGAGCGTCCCAATTTCCCTCGAAGTCTATGACACATGCTCGAAGCATATCTTCAAGAGTTTGAATGGTGCGTTCAGATTGTCCATCGGTTTGAGGATGATAGGCGGTACTGAGATCTAATCGCGTACCCAAAGCGGCTTGTACTGCTTGCCATGTTCGTGAAGTGAAATGACCATCACGATCTGAAATAATGCTTAACGGTACACCATGTCGGCTTACGATTTCGCTGATATAAATACGAGCTAGCTTTTCGTTCTTGAAATCTTCGCGAATAGGAATAAAGTGAGCTGATTTTGTAAGTCGATCAATGATTACCCATATAGTGTCATACCCACCAGAAGTGCGAGGTAACCCGGTGATGAAGTCCATGGTTATGTTTTCCCACTTCCATACAGGTATTTCGGGTTGGACCAGAAGTCCTGAGGGTCTTTGGTGTTCAGCTTTTACCTTGGAACATGTAAGGCACTTAGAAACAAAAACAGCAATATCTTTTTTCATTCCAGGCCACCAATAGGTGTATCGAAGGTCTTGATACATCTTATCGGCTCCTGGGTGTATAGAGTATCGTGTTTTGTGAGCCTCATTCATAAGAATTTCACGAAGATTGTTGTGGTCAGGAATCCATATGCGATCTAGATAGTACAGAATACCGTCAGATTTAGTTTCAATTTTAAGTTCAGCTCCACAGGACAGCTCCTTTCGTACATCATCCTCCGTTATTGAAACATGTTGGGCTTCTCGAATTTGATCTTTAATGTCAGTTATGATTTGCGAACATAGAAGGCGAATGGAGTTCGCATAACCCTTTCGACTGAGTGCATCAGCCACCACATTTGCCTTGCCAGGGTGGTACCGAATTTCACAGTCGTAGTCATTTAGAAGTTCGACCCATCTTCGTTGCCTCATGTTTAACTCCTTTTGATTGAAGATATGTTGAAGACTCTTGTGGTCCGTGTATATTTCACACTTAGTACCGTAGAGATAATGTCTCCATATCTTAAGAGCGAACACAACGGCTCCAAGTTCTAGGTCATGGGTGGTGTAGTTCTTCTCATGAGTCTTGAGTTGTCTCGAAGCATAAGCTATAACCTTTCCTCTTTGCATTAGAACACAGCCTAATCCTTGCCCTGACGCGTCGTAATAAACCACGAAGTCATCACAACCTTCAGGAAGAGTGAGGATTGGTGCATCACAGAGTTTTTGTTTAAGGGTTTGGAAGGCTTCTTCTTGCTTGGGTCCCCATATGAAAGGTTTTCCCTTATGAGTTAAAGCCGTGAGTGGTACAGCAATGCGAGAGAAGTTTGAAATGAGACGACGATAATAACCAGCCAAACCAAGAAAAGATCTTAGTTCAGTTGGTGTACGTGGCGCTTGCCATTCTTGTACCGCTTTGATCTTTGAGGGGTCGACATGTATTCCCTTGTCATTGACTACATGTCCAAGGAATTGTACCTCTTTTAACCAAAATTCGCATTTGGAGAACTTGGCGTAAAGCTTTTCATTCTCTAGAAGTGTAAGGATGAGTCGAAGATGTCGTTCATGATCAGACTTAGACTTTGAATAAATGAGAATGTCGTCGATGAAGACTAAAACAAAACGATCGAGATTAGGTTTGCAGACTCTGTTCATTAGATCCATGAAGACAACTGGAGTGTTGGTTAAACCAAATGGCATGACCATGAATTCATAATGACCATAACGAGTTCGGAAAGCAGTCTTTGGGACGTCTTCTTCATGTACTCTAAGTTGATGATAACCAGATCGAAGGTCGATTTTTGAAAAGCAGCTGGCACCTTGAAGTTGGTCAAGAAGATCATCAATGCGAGGTAATGGATAGCGATTCTTGATTGTTAACTTGTTGAGTTCTCTGTAATCGATGCACATGCAAAACGATCCATCTTTCTTCTTCACAAAAAGGACAGGTGCACCCCAAGGCGAGGAGCTAGGGCGTATGAACCCTTTGTCAGTCAACTCTTGCAATTGACTGGCTAGCTCTTGCATTTCAGAGGGGGCTAACATATAAGGAGACTTTGCAACTGGTGTAGCACCAGGTATAAGATCAATACGGAATTCGACTTCTCTAACTGGAGGAAGTCCTGAAATGTCGTCAGGAAAAACTTGCGGGAAATCTTTTACTACTGGGATGTCTTCAAGTTTCTTCTCCATGGTTCCCTTTTTGATGATATGAGCTAAAAACGCGACATAATTCTTGCGAAGATATTTTTGAGCTTGAAGACAGGACATTAAGCTGAGCCCTTTCGACGAGGTTTCTCCAAAGATTCGTAGAGTCTGACCGTTTTAAAAGAGGAATGCGTATAAACTTCTCGCGGCATACAACTTCTGCCTGATGTTGACTGAGCCAGTCCATACCAATTATGATATCAAAACTTCCCAACTTCATAGGAATAAGGTCAACTGAAAAGTCGTGGTCGTTTAAGGTGAGTGTACAGTTGCGTATAATAGAGTTTAATGAGACCGGTTTCCCGTCAGCAACTTCTACCGTTATGGATTCCATGAGCTTATCACGATTTTGGTTTAAGATAGGTTCAAACTCTAAGGACACAAAACTTTTATCCGCGCCAGTATCAAACAACATGGATGCATATCTACCATTGATAAGGAACGTACCATTAACCACATTGCTGTCAGCTCTAGCCTGATTAGCGTTGATGTTGAAAGCTCTTCCTCTTGCAGGTGGAGGAGCTTGGTTCGCTTGATTCACCGGATTGGCTTGGGCCTGAGCATGAATAATGTTCACCAACCTTGGACAAGTGTTTCTAAAATGGCTTGGGTCTCCACAATTGTAGCAAGCCCGCATAGGTTGTACCATAGGATAGTTAGGTTGGTAATATGTTTGGGCTTAATGTTGGGTAGGTGGTAATAGTAGGGGTTGTTGGGCTTGACCCATTATTTGCTGGTGGGTTTGGGTTGAAGGCTGGTGGCGGTTCGTTCGCTGAGGCATGCGGCAGATTTGAACAGTATGACCTGCGCGACCACAGCCGGTGCAATGTTGGCAAGGATGATCAGGAAAATAGTGGTATTGGCAACGGTTGCATTTTGGTAACGGGCCAGAGTATGGTCTTTTGTATGGTGCAGGTGAAGGGGCAACTTGGGTAATGGGTGCAGCAGGAATAGGGAAATTGGTTTGTGTAACAGCGAAGTTTCTGGTGTTACGCTTCCTCTTGTTAGCAAACTTAGAGGAGGAGGTGTAATGGTTTGAAGTTTGACCCTCAACAGGGGCTTTCTTTTTCTCTTCTTTAAACTTACCGTTGCGAATTCGATTCTCGGTCAGTTCAGTGGCTAATTCCATAGCAGCTTCAAGCGTTACTGGTGAAGTGCTGAGAACTGAATCTTGAATTTTCGAGGGAAGTCCTCGAATATAATGCTCGATCAAACGATAAGTTGGGGTAAACAAATTTGGGACCATTTGGTTCAACTCTAAGAACCTCTTGTTGTAGGAGGCATGATCTCCCTCCTTTTGCTTTAAAGAATGAAATTCGTCCTCTAGCTTCTTAATCTCACTTCTAGGACAGAATCGCCTCGTCATGATTTCCCTTAACTCCTCCCATGTTAAGGCCATTGCATCATCAATTCCCATCTTCCCCTTTTCAGTATTCCACCAGGTGTGAGCTACCCCAAATAGTCTCCCGGTGGCGTATCGAACCTTGCGATCCTCAGGACAATCGCAGTTGAGGAAGGTGTTTTCCATTTCCTCAAACCAGTGGAGGAGAGCAGTGACACCTTTGGTCCCTTCAAATTTAGGAGGATCGCAAGACTTGAAATGTTTGTATGAGCACTTGCTGGTAGGAGGGTTGCCGATGTTCTGGTCATGTTGTTGGGGAGGATTAGTGGGATTCATGGCGAGAGCTTGTTGTACTTGAACCACAATGTTAAGCACCGTGGCCATTTGTTTCGCGATTTGTGTGGCCAAGCGTTCGTGAGACCTTCCTGATCTTTTACCCCCTCGTTGTTGTCTAGTCGACATCTACAGGAACATACATAAGAAGATTGTGAGTTTATGGAGTCTTTTTAGGTGTCATGTGTCTTTAAGAAAATGAAAATAACATAAATATCAATAATGCAACTACATCCATAGGATGTCTTGGGTTTGCTCATGTTGGGCCTCAAATGTCCCCCATACCTTCACCTGTATAGTCATGTGGGCCCCCATGACTATTGGCTTGGTAGGATTCACATTAGTATTGGCGATTTAGCACTCGCATCACCCGAATGCAAACCACAAAATATGTTTACTAGATGTATGGTCGGAATGTGTCCAGGTGTAGACACAATGACAACTCAAAGTGGGGTTAGCTCACACGACGTTTGGTATAGCATGCTTTGGCCTAATAGGTACTTCGTACTCTCATCGTTAGTCCCCAGGTAGGCAAACCGGTCCTTTATTTTGGATTTATACGAATGCCAGCCTAGACAGGACGTTCCGACTACCGGTACTGGTACCCTTCCAGTTACTACATGCCCGTCATGAGAACTCACTTTGATGAGATACAAAAAAATCATTGTAAAAGCAATCATGAAAATGATGTGGTGTGTGCTTTCATGGATATGATATGTTATGAGAATATGATTCATGATAGGCATTATATGATAATATATACTTATGAACATGCGTGCATAACATTGAATGTAACATTTAACATAAAACATATAAACATCATGAAATTTGGCATGTAACACACAAAAATCTTAAAAATTTCTAATCAACTATAGTATAGGATCTAAGGGTCTAATAACCTATCCTATATCCCTATAGTCATGGCTCTGATACCAATCTGTCACACCCCGACCCGCAGCGGAATAAGAGTCGGGGCATAATTGGGTTATCACCAAAGCTCATGATATTTACTAATATGTTTCATATTTATTAAAGTCAAAATTACATTCCCAATAATCCAAACATGTCCATACAAATACAAAGAAAAATAACCAACTAAACAATTCCAAGCTCTAAATCATTTTATTCTTCTAGGCCAATCCTATGTGTTTCTTGCTGCAGCTGGTTCACCTGTATCATGTGTAAAAATGGGAGTTTTTGGGTCAACATAAGTTGGCGAGTGAACCTTGTTAGATAAACATTTATTATTGATTTTCTTGTTGTTTTATCAAGGAAAAATTGTGCAATAATCATAAGTGAGCAAATGTACAAAATCAAACAGTAGCAATAACAACCACAAACTATAACATACAATAACATACCAACGGCATACCATAACAAATCAACTTGCATAAATATATAACATGAATGAAACTGTGCGATCAAGGCTCAATCAAACGGAGCCGATCGTATTGCATGTACTGAAAATGATAAATGTCTGTGCGATCAAGGCTCAATCAAACGGAGCCGATCGTATGTTGGCACGCCAGGTTCACGCTCATAATGTAATGTGGAATATGCTCAACGCTCATAATGTAATGGGGAGCGGCGGCCTATGAAATTGCATGTACTGAAAATAATGAATTAAATCTAACAATAACCACACAAACAATTTCATCAAACTGAATACACATTTGTTCATGATATGATGTATGCACAAAGATTTAAGTATAATAAGTGGCAAGACACATGATACACCCAAAAAACGTGATTAAAACGGGGAATTTGTAAAGATTCACTCACATTGGGTGCGTTTGATTGGAGATGGTGAGATGCGCACGAGTTGGAAGAGTTGAACAACGAGAATTAACTAACCTAAATTATAACGGAAAATATAGTAAATGAGTGGATTTTATTAATGATTTTAATAGAATTTTAGATATATTTTTGTGAGTTTAAGGCTATTTCCTATCTTTAAAAACATTATTTTTAAGTATTTTTAATTGATTTTTAAATTAAATTAAATAATTTAAAATATAAAAATATGTTGACTTTTTGGGTTGACCGTTGACTTTTTGACTTTGACTGTTTGACCGGTTTATTGTGTAATTGCATGCGCTGGGTGAGGCTCGAACCCGAGACCTCCCGTACGCGTGCACGCAGCTCTACCAACTGAGCTACGTGTCTAACCCGAAATAATTCTGTTTTTAATTATACTTATATATTAACTCAGCTTATTCAAAATTCTTTTATTTTCAAAAACATTTTAAATCATCGAACCGGTGTCACTAACAGGTCTCGAACCCGGGACCTGTGCTTTAACGCTACACACAGTCCACCGCTGGACTGTGTGTCTAACTTGTTTAATATACAGATTTTTATTATTCTTAACATCTAACGTAAGTTCATCCGGTTCAGTTAGAAAAATAACATTTTAATTACAGAGGGTGTGTGTATGTATCAAGGATCGAACTCGCGGCGTGTGATATGTATATGCACACGGTCCACCGCTGGACTGTGTGTCTAACCCGAGATAATATCCAGATTTTATTAAACTTATAATCAAACTATCATCATCTTCTACATTACAAAATTACAGTCTGCGATTACGCTATTGTATCTTGTTTAATTCGATTGACAAACATTGAACAGACTAGTATGAAATGGCAGAGACGATATTTAGAAGTAAACACACCGGAGAATGATTTATCTCAGAATTCCGGCGAGTCGTCGGCTCTGTGTTTACGGATTTCTACCTAATGAATAAATTGACGGTCTTGATTAGCTACGAGAGGAATTTAAGTATTAAACAAGAGTTATCAGAAGGTTTGAAAGTCTATACCGTTTCACAGCTGAAAATAAGGATTTCCAGAAGTTTTCCGGCGAACTGGAATTATCTGATATTGACGTCTGAAATTGATTTCGATTGAAGGGTCTGAGTTAGAAATAGCTTAATAATTGATAGACCACGAAGGTATTGAAAGACTTACTGTTTTGATGGAGAATACGGTTTTCCGGCGACTTGCAGAAATTTTCCGACGAGTAAAATAAACTTTTCTGATGAACTGAATGTATGACGAAAGTGAAATGACAGGTTTGTAGAATGTTTCTGAGTCGCGAGAGAGGTCTTTGATTGAAGTAATTCAGATATTGAATATCTTCGGTTATAAAACCGATCATCATCAGAATTTAAGTTAATTCAAGTCTGAATTGATTAGAATCGTCGGTGCATCGGTTATAAACCAGAATTCGCGATTATTCAAACGTTTTAGACGGTTGAATAGCCGATTACGGTTTTCAGTTTTGGCGCAACCGGTTGATCTATGATTGACTATAGAATTCATTTGTTTCCTAGAGTTGACAGAAAACAACAAGTGGCGGAGTGGTTATGCGTGTGTGTGTTAAGTCTTTGAGTTCTCTTCCGGCTGACCCGGGTTCGAGTCCCGGCAGCCTCATTTTCTTTTTAATTATTTTATTTTTACTTTTTATCAATTTTAAATTTTATAGTTTAGCTTGTTTATTAATTATGGATCATTAAAAATTAAAATAGCCATAAATACGCAACGTGACATTTATAACTTGATATTCGATTACAAAACGGAGCGGGTTTGGAAAACCCGTTTTTGACAAATGTTACAGTATCCCCTACTTTTAAGAATTTCGTCCCGAAATTTAAGTAGTAGTAGGAAAAAGATGTGGGTATTTTCGCGCATTGAGTCTTCACGTTCCCAAGTAAACTCAGGTCCCCGTTTCGACTCCCAACGTACCCTAACAATTGGAATGTGACTTCGTCGAAGACGTTTTTCTCCGAAATCCATGATCTCTACAGGTCTTTCAATAAAATGCATAGACTCATCAATCTGAATATCTTCCAGAGGAATGTGGAGCTTTTCATCAGCGAGGCACTTCTTCAAGTTTGATACGTGGAATGTGGGATGAATCCTGTTGAGTTCTTCTGGTAGATCAAGCTTGTATGCTACAAGTCCTACTCTTTCGAGTATCTTGAAAGGTCCTACGTAGCGTGGTGCTAGCTTGCCTTTTTGACCAAAACGAACTACTCCCTTCCACGGTGATACTTTTAAAAGTACATGATCACCAATGTTAAACTCTAAAGGCTTCCGTCGTTTATCTGCATAACTCTTTTGACGACTTTGAGCCGCTAGAAGATTGTTTCGAATTTGAGGGATCTTGTCTGTGGTTTCTTGAATCAATTCTGGACCAGTGATTTGAGCTTCCCCAATTTCGTGCCAACATACTGGAGATCGGCACTTACGACCATATAAAGCTTCAAAAGGTGCCATGCCGATGCTTGAATGATAGCTGTTGTTGTACGAAAATTCAACTAATGGTAGATGAGCGTCCCAATTTCCCTCGAAGTCTATGACACATGCTCGAAGCATATCTTCAAGAGTTTGAATGGTGCGTTCAGATTGTCCATCGGTTTGAGGATGATAGGCGGTACTGAGATCTAATCGCGTACCCAAAGCGGCTTGTACTGCTTGCCATGTTCGTGAAGTGAAATGACCATCACGATCTGAAATAATGCTTAACGGTACACCATGTCGGCTTACGATTTCGCTGATATAAATACGAGCTAGCTTTTCGTTCTTGAAATCTTCGCGAATAGGAATAAAGTGAGCTGATTTTGTAAGTCGATCAATGATTACCCATATAGTGTCATACCCACCAGAAGTGCGAGGTAACCCGGTGATGAAGTCCATGGTTATGTTTTCCCACTTCCATACAGGTATTTCGGGTTGGACCAGAAGTCCTGAGGGTCTTTGGTGTTCAGCTTTTACCTTGGAACATGTAAGGCACTTAGAAACAAAAACAGCAATATCTTTTTTCATTCCAGGCCACCAATAGGTGTATCGAAGGTCTTGATACATCTTATCGGCTCCTGGGTGTATAGAGTATCGTGTTTTGTGAGCCTCATTCATAAGAATTTCACGAAGATTGTTGTGGTCAGGAATCCATATGCGATCTAGATAGTACAGAATACCGTCAGATTTAGTTTCAATTTTAAGTTCAGCTCCACAGGACAGCTCCTTTCGTACATCATCCTCCGTTATTGAAACATGTTGGGCTTCTCGAATTTGATCTTTAATGTCAGTTATGATTTGCGAACATAGAAGGCGAATGGAGTTCGCATAACCCTTTCGACTGAGTGCATCAGCCACCACATTTGCCTTGCCAGGGTGGTACCGAATTTCACAGTCGTAGTCATTTAGAAGTTCGACCCATCTTCGTTGCCTCATGTTTAACTCCTTTTGATTGAAGATATGTTGAAGACTCTTGTGGTCCGTGTATATTTCACACTTAGTACCGTAGAGATAATGTCTCCATATCTTAAGAGCGAACACAACGGCTCCAAGTTCTAGGTCATGGGTGGTGTAGTTCTTCTCATGAGTCTTGAGTTGTCTCGAAGCATAAGCTATAACCTTTCCTCTTTGCATTAGAACACAGCCTAATCCTTGCCCTGACGCGTCGTAATAAACCACGAAGTCATCACAACCTTCAGGAAGAGTGAGGATTGGTGCATCACAGAGTTTTTGTTTAAGGGTTTGGAAGGCTTCTTCTTGCTTGGGTCCCCATATGAAAGGTTTTCCCTTATGAGTTAAAGCCGTGAGTGGTACAGCAATGCGAGAGAAGTTTGAAATGAGACGACGATAATAACCAGCCAAACCAAGAAAAGATCTTAGTTCAGTTGGTGTACGTGGCGCTTGCCATTCTTGTACCGCTTTGATCTTTGAGGGGTCGACATGTATTCCCTTGTCATTGACTACATGTCCAAGGAATTGTACCTCTTTTAACCAAAATTCGCATTTGGAGAACTTGGCGTAAAGCTTTTCATTCTCTAGAAGTGTAAGGATGAGTCGAAGATGTCGTTCATGATCAGACTTAGACTTTGAATAAATGAGAATGTCGTCGATGAAGACTAAAACAAAACGATCGAGATTAGGTTTGCAGACTCTGTTCATTAGATCCATGAAGACAACTGGAGTGTTGGTTAAACCAAATGGCATGACCATGAATTCATAATGACCATAACGAGTTCGGAAAGCAGTCTTTGGGACGTCTTCTTCATGTACTCTAAGTTGATGATAACCAGATCGAAGGTCGATTTTTGAAAAGCAGCTGGCACCTTGAAGTTGGTCAAGAAGATCATCAATGCGAGGTAATGGATAGCGATTCTTGATTGTTAACTTGTTGAGTTCTCTGTAATCGATGCACATGCAAAACGATCCATCTTTCTTCTTCACAAAAAGGACAGGTGCACCCCAAGGCGAGGAGCTAGGGCGTATGAACCCTTTGTCAGTCAACTCTTGCAATTGACTGGCTAGCTCTTGCATTTCAGAGGGGGCTAACATATAAGGAGACTTTGCAACTGGTGTAGCACCAGGTATAAGATCAATACGGAATTCGACTTCTCTAACTGGAGGAAGTCCTGAAATGTCGTCAGGAAAAACTTGCGGGAAATCTTTTACTACTGGGATGTCTTCAAGTTTCTTCTCCATGGTTCCCTTTTTGATGATATGAGCTAAAAACGCGACATAATTCTTGCGAAGATATTTTTGAGCTTGAAGACAGGACATTAAGCTGAGCCCTTTCGACGAGGTTTCTCCAAAGATTCGTAGAGTCTGACCGTTTGAAAGAGGAATGCGTATAAACTTCTCGCGGCATACAACTTCTGCCTGATGTTGACTGAGCCAGTCCATACCAATTATGATATCAAAACTTCCCAACTTCATAGGAATAAGGTCAACTGAAAAGTCGTGGTCGTTTAAGGTGAGTGTACAGTTGCGTATAATAGAGTTTAATGAGACCGGTTTCCCGTCAGCAACTTCTACCGTTATGGATTCCATGAGCTTATCACGATTTTGGTTTAAGATAGGTTCAAACTCTAAGGACACAAAACTTTTATCCGCGCCAGTATCAAACAACATGGATGCATATCTACCATTGATAAGGAACGTACCGTTAACCACATTGCTGTCAGCTCTAGCCTGATTAGCGTTGATGTTGAAAGCTCTTCCTCTTGCAGGTGGAGGAGCTTGGTTCGCTTGATTCACCGGATTGGCTTGGGCCTGAGCATGAATAATGTTCACCAACCTTGGACAAGTGTTTCTAAAATGGCTTGGGTCTCCACAATTGTAGCAAGCCCGCATAGGTTGTACCATAGGATAGTTAGGTTGGTAATATGTTTGGGCTAAATGTTGGGTAGGTGGTAATAGTAGGGGTTGTTGGGCTTGACCCATTATTTGCTGGTGGGTTTGGGTTGAAGGCTGGTGGCGGTTCGTTCGCTGAGGCATGCGGCAGGTTTGAACAGTATGACCTGCGCGACCACAGCCGGTGCAATGTTGGCAAGGATGATCAGGAAAATAGTGGTATTGGCAACGGTTGCATTTTGGTAACGGGCCAGAGTATGGTCTTTTGTATGGTGCAGGTGAAGGGGCAACTTGGGTAATGGGTGCAGCAGGAATAGGGAAATTGGTTTGTGTAACAGCGAAGTTTCTGGTGTTACGCTTCCTCTTGTTAGCAAACTTAGAGGAGGAGGTGTAATGGTTTGAAGTTTGACCCTCAACAGGGGCTTTCTTTTTCTCTTCTTTAAACTTACCGTTGCGAATTCGATTCTCGGTCAGTTCAGTGGCTAATTCCATAGCAGCTTCAAGCGTTACTGGTGAAGTGCTGAGAACTGAATCTTGAATTTTCGAGGGAAGTCCTCGAATATAATGCTCGATCAAACGATAAGTTGGGGTAAACAAATTTGGGACCATTTGGTTCAACTCTAAGAACCTCTTGTTGTAGGAGGCATGATCTCCCTCCTTTTGCTTTAAAGAATGAAATTCGTCCTCTAGCTTCTTAATCTCACTTCTAGGACAGAATCGCCTCGTCATGATTTCCCTTAACTCCTCCCATGTTAAGGCCATTGCATCATCAATTCCCATCTTCCCCTTTTCAGTATTCCACCAGGTGTGAGCTACCCCAAATAGTCTCCCGGTGGCGTATCGAACCTTGCGATCCTCAGGACAATCGCAGTTGAGGAAGGTGTTTTCCATTTCCTCAAACCAGTGGAGGAGAGCAGTGACACCTTCGGTCCCTTCAAATTTAGGAGGATCGCAAGACTTGAAATGTTTGTATGAGCACTTGCTGGTAGGAGGGTTGCCGATGTTCTGGTCATGTTGTTGGGGAGGATTAGTGGGATTCATGGCGAGAGCTTGTTGTACTTGAACCACAATGTTAAGCACCGTGGCCATTTGTTTCGCGATTTGTGTGGCCAAGCGTTCGTGAGACCTTCCTGATCTTTTACCCCTCGTTGTTGTCTAGTCGACATCTACAGGAACATACATAAGAAGATTGTGAGTTTATGGAGTCTTTTTAGGTGTCATGTGTCTTTAAGAAAATGAAAATAACATAAATATCAATAATGCAACTACATCCATAGGATGTCTTGGGTTTGCTCATGTTGGGCCTCAAATGTCCCCCATACCTTCACCTGTATAGTCATGTGGGCCCCCGTGACTATTGGCTTGGTAGGATTCACATTAGTATTGGCGATTTAGCACTCGCATCACCCGAATGCAAACCACAAAATATGTTTACTAGATGTATGGTCGGAATGTGTCCAGGTGTAGACACAATGACAACTCAAAGTGGGGTTAGCTCACACGACGTTTGGTATAGCATGCTTTGGCCTAATAGGTACTTCGTACTCTCATCGTTAGTCCCCAGGTAGGCAAACCGGTCCTTTATTTTGGATTTATACGAATGCCAGCCTAGACAGGACGTTCCGACTACCGGTACTGGTACCCTTCCAGTTACTACATGCCCGTCATGAGAACTCACTTTGATGAGATACAAAAATCATTGTAAAAGCAATCATGAAAATGATGTGGTGTGTGCTTTCATGGATATGATATGTTATGAGAATATGATTCATGATAGGCATTATATGATAATATATACTTATGAACATGCGTGCATAACATTGAATGTAACATTTAACATAAAACATATAAACATCATGAAATTTGGCATGTAACACACAAAAATCTTAAAAATTTCTAATCAACTATAGTATAGGATCTAAGGGTCTAATAACCTATCCTATATCCCTATAGTCATGGCTCTGATACCAATCTGTCACACCCCGACCCGCAGCGGAATAAGAGTCGGGGCATAATTGGGTTATCACCAAAGCTCATGATATTTACTAATATGTTTCATATTTATTAAAGTCAAAATTACATTCCCAATAATCCAAACATGTCCATACAAATACAAAGAAAAATAACCAACTAAACAATTCCAAGCTCTAAATCATTTTATTCTTCTAGGCCAATCCTATGTGTTTCTTGCTGCAGCTGGTTCACCTGTATCATGTGTAAAAATGGGAGTTTTTGGGTCAACATAAGTTGGCGAGTGAACCTTGTTAGATAAACATTTATTATTGATTTTCTTGTTGTTTTATCAAGGAAAAATTGTGCAATAATCATAAGTGAGCAAATGTACAAAATCAAACAGTAGCAATAACAACCACAAACTATAACATACAATAACATACCAACGGCATACCATAACAAATCAACTTGCATAAATATATAACATGAATGAAACTGTGCGATCAAGGCTCAATCAAACGGAGCCGATCGTATTGCATGTACTGAAAATGATAAATGTCTGTGCGATCAAGGCTCAATCAAACGGAGCCGATCGTATGTTGGCACGCCAGGTTAACGCTCATAATGTAATGGGGAATATGCTCAACGCTCATAATGTAATGGGGAGCGGCGGCCTATGAAATTGCATGTACTGAAAATAATGAATTAAATCTAACAATAACCACACAAACAATTTAATCAAACTGAATACACATTTGTTCATGATATGATGTATGCACAAAGATTTAAGTATAATAAGTGGCAAGACACATGATACACCCCAAAAACGTGATTAAAACGGGGAATTTGTAAAGATTCACTCACATTGGGTGCGTTTGATTGGAGATGGTGAGATGCGCACGAGTTGGAAGAGCTGAACAACGAGAATTAACTAACCTAAATAATAACGGAAAATATAGTAAATGAGTGGATTTTATTAATGATTTTAATAGAATTTTTAGATATATTTTTGTGAGTTTAAGGCTATTTCCTATCTTTAAAAACATTATTTTTAAGTATTTTTAATTGATTTTTAAATTAAATTTAATAATTTAAAATATAAAAATATGTTGACTTTTTGGGTTGACCGTTGACTTTTTGACTTTGACTGTTTGACCGGTTTATTGTGTAATTGCATGCGCTGGGTGAGGCTCGAACCCGAGACCTCCCGTACGCGTGCACGCAGCTCTACCAACTGAGCTACGTGTCTAACCCGAAATAATTCTGTTTTTAATTATACTTATATATTAACTCAGCTTATTCAAAATTCTTTTATTTTCAAAAACATTTTAAATCATCGAACCGGTGTCACTAACAGGTCTCGAACCCAGGACCTGTGCTTTAACGCTACACACAGTCCACCGCTGGACTGTGTGTCTAACTTGTTTAATATACAGATTTTTATTATTCTTAACATCTAACGTAAGTTCATCCGGTTCAGTTAGAAAAATAACATTTTAATTACAGAGGGTGTGTGTATGTATCAAGGATCGAACTCGCGGCGTGTGATATGTATATGCACACGGTCCACCGCTGGACTGTGTGTCTAACCCGAGATAATATCCAGATTTTATTAAACTTATAATCAAACTATCATCATCTTCTACATTACAAAATTACAGTCTGCGATTACGCTATTGTATCTTGTTTAATTCGATTGACAAACATTGAACAGACTAGTATGAAATGGCAGAGACGATATTTAGAAGTAAACATACCGGAGAATGATTTATCTCAGAATTCCGGCGAGTCGTCGGCTCTGTGTTTACGGATTTTATAGAGATTTTAAAACCTTCAAAAATATTTTTAAGTATTTTTAAATGATTTCTAACTAAAATATAAATACGAAAATATATGAATAAATAAAAAAAAGTAAAATAAAAATAAAAAAAAACCTTGTCAGATCTGACAAGGTCTGACCGGGTCAACAGGCATATTGGCTGCGTGTGGTGAGGCTCGAACTCGTGACCTCTCGGTTGGGTGCACGCAGCTCTTCCAACTGAACTACGTGTCTAACCCATTAGTTTCTTATTTTTATTATACTTATGCACTTGTTAGGTTATATCATAAATTACTTAAATTAAAAAGGTTTTTAATTATCGAACCGGTGAGGAAAACAAGTCTCGAACCCGCGACTACAACTCTGTTTTGCACCCAGCCCAACCAACTGGGCTGGGTGTCTAACTCATCGTAAACTGACATTATATTAAATTTATATACTCACTGGAAAAGATCTAATTAGGTGCTAAAAATAATACATTTTATCCAGAAAACCGGTGTTGATTAGAGATTCGAACACGGAACGTGTATGTTAATTGTGCACACAGTCCACCACTAGGCTGTGTGTCTAACCCGGTTATAACCGGCTTTTAAATATATTAAAACACAAACTCAAAACTTCATCATCTTCTATGGATTATCCCAAAACTTAACTCGATTCTGCTAGGCTTAATTGATATGTTTGATATGCGACAACAGAATATTAAGGATAATGAATATAATACTGGAGTGGAGTGAAAAATTTACCGACGAAAATGGACTCCTGGTTTTCCAGCAAGATTAATCCGGTAAGCTGTGATTATTTCCGACGACCAAATGATCGATCAGAGGATTTTTGTGCAGAACTTCAGAGAGGAAAGGCGAGGTATTCATGATGAGAGGTGTCGGTATTTATAATGCAATTGGTCAACATAAGATTTCGGTTTTGAAAGTGGAGGTTTTAAAAAAATCAATGATTTCTTTTTGGTTTTGAATCATTTGGTTTAATTCTTTTCCGGTACATTCGAGAATGATTGATGGTTATAATTGCAGGGTATAACAGAAATTCGATTATTGAGCTTGATTGCATAATTCAAGCTTTCCGGCAGTTACAGATCTGCCAAGATCCAAATATGCAGTTTCTTGGTTGAAAGCCCTTCTATATAAGTTATTTGTTTCTGATTTAAGCACCAAAATGTGTGTAGAGTAGTGGTGTTTGGTGTGTGTGTATACACGGGGGACCCGGGTTCGAAACCCGGTTTCTCCTTTTAATTTTTCTTTTTTTAAAGTTTTATTTTAATTTACTTATTATTAGTGTTATTTATTATTTATGATTTTTATATCTACAATATTCATTAATTGTGAAACCTAAAATAACCGAAACTAATAAAATACGCAACGAAAAATTTAAACAAAAATACTTGAATTAATAACGGTGCAGGTCTTCGAAACCTATTTTACACAAATGTTACAGTATCCCCTACTTTTAGAAATTTCGTTCCGAAATTTAAGTAGTATCCATAACTGAAAAAAGATGCGGGTATTTCTCGTGCATTGAGTCTTCACGTTCCCAAGTAAACTCAGGTCCTTGTTTTGACTCTCAACGTACCCTGACTATTGGAATACGACTTCGCCTTAAACGTTTTTCACCATAGTCCATGTTCTCTACATGTCTTTCAACGAAGTGCATTGATTCATCGATTTAAATATCTTCTAAAGGAATATGGAGATTTTCGTCGGCGAGACACTTTTTCAAGTTTGATACGTGAAATGTGAGATGAATTATGTTGAGTTCTTCTGGTAGGTCAAGCTTGTATGCTACAGGACCTACTCTTTCGAGTATCTTGAATGGTCCCACATAGCGTGGTGCTAGTTTGCCCTTTTAACCAGAACGAACCACTCCCTTCCACGGTGATACTTTCAAAAGTACTTGATCACCAACACAAAACTCCAATGGCTTCCGTCGTTTTTCAACGTAACTCTTTTGACGACTTCGAGCTGCTAAAAGATTATTTCAGATCTGAAGGATTTTGTCAGTCGTTTCTTGAATCAGTTCAGATCTAGTGATTTGTACTTCACCAATTTCGTGCCAACATACAGGAGATCGACACTTACTACCATATAAGGCTTCAAAAGGAGCCATACCGATGCTTGAATGATAGCTATGGTTGTACGAAAATTCAACTAACGTGAGTGTCCCAATTGCCCTTGAAGTCTATGACACATGCTCGCAACATGTCTTCAAGGGTTTGTATGGTGCGCTCAGATTGACCATCAATTTGCGGGTGAAAGGCAGTGCTGAGATCTAATCGTGTACCCATAGCGGATTGTACGGCTTGCCACGTTCGAGAAGTAAAACGACCGTCTTGATCAGAAATGATACTTAAAGGTACATCATGATGGCTTACAATTTTATTGATATAGATACGAGCTAGCTTCTCGTTCTTGAAGTCTTCGCGGATTGGAATAAAATGAGCTGATTTCGTGAGATGATCAATGATAACCCAAATGGTGTCATACCCACTAGAGGTGCGAGGTAACCCAGTAATGAAATCCATGGTTATATTTTCCCACTTCCATACAGGTATTTTGGATTGGACAAGAAGTCCTGAAGGTCTTTGATATTCAGCTTTCACTTTAGAACATGTAAGGCATTTGGAGACAAATACAGCGATATCTTTCTTCATGCCAGGCCACCAGTAGGAGTATTGTAGATCTTGATACATCTTATCGGCTCCTGGATGTATAGAGTATCGTGTTTTGTGAGCCTCATTCATGAGGAATACCCGAAGATTGTCACGATCGGGTATCCAAATACGATTCAAGTAGTAGAGAATACCATTCGACTTGGATTCTAGTTTGGTTTCAGCTCCACAAGACAATTCATCTCGTACATCATTTTCCGTGACGGAAATATGTTGAGCTGCTCTAATTCGGTTTTGAAGATCGGTCACAACTTGGGAACACAAAAGACGGATGGAGTTTGCATACTCCTTTCGACTGAGGGCGTCGGCCATCACATTAGCCTTGCCAGGATGATATCGAATTTCACAATCATAATCATTTAGGAGTTCGATCCAATGCCGTTGCCTCATGTTTAACTCTTTTTGATTGAAGATATGTTGTAGGCTCTTGTGGTCAGTGTAAATTTCACACTTGGTACCATAGAGATAATGTCTCCATAGCTTAAGAGCGAACACGACTGCTCCAAGTTCTAGGTCGTGAGTGGTATAATTCTTTTCATGCACTTTGAGTTGCCTTGAGGCATAGGCTATTACCTTTCCTCTTTGCATTAGAACACAACCTAAGCCTTGCCTTGACGCATCATAATAAACCACAAAGTCTTCGCAACCATCATGAAGTGTGAGGACAGGTGCATCACAGAGTCTTTGCTTCAAAGTTTGGAAAGCCTCTTCTTGCTTGGGTCCCCAAATAAAGGGTTTTCCCTTGTGAGTCGAGGCTGTGAGTGGACGGCGATACGAGAAAAATTTGCAATGAAACGACGATAATAACCAGCTAGACCAAAAAATGATCTAACTTCGGTAGGAGTACGGGGCGCTTGCCATTCTTGCACCGCTTTGATCTTCGCAGGGTCGACATGAATCCCTTTGTCATTAACGACATGTCCAAGGAATTGCACCTCTTTTAACCAAAACTCACATTTCGAGAACTTGGCATAAAGCTTTTCAGTCCTCAAAGTGTTAAAATAAGTCGAAGATGTCGCTCATGATCGGATTTGGTGTTGGAGTAGATAAGAATATCATCAATAAAAACTATGACAAAACGATCGAGATAGGGTTTGCACACCCTATTCATCAAATCCATGAAGACAGCAGGAGCATTGGACAACCCAAACGGCATAACCATGAATTCATAGTGACCATAACGAGATCGAAAAGCAGTCTTCGGAATTGTAACGCCTCGCTTTTTCGCATCCTTATTTGAGAAAATAAATATTTGTATCATAATTCGGGGCGTTAAAACATAATAAAAATATATGTGTGTGTGTGTGTATATATATATTATTAATTGTTATTCGTTATTCGTGTAACGCCTCGTATCTTCGTATTTATATTTTAAAAATGTCCGTATCCGTATTCTAATTTTAGAAACCTTACATTCGTATTTAATTTCAATCTCACAACTCGAGACATTAATCATAATAAAATTCATATTTTATACATATTTTTTTGTTCACACAACCGATCATTTAAATACGTATTTATACGCAACCAGACATAATTGTATGTATAAACACTTATACGCACATCCTCAATACTTGAATTATACTTTTTTACTTTTTATATACTCAATTACATAATATATACTCAAGAAATACCAAGAAATATACACAACATCTTTTCCACCTCATCAATCCACTTCCACCTTCTTTAACCAATCATATTTCACCATTTTCCACCTCCCTTCTTCACCAATCATCTTTCAATCCTCTTCCACCTTTTTTAACCAATCATATTTCACCCTTTTCCACTTTCTCTACCTATAAATACCAACCTCCTTCTACCATTTTATTCACACCATTCTTCTCTCCATCTCTCTAATTCTCTCAATATCTCTAAATCAAGAATTCTAAAAATTCTAAAAGGATACTAAGTGTTCCAACAATTCTTCTCTCAACCTCTCTACTTCTCTCAAATCTTCCAAGCAACTAAGAGAACTCTAAGAGTTCTAAAAGAAAACACTAAGTGTTTCAAAGGAAGCTTAAAGCTCCAACCTCTAACTCTTCACGAAATCATCAAAGGAAGCTTTGCAAAACTGTGAGCATACTCGACCCCCTTTTTACACTTTAATGCATTTTGGGGTGCAACATGTATAAATTACAAAATTTATTTTAAACAAAATTAAATGTGTTCACAATACCAAATGTGCCATCAATTACGCTTATGTGAGTTATATGTGTTAGTTTAAACTCGTCTATACATGCTACTTGTTATGCTTGAGTTTGTTTATGCTTATTAGTTTTGACTTGTATTCTCATGATATTGTTATGCTTAGAATACTATGCATGCTAGTTAAGGAATTCGATTATATGCTATTGTTATGCGAAAGTGGTCTACATATTCGTGCGATTCGACTTGAATATATACCTGTCACAATCAAAACCAACTTTTATACTTATAATTAATTTCAAAATTGTATGCTCGCCAATACTTTTGTATTGATCTATGCTTTTAATACATGTTGCAGGAATTTTGATGACACATGGAATCTAGTAGGATTGCCTAGAAACGCATTTAAACTTTAAATACTTATTGTATTGTATTTGTTTAAACATGTATTTTGTTTCAATATCGTGTATTAAATCGTTATCAATGAAATGAAATTATATTTGTTACGTGTCGGGATCTAAATTTTGTATTATTTGATTTGAACTATGTAAAAAGGTAATTATTAAACACTTGACACAATTAGCGTTATAAAGCCTCTTGCAATCTAGTTTTCGTCTCATCCCGATGTTTCCGCCATCGGTTGGGGTGTGACAGATTGGTATCAGAGCCATAACTATAGGGAATTTGGTAGAATTGTCATGTTCGACCTAGTCTATAGTTTAAGTACCATACATTGTGATACTTGTCTAAAATGTTATTCTTTCTATCATGATTCTCCCCCTTTTGATCCTAAAACTTACAATATGTCTTTCCTAAGACATGAAACACAACTCACGCTTTTGAGTATATTCTTGTTCCACAATCGAAATAACTCATCAATACAGGGGTGATTCCCGCCATTGGTGACGAGTTTCAATCCGCTCTACATGTTATTTTGTGCGAAATTCACCATCAAGTCAGGAGTGATATCCATATCTTGATGGGAGTTTCATTTCATAATCTAGTGGATCCTTATTGACGATTCGAGATTATATCTTGATACGTTCAATAAACCACAATTTGGGGACGAAATTGTCAAGCCAGGATTGACATCCACACCTTGATGACTGGTTCCGCTCCTCAATTTTCAATCTCGCCAAAGTTTCGTATTTTTCGATCAAATTAGGGACATGTACTAACTTGAAGGGTAAAGTACCGTTAATCGCTTGGCGACGAGAGGATTATACCTATTAGGCCAAATCATGTCCCCCTAATTCGAAAGGACTTACGAGTCACTTTGGAATAGTCGAAGTTTAAAAAACCGAAACACTCCAACATTTTAATAAGCCTCTCTTTTATGCTATCTTACATTTTATGCTATATAATTCTTATTCCTTCATTTTTTTAATGTCACGCTATACTAAAATCGAATTTATGCACGACAAACTTCGCATTTATACTAAATCTATTACGCAACGATTCTATAGGTGCATACTAAACATCATACTTGATTTGGGATTATTGGAACATTATATGTGATAAACTCGTTATAAAACCACACCTTAACATGTATAGCACTATGCGTAGTGCTATAGGAGTAGCGCACCGCCCTTGAGACTTGGGGTCATGTTAAGTAAACTATTTCATACCAAGTAAACTATTTTACACTATGATTCAACAATATTGACTAGTCAACATTGCGTACACGATGGTTTGACTTGTTTATTCACATGTTTATGCGGTAGACTCGTTATTAACTTTGATCAAGCCACACCTTAACATGTATAGCGCTTGTGTAGCGCTATAGGAGTGACGCCCGCCCGTATTCTTGAGGTCATGTTAAGTAAATTATTTTACACCCTCTTCGTTTTAACGATGATGGGTAGTCTACATTGCGGTACACGATGGTTTGACCTGTTTATTCACATGCCAGTAATCCGTTAATCTTGATTAAACTAAAATATACCATCTGTATTGTACACGAATGTGCAAATACGCACACTTACACTTATACTCATACTTATACAGTATACTCTCTCATACTTAAATGCAATTATACTTATATACTTTAGACTCTATATATGCTATCATTCTCACTTGTAATACGTTAATAAACCCTAATCGTTACACGGAACATAACATGACACCGATTAGCGAAACAGAAGTAATATAGTATAAACATGGTGGATACGCCACGGATACTTCCTATATATAAGTGTTACTACCATATTACCAAACTTTCGTAAAACGTGCCATGAGAAATTTGGTGTTTCACTACTATGTTTAATACAAACTTTAATCACTCACAACCTATTTCGCGATTATACCCATACATGCTTCAAAATGCCCTATTATTCTAAAGTCTCACTCTTAAATAAATTTCGGGATAAAATTTCCTAAAGTAGAGGACACTGTAACGCCTCGCTTTTTCGCATCCTTATTTGAGAAAATAAATATTTGTACCATAATTCGGGGCGTTAAAACATAATAAAAATATATGTGTGTGTGTATATATATATATTATTAATTGTTATTCGTTATTCGTGTAACGCCTCGTATCTTCGTATTTATATTTTAAAAATGTCCGTATCCGTATTCTAATTTTAGAAACCTTACATTCGTATTATAATTTCAATGTCACAACTCGAGACATTAATCATAATAAAATTCATATTTTATACATATTTTTTTGTTCACACAACCGATCATTTAAATACGTATTTATACGCAACCAGACATAATTGTATGTATAAACACTTATACGCACATCCTCAATACTTGAATTATACTTTTTTACTTTTTATATACTCAATTACATAATATATACTCAAGAAATACCAAGAAATATACCAAACATCTTTTCCACCTCATCAATCCACTTCCACCTTCTTTAACCAATCATATTTCACCATTTTCCACCTCCCTTCTTCACCAATCATCTTTCAATCCTCTTCCACCTTTTTTAACCAATCATATTTCACCCTTTTCCACTTTCTCTACCTATAAATACCAACCTCCTTCTACCATTTTATTCACACCATTCTTCTCTCCATCTCTCTAATTCTCTCAATATCTCTAAATCAAGAATTCTAAAAATTCTAAAAGGATACTAAGTGTTCCAACAATTCTTCTCTCAACCTCTCTACTTCTCTCAAATCTTCCAAGCAACTAAGAGAACTCTAAGAGTTCTAAAAGAAAACACTAAGTGTTTCAAAGGAAGCTTAAAGCTCCAACCTCCAACTCTTCACGAAATCATCAAAGGAAGCTTTGCAAAACTGTGAGCATACTCGACCCCCTTTTTACACTTTAATGCATTTTGGGGTGCAACATGTATAAATTACAAAATTTATTTTAAACAAAATTAAATGTGTTCACAATACCAAATGTGCCATCAATTACGCTTATGTGAGTTATATGTGTTAGTTTAAACTCGTCTATACATGCTACTTGTTATGCTTGAGTTTGTTTATGCTTATTAGTTTTGACTTGTATTCTCATGATATTGTTATGCTTAGAATACTATGCATGCTAGTTAAGGAATTCGATTATATGCTATTGTTATGCGAAAGTGGTCTACATATTCGTGCGATTCGACTTGAATATATACCTGTCACAATCAAAACCAACTTTTATACTTATAATTAATTTCAAAATTGTATGCTCGCCAATACTTTTGTATTGATCTATGCTTTTAATACATGTTGCAGG
Organism: Scalesia atractyloides; assembly: GCA_947069175.1. NCBI lineage: Eukaryota > Viridiplantae > Streptophyta > Magnoliopsida > Asterales > Asteraceae > Scalesia > Scalesia atractyloides. The sequence continues at coordinate 6,544,148 of CAMTDV010000027.1, forward strand.
AATTTTGATGACACATGGAATCTAGTAGGATTGCCTAGAAACGCATTTAAACTTTAAATACTTATTGTATTGTATTTGTTTCAAACATGTATTTTGTTTCAATATCGTGTATTAAATCGTTATCAATGAAATGAAATTATATTTGTTACGTGTCGGGATCTAAATTTTGTATTATTTGATTTGAACTATGTAAAAAGGTAATTATTAAACACTTGACACAATTAGCGTTATAAAGCCTCTTGCAATCTAGTTTTCGTCTCATCCCGATGTTTCCGCCATCGGTTGGGGTGTGACAGATTGGTATCAGAGCCATAACTATAGGGAATTTGGTAGAATTGCCATGTTCGACCTAGTCTATAGTTTAAGTACCATACTCTTGACCAATTGTGATACTTGTCTAAAATGTTATTCTTTCTATCATGATTCTCCCCCTTTTGATCCTAAAACTTACAATATGTCTTTCCTAAGACATGAAACACAACTCACGCTTTTGAGTATATTCTTGTTCCACAATCGAAATAACTCATCAATACAGGGGTGATTCTCGCCATTGGTGACGAGTTTCAATCCGCTCTACATGTTATTTTGTGCGAAATTCACCATCAAGTCAGGAGTGATATCCATATCTTGATGGGAGTTTCATTTCATAATCTAGTGGATCCTTATTGATGATTCGAGATTATATCTTGATACGTTCAATAAACCATAATTTGGGGACGAAATTGTCAAGTTAGGATTGACATCCACACCTTGATGACTGGTTCCGCTACTCAATTTTCAATCTCGCCAAAGTTTCGTATTTTTCGATCAAATTAGGGACATGTACTAACTGAAAGGGTAAAGTACCGTTAATCGCTTGGCGACGAGAGTATTATACCTATTAGGCCAAATCATGTCCCCCTAATTCGAAAGGACTTACGAGTCACTTTGGAATAGTCGAAGTTTCTAAAATCGAGACACTCCAACATTTTAACAAGCCTCTCTTTTATGCTATCTTACATTTTATGCTATATAATTCTTATTCCTTCATTTTTTAATGTCACGCTATACTAAAATCGAATTTATGCAAGACAAACTTCGCATTTATATTAAATCTATTACGCAACGATTCTATAGGTGCATACTAAACATCATACTTGATTTGGGATTACTGGAACATTATATGTGATAAACTCGTTATAAAACCACACCTTAACATGTATAGCACTATGCGTAGTGCTATAGGAGTAGCGCACCGCCCTTGAGACTTGGGGTCATGTTAAGTAAACTATTTCATACCAAGTAAACTATTTTACACTATGATTCAACAATATTGACTAGTCAACATTGCGTACACGATGGTTTGACTTGTTTATTCACATGTTTATGCGGTAGACTCGTTATTAACTTTGATCAAGCCACACCTTACATGTATAGCGCTTGTGTAGCGCTATAGGAGTGACGCCCGCCCGTATTCTTGAGGTCATGTTAAGTAAACTATTTTACACCCTCTTCGTTTTAACGATGATGGGTAGTCTACATTGCGGTACACGATGGTTTGACCTGTTTATTCACATGCCAGTAATCCGTTAATCTTGGTTAAACTAAAATATACCATCTGTATTGTACACGAATGTGCAAATACGCACACTTACACTTATACTCATACTTATACAGTATACTCTCTCATACTTAAATGCAATTATACTTATATACTTTAGACTCTATATATGCTATCATTCTCACTTGTAATACGTTAATAAACCCTAATTGTGACACGGAACGTAACATGACACCGATTAGCGAAACAGAAGTAATATAGTATAAACATGGTGGATACGCCGCGGGTACTTTCTATATATAAGTGTTACTACCATATTACCAAACTTTCGTAAAACGTGCCATGAGAAATTTGGTGTTTCACTACTATGTTTACTACAAACTTTAATCACTCACAACCTATTTCGCGATTATACCCATACATGCTTCAAAATGCCCTATTATTCTAAAGTCTCCATCTTAAATAAAGTTCGGGACAAAATTTCCTAAAGTAGGAGAGACTGTAACGCCTCGCTTTTTCGCATCCTTATTTGAGAAAATAAATATTTGTATCATAATTCGGGGCGTTAAAACATAATAAAAATATATGTGTGTGTATATATATTATTAATTGTTATTCGTTATTCATGTAACGCCTCGTATCTTCGTATTTCTATTTAAAAATGTCCGTATCCGTATTCTAATTTTAGAAACCTTACATTCGTATTATAATTTCAATCTCACAACTCGAGGCATTAATCATAATAAAATTCATATTTTATACATATTTTTTTATTCACACAACCGATCATTTAAATACGTATTTATACGCAAACCGACACAATTGTACGTATAAATACTTATACGCGCATCCTCAATACTTGAATTATACTTTTTTACTTTTTATATACTCAATTACATAATATATACTCAAGAAATACCAATAAATATACCAATCATCTTTTCCACCTCATCAATCCACTTCCACCTTCTTTAACCAATCATATTTCACCATTTTCCACCTCCCTTATTCACCAATCATCTTTTCAATCATCTTCCACCTTTTTTAACCAATCATATTTCACCCTTTTTCACTTTCTCTACCTATAAATACCAACCTCCTTCTACCATTTTATTCACACCATTCTTCTCTCCATCTCTCTAATTCTCTCAATATCTCTAAATCAAGAATTCTAAGAATTCTAAAAAGGATACCAAGTGTTTCAAATATTCTTCTCTCAACCTCTCTACTTCTCTCAAATCTTCCAAGCAAGGAAGAGAACTCTAAGAGTTCTAAAAGAAAACACTAAGTGTTTCAAAGGAAGCTTGAAGCTCCAACCTCCAACTCTTCACGGAATCACCAAAGAAAGCTTTGCAAAACTGTGAGCATACTCGACCCCCTTTTTACACTTTAATGCATTTTGGGGTGCAACATGTATAAATTACAAAATTTATTTTAAACAAAATTAAATGTGTTCACAATACCAAATGTGCCATCAATTACGCTTATGTGAGTTATATGTGTTAGTTTAAACTCGTCTATACATGCTACTTGTTATGCTTGAGTTTGTTTATGCTTATTAGTTTTGACTTATATTCTCATGATATCGTTATGCTTAGAATACTATGCATGCTAGTTAAGGAATTCGATTATATGCTATTGTTATGCGAAAGTGGTCTATATATTCGTGCGATTCGACTTGAATATATACATGTCACAATCAAAACCAACTTTTATACTTATAATTAATTTCAAACTTGTATGCTCGCCAATACTTTTGTATTGATTTATGCTTTTAATACATGTTGCAGCAATTTTGATGACACATGGAATCTAGTAGGATTGCCTAGAAACGCATTTAAACTTTAAATACTTATTGTATTGTATTTGTTTCAAACATGTATTTCGTTTCAATATCTTGTATTAAATCGTTATCAATGAAATGAAATTATATTTGTTACGTGTCGGGATCTAAATTTTGTATTATTTGATTTGAACTATGTAAAAAGGTAATTATCAAACACTTGACACAATTAGCGTTATGAAGCCTCTTGCAATCTAGTTTTCGTCTTATCCCGATGTTTCCGCCATCGGTTGGGTGTGACAGGAATATCTTCTTCACGCACTCTAAGTTGATGATAACCAAAACGAAGGTCGATCTTTGAAAAACAGGTGGCACCTTGAAGTTGATCTAGAAGATCATCAATACGAGGTAATGGATAGCGATTCTTGATGGTTAGCTTATTGAGCTCTCTATAATCGATACACATTCGAAAAGTTCCACCTTTCTTCTTTACAAAAAGAACAGGCGCACCCCAAGGTGATGAGCTGGGGCGTATAAACCCCTTGTCAGTCAACTCTTGCAATTGACTAGCTAATTCTTGCATCTCAGATGGGGCTAACCTATAGGGAGATTTTGCGACTGGTGTGGCACCTGGTACAAGATCGATTCGAAATTCGACTTCTCGCATAGGAGGA